>JARQOC010000003.1:40463849-40826007 GCA_033576535.1 Allobates femoralis
CCTGGATGTGGGGCTTGAAGGAGAGGGAAGAGTCAAGTATTACTCCGAGGCACTTGGCGTGGGGGACTGGTGAGAGAGAGCAGTTGTTGACAAGGATGGATAGGTTACGTAGTGGGGGAGAGTGGCTTTTGGGGAAAACTATGAACTCAGTTTTGTCCATGTTCAGCTTAAGGAAGCGAGTAGAGAAGAAGGATGAGATGGCGGAAGGGCATTGTGGAATTTTGGATGGTAGGGAGGTGATGTCGGATCCAGACAGGTAGATTTGGGTGTTGTCGGCGTAAAAGTGATATTGGAGACCATGGGACTCAATGATTTGCCCTAGGCCAAGAGTGTAGATTGAAAAGAGTAAGGGCCCCAGAACCGAGCCTTGGGTGACCTCAACAGATTGGGGGTAAGGCGAGGAGGAGGTGTGGGAGTGGGTGATGCTGAAAGTCCGGTCAGTTAGGTATGAGGAGATCCAAGAGAGGGCCAGGTCAGTGATGCCAAGAGATTCCAGGATCCGAAGTAGAAGGGAGTGGTCAACAGTGTAAAAGGCGGCAGATAGGTCGAGGAGGAGGAGGACGGAGTAGTGACGTTTGCTCTTGGCAGTCAGCAGGTCGTTGGTGACTTTGGTCCAGGGCTGTTTCAGTGGAGTGGTGGGGTCGGAAGCCAGATTGCAGGCAGTCGAAGAGGGAGCAGGAGGAGAGGTGAGAGGACAGCTCTGAGTGGACGTGCTGTTCTAGTAGTTTAGAGGAGAAAATGAGGAGAGATGTGGGGCAATAGTTAGAGACAGATGGAGGGAGGGTTTTTTGAGGATGGGAGTGATCAGGGCATGTTTCAAGTCTGAGGGGAAGGTGCCATTGGTAAGTGATAGATTGAAAGATGGTTCGGAGGTGAGGTTGGGAATGAGGTGGGATGGGAGCAGGTCGTGGGCACTGGTGGTGAGGTGTGATTTTGACAGGAGGGAGGAGAGCTGGTCTTCAGTTATGGGGGGGGAAGCAGCTGATGGAAGGAGAGGGCAGTATAGGTGAGAGGGGAGGTTGTGCAGACAGTGGGTCAAAGCTGTCTCTGATTCTGTCGATCTTATCTTTGAAGAAGGGGGCAAAGCTGTCAGCTGAGATAAGGGGAGAGGGAGAAGGAGCGGGTGGGCAGAGTAAGGAATTTAAAGTTTTGAAAAGCTGTTTGGAATTGTGGGACAGGGAGGTTATTAGGGATGAGAAGAAGGCTGTGAGGGACTGTTTGAACAACGCGAAGTGCTCAGTGGAGTGTGATTTTTTTCCATCTGCTCTCGGCGACCATGGATGCCCGCCTCAGGTCTTTAGTGAGGGAGATGTGCCAGGGTTGTCTGTTTGTGCGTGGAGCGTGGTGTGTGAGGGGGGCGGTTAAGTCGAGGGCCTTACTTATAGTGGTGTTGTAAGGGGTGGTGGCAGTGTCTGTGTCGCGTGTGGAAGTTATGTCGGCGAGAGGGAGGAGGGATTCTGAAAATAGGTGTAGATCAATGTGTTTTAGGTTTCTGCGTTAGTGATCGAGTTTGTGGAGAGGGGGTAGCGTGGTTGGGGAGTAGAGAGAGGAGAAAGTTAGTAAATTATGATCAGACAGGGGGTGGGATGAGTTAATGAGGTTAGTAAGGGAGCAAAAGCAGGTAAAGATGAGGTCCAGCGTGTGGCCATCTTTGTGGGTGGCAGAGGAGGACCATTGGGAGAGCCCAAAGGAAATCAGGGAAAGAAGTTGAGAGGCGGTTGGGTGGGAGGTGTCAATGGGGATATTGAAGTCGCCCATAATGATAGTGGGGATGTCAACAGAAAGGAAGGGGAGTAGCCAGGTGGTGAAATGGTCAAGGAAGCTAATAATGCGGAGGCGACTGTGGCTTCAGATACAGCTGCCAAAATCCACACTTAATTGCTGAGAAGGTGGCCGCATAGGGCCAAGGGACTCAAAGGAGGTTGCCCGTGAGGGTTCAAGGCCACTGGATCTGGACACTGAGTGTGAGGTGCCAGGTAGGAGGGAGTGAGCCAGCACAGGGAAGACGACCCAGTGAGGTACATAAAAAGGGGTTATCGGTCAAGTGCCTGCAATCTACCTGGGAGTGGCTGGATCCCTGACTCGGGGGACACAGCACCCGGCTGGTTGTTGAAACCAGGAGCTGTGAGTAAACTGTGGAAATTCCACCCTGCTGTGTCCTCTAATTATTACTGTGTCACCTGCCCTGCACTAGATTGATAACATCTGCTAATTGATTTTATAACTACCCTGGGGCCACGCTCTACCCGTGGAGAGAGATAACAACTCTGCTGGACCACAAACTGTCCTGGTGGATCTGTACCGCAGTGTCGGCCTTCCATCTAATTGCTGAAAACCAGGGGTGGTGTCACCACTTTTGTCCCCATTTTGATTGGCACCACCGTGGTCACGGAGTCGGGTGAGCCACTGTGACATCCCCAAGAGAACTGAAGGCCCGTTTCCAAGTGTCCCATTGCCATTGTGATCCATAGCCCTGCCTCTACCCATAGCCCCACTCCTGGTAGCCCCTTCCCTTTATATCTACACCCCTCTACATAGTCTTGAGGGCAGGGCTATGTGGAGGAGGGGATGTGTGGAAATGCAGGCTGTGAAATGGGTGTGGCTATGTGGAGTGGGTGTGGTTATATGGAGTGGGCTAACAACACATACACATATACACTCAGCTTTATATATTAGATTTTGATAGTTTGGACTTTTGCAAACACAGCGATACTAAATATGTACTATTTATTTCATAATTTTTAGTGGAGGAAAAGGCTGAATTGAACTTTTATATTGATTTCATATTTTTCATATTTTTTAAACAATTTTTCACTGTAATTGTTAATCTCAATTGCAACCAGATGATTGCTTGAGCTATATTCAGCAATGTCACATTATTGCTGTATATAGCAAAAGTTATGGTCTCCTATGAATGCTAGCCACAGGCAAGTTTTCACAAGAGTACAGTCATGATAGACACAGGGGTCTTCAGCAGCAACTCATGGCTGTCGTAACAACTCATCAGCCCCCACAGCAAGGAAACGCTTGCCGTGTGGTGTAACAGGAGGGGAAAGGGACACCCTGCCGATAGGAAGCGAGAAGAGGAGTCACCCCTTCACACTCATCTGAGTCTGAACCCTTTGCTCCCCATCATCCCTAGATGGGTCCTTCCCCCCCATGCGTGATCACCTGCCTAGGTCCTGGTCGATCCTGGGCTTGCCCTAACTAATGTGTAGGGCAGCAAGACGCTAGTTGAACTACTTGCAATAAGACAACAAGGAACTTCACCAGAGTGGTCAGCATACAAGATCTATAACTGGCATAGGAAGAGCAAGGAGTCAATTCATGTAGAGCAGGGATCTCCAACTCCTGCCCTCGAGGGCCGCCAACAGTACATGACATGTCCACTCCAGGGCCGGGGGGTATGCGGTGACCGGACAGCAGTTGTTCTTCACTTCTAGTTTTTTTTCACGGGGACAGACGGGGACCAAGACCCAGTCCCGTGACTCTGGCGGTGTCATTCAATAATAAATGGGGGGCAGATGATGGGGTATGACTAGGGAAAAAGGGTATTCGTGACACCACCTGCTGTATGTGACCAGAGTGACTGCCGCTGCTTCAGACCCTCTGGGGATGGTGACTGGCAGCTTAGATGGTTCCACTCCCTGCAGGTAGAGCACTGTCCCCAGGGGCAGCAGAATGGAGGAGTCAGTTCGTACCTTGGCAGATTGTTCATTAGGTCATCTGCACCTCGATGTCTCATGTGGCTTCTGCGGCCGGTAGTCACCGCTAAAAAAAGTCTCACACACCACAGCTGGAGTTCTGTTAGTTGTACTCAATAGTTTCAGCATGGCTGCCGGGTACTTCCTTTGCCAACCACCGGTTCAGCGTTGTCTCCAGAACCGGGTCAGTGCGGTCAAGCCTCAGTTGGTGTCCCTCTCGCTCTCTCTCTCTAGGTGTTTCTGTCTCTGGTGGTCCCCTCGTGCTATAAGCTCGTCTCGCTGCTCCTCACTTAGCGCCTCCGCAGCACAGAGCTCAGGTACCGACACTCACGGGTGCTCTGTTGTACCCTTTCTGGGTACTGCTCCCTAGTTCGGCCGCCTTCTCTGTGATGTGTCGGGTGTTCGGCCACAGCTCCCGTTAGGAACTTGGGGCCTCCGGTTCAACGGTTCAGGTTTGAAGCATCCACGCCGTGTTCAGGGCCGGGTCCCTGTGTCGTCCACCAGCACCTAAGTCTCACCAGATACGGGAGTACGGGGATCTAGGTCTCGTTCCGTACCCCAAGGGCTCTTTTTGTCCTCTACACCTGTGGGTCTTTCCCTCCCGGGGAGAGCATGGTCGTGCTCCAGCACGCAGGATTCGGCACCACACAGCCCCTACAATCTAGACATCCACTCCTCTCCGATGGTCTCTCTTTTTCCTACTCCTCCTGCACTTCACTTTTCCCTCCTAGCTACGCTTGGGTCCTCCCTCTGGGTTCACACACCGGCCCAGGGTCCTAAGTTTTATGTGTGTGTGAAGCTCAAATGCACCATCCCAGTACCTGGAGACCAGAGGCACAACTCTCCCTCTAATGGAGGAGTGCAGTACCTCTGGTGGCGACCTACCTGGTGGGGTGCCACATACATGTTTTCAGGATTTCCTTAGTATTGCACAGATGATAATATAATCACTGGCACAGGTGATGATTCCAACTCCTGTGCAATACTACGGAAATCATGAAAACCTGCACTGTTGGCGGCCCTTGAGACCTGTAGTTGGAGATCCCTGATATAGAGGAAGGGAGTGGTGACAAGGTACAGCAGTTAAGATTTAAAGCTAAAAGGTATCTTAGCAGAATAGGAAAGGAACTAATAACCCCTTCAGCACTAAAAGAAAATAATAACGCTGTACTCATGATAATCGCCGAGCGGTCTCTAAAGACAACCTGTGATCAGCTAAACGCTGTGACCTTCTGATCCCAGATATACCAGAGGTCATAGCAGGGCACAACACAATGACATGCCTGTATGTCCAATGTTAGCAAGGGGTTGAAAGAAAACACATAAAATCACTTTAAGCAATTGTTGAAAGACACTACTTCAACTAAGCACTGTCCAATCAAAAGGCTGCAAAGAAAGATTTTGAAAAAAAAATCCAGAACTCTTCAAAACGTCTTTAGGAAATTGAAAACTAAAAACTATCAAAAACTCTCCAAAAAGAGCATGTCTTGAAGCATTTTCTCCTGGAAAAACTCACAATTTTGATCGCTTCAAAAACTCTGTGTGTATGTCGCGGTCATGTGGACCGGGGTAGTCGGTAGACGGGCAGGAAGTCTGATGGGGTGGTAATTGGCTAGTTCCATGTCCCTGACCAGACAAGTGAAAGGGGGTATAAAGGGGGTATCTGGTCAGGAGTGACCAGCGCTGCTAGTAATGGCCCCAGGGAATAGATGGTGAAGCAACAAACTGGATTACTTACCTCAGCATAAGCAAGTCCCTGGGGTAATGAAGGGAGTTGTAATGAGAGGTGCAGCAAACACAGACAAGGAGGCAGTTGAATGCAGTCTTTACCTTTACTGAAGATTGATGGCAAGTTGAATTCTGGGGTACTGGTCACAAGGTCCAAGGTCCAGTCTATCCAGAAGTAGATGAAGTCCGCTCCACTAATTGGGTAGAATTTGAAGGCCCGTCTGTGTGGGGATTCAGCAGCTTATGAGCTGATCTGTCTCCCTGTGTCACTTCTGCTGCAGATGTTCCAGCCAGCCTGCATTGCGAGCCCTTGTATGCTGTTCTCTAAGTCCCAGCCTGAGCTCTCTATAATGCTTTGCTGTTGGTGCTGCACGGGTGACCAAATGATGTGCAGTGCCTCGGTCTTCAGATTTTGCTTCCAGGATTTACAATGCCTGGTAGCCCAGGACTCTGGTGTCCTTCTCGGCATGGTCCTAGGTCAAGATTATCTGACTCCCGCTCCAGATATGTTCTTTCTCCTCATGCTTCTGATGCGCCCCAGGGCCGTGAGGTACTCGGAACTGGGCTGTTAACACTTCCAGGGAGTCACAGGGGTCAAGACCCGGCTTCCGTGACCCTGGGTTCAGTTGTAAAGGGAGTATTTGGGTAATAGGTAAAGTTATTTGTGACGCCACCCATAGTTTGTGGCTACTAGTGGCCACCGCTGCTGCAAAATCTCTGGGGATGATGGATGGGCAGCTGGGATGTTGTGGCTCCCCACGGGTGAAGCATATCCCCAGGGCAGTGGATGTTGCAAGGATGTAGGGTGCAGGATGGAGGGCATAAAGTAACTGACAGACTCACGGTTTGTTGGTTCCTCTACTGGTGATACCAACACAGGGACAGATGATATCGATGGAATCCGGCAACCTGGGAGCAACTCAGGGATTTCCTCACCCGGCAAGTTCTGAGGCCTCCCTGCTGCGCTTTTTTAATAGGTCCCTGCGGCTTCTTAAGCTTAGCTGCGGCCCTTCTTGCTGTATGCCATATGACAGGCAGCTCGAGTCCTTCTCCAGCCCCACTTCTCTGGCGGCTGCTCCTGGGCTCTTCATGCTGCTTTGCCTCCGGGCACTTTGGTGTGGATGGGGGACTTTGAATCCCCCACCCTCCGGTATTGGCTGTCAGGACGTTAGACCCTGCACAGCCTCAGACTCTGGTGTCCATTTTCCTCAGACCCTTGCCTATGGATCACTGAAGATAAGTCTGGCTCTCCTGGGACAAGCTTAGCACTGCTCCAGTCTGCAGGATGTCTTCCTCAGTCCTCCTAGGAACTGAACTGACTAACTCCGCCCCAGACCAGAATTGATAGGGGGCTTGCCCTGAACCTGGATCTAGGTCTCCCCCTTCAGGCCTGGAGGCAGAAAGGTGTTGTTTTCTTTGGGTTTTGCCTGATGTGAAGTCCCTCTGTTGCTCTCAGGTATGACACTATCCCCGGGAGGAGATAATGACATAGTGGCATCCGGACTCTTGGGCGCGACACTTCTTCCCTTCCTTTTTCACTACTCACTACTCTAACCCCTCCCCCCAGACAGGAGAGTGAGTCAACCTACAAAACTAAGTGTTCATGCTCCCCCTTCTTGTCAGGGATCAGGCTTGTGTATGAATTCATGGGTTTACTTAATGTACAGAGCTTCAATTACCACTGGACATGATACCCCGACCAGTTAGGGGGCCGATGCCATAGTGGTGACTGGACCGCAGGGGCACCACATGTACATAGCCCAAGGGATCACACCACTTTTATGTTGCTGCATCAGAAATGTTTTTATTCAGTTCCTCCTATAATAGAGACGGGGCAATGTGTAATCTACCTTTTTTTAATCTAAATTGGAGATGGGTGGACATGTGATGGGACTGATCATCTCCGCCATGTTCTACCACCATGTGCCCCCCTAGCTGTTCTTATCTGGTTGTTGTACACAGTATAACCCCCCCACCACACCACGGTTTTAGAAGATCTGGAGTACCTATTAGCATATACTTGATATTCTATTTGCATAAGTTTGAAAATACCCATTTATTACCATTGCTTTTGGTCTTGATGGTTTAAGACGATGCTAATAATCATCCGGCTGATTGTGTGTTTCTTCATAGACGGCTATCACAATCAATGAGGCCCGGACTCTTCTGTCTCGTCTTCCTACATAATTGTCTCCATCAAAACAAATCAATACAGTTTATTTATTCTCAAGTGAATGCAAAACGGGAGAATCTGAAGCTTAAAGGATCCACCAGCTCCTGCGAGAACTGATGTCTTATGGAATGGCCCTAATTCTGATGATAATCATTGGCTTCAAGTGAAAATGTAATCCAGTCTCTTTTATTACCTGTGACATCGTTCTTCCATGGCTACGAGAAACAGGTTTCTTTACAAGACCCTATTAATATAGTACTGCCAAACACCTGAAAACAAATATTGCCCAACACTGTGCCCAGATTATAATACTGCCACATTGTGTCCTCTGTATATAATACTGCCACATTGTGTCCCCTGTATATAATACTGCCACATTGTGTCCCCTGTATACAATACTGCCACACACTGTGTCCTCTGTATATAATACTGCCACATTGTGTCCTCTGTATATAATACTGCCACATTGTGTCCCCTGTATTTAATACTGCCACATTGTGTCCCCTGTATATAAGACTGCCACAAACTTTGCCCCTGTATATAACACTGCTACTGTGGTGCCCCACATGGTCAGGCATCACAGTGGGGTATTGCACTTGTAAAAGTGGTGACATTTTCCCCAACTGCAAGTGGATGCTGTGTTGGTGGGTGGGACCCAATTCTGCACTCCCACACTAGACTAGTGGTGGGAGGTTACCCGGGAGGGATCTGGCTCCTCTTGGGAGAGTGAGGAGAAGGGAGTTGGAGAAGAGTCGAGGAGGAGTGTGGAGCGAGGAGGAAGGTCTAACAGGACAGCTCCAGGCTGATCCTGAGGGAAGATGAAAGGGGATCCTGAGGGGATCCTAAGAGAGGGTGCCTGATGAGTGAGTCTGGGCCCCAGAGAGAAAGGGGGAACCCCAGCGTGGAGCGACCCTACTCCAGGGAATTCCCCAGTCCTCCACGGGAACGCCGGACCCCAGGATACGGCTAGAGTCCACCTCTGAAGTCGTCACCGGCTGTGGCACCCTGCCAGATGGAGCAGTCTGCCTGTTTCTTCACTTCGAGGGAGGGGAGCCCCAAGACTACCTTCAAGGAGTAATTGGGTATAGACTCATCCTAGGCGGGGAAGAAAGGACATGGGTTCATCAACTAAGGCATACCACGGGTACCACCATACCACCTGGCATTCACTTGCAGCCACCCCTAGAGCTACCTGTTTCTTTAACATCTTTTGCTGAACTGTGGACTTGTATGCTGATGACCAGAGGCTGGCTGGAGCCTCTATACCCGGGTGGCAGATCTCCATTGCCGGCCCCGACTTGAGGAGCGGGCGGGGGGGTGCTGTCAGCCTGACTTGAGGACGGGGGGGGGGGGGGGGTGCTGTCAGCCTGACTTGAGGACCGGGGGGGGGGGTGCTATCAGCCTGACTTGAGGACGGGGGGGGGGTTTGGGTGCTGTCAGCCTGACTTGAGGACCGGGGGGGGGGGGGGGGGGGGGGGCTGTCAGCCAGCCACAGCCCTTACCTCATCCCGGACCTCCAGCGTCATGTGCTATCGCCGCGCCGGCCGGCTCCCGACTCCCGCGGCCCGTTTCTGTAGGGGGCGGCCCGAAATGTGGACTATACCACCAGCCCAGGGGGCACCTGCCCCCCTACCACCTGGGCCAGCCCGCCCCTGCTGATGACTGTTTACAGTAAAGTACCCAGGAGAGTGACTTTGCCTCCGTGTCTTTGTGCCGATAAACCTCTTTGCTTACAGCAACGCTGCGCCGGAGGACCAGCTCCACCTGTAGGGAGCCTTGCCATCCTTGCCGCGATACCATCGCCCTCTGGAGGACTGTATATAATACTGCCACATTGTGTCTCCTGTATATAATACTGCCACACACTGTGTCCCCTGTATATAATACTGCCACACACTGTGTCCCCTGTATATAATACTGCCACATTGTGTCTCCTGTATATAATACTGCCACATTGTGTCTCCTGTATATAATACTGCCACACACTGTGTCCCCTGTATATAATACTGCCACACACTGTGTCCCCTGTATATAATACTGCCACACACTGTGCCCCTGTATATAATACTGCCACACACTGTGCCCCTGTATATAATACTGCCACATTGTGTCTCCTGTATATAATACTGCCACATATTGTGTCTCCTGTATATAATACTGCCACATTGTGTCTCCTGTATATAATACTGCCACATATTGTGTCTCCTGTATATAATACTGCCACTTTATGTCCCCTGTATATAATACTGCCACACACTGTGCCCCTGAATATAATACTGCCACTTTGTGTCCCCTGTATATAATACTGCCACACACTGTGTCCCTTGTATATAATACTGCCACACACTGTGTCCCCTGTATATAATACTGCCACACACTGTGTCCCCTGTATATAATACTGCCACACACTGTGTCCCCTGTATATAATACTGCCACACACTGTCTCCTGAATATAATACTGCCACACACTGTGTCCCCTGTATATAATACTGCCACACACTGTGTCCCCTGTATATAATACTGCCACACACTGTGTCCCCTGTATATAATACTGCCACACACTGTGTTCCCTGTATATAATACTGCCACACACTGTGTCCCCTGTATATAATACTGCCACACACTGTGTCCCCTGTATATAATACTACCACACACTGTCTCCTGAATATAATACTGCCACACACTGTGTCCCCTGTATATAATACTGCCACACACTGTGTCCCCTGTGTATAATACTTCCACATTGTGTCTACTCTATATAATACTGCCACACACTGTGTCTCCTGAATATAATACTGCCACGTTGTGTCCCTGTATATAATACTGCCACACACTGTGTCTCCTGAATATAATACTGCCACACACTGTGTCTCCTGAATATAATACTGCCACACACTGTGCCTCCTGAATATAATACTGCCACACACTGTGTCCCCTGTGTATAATACTTCCACATTGTGTCTACTCTATATAATACTGCCACACACTGTGTCTCCTGAATATAATACTGCCACGTTGTGTCCCTGTATATAATACTGCCACACACTGTGTCTCCTGAATATAATACTGCCACACACTGTGTCTCCTGAATATAATACTGCCACACACTGTGCCTCCTGAATATAATACTGCCACATTGTGTCCCCTGTATATAATACTGCCACACACTGTGTCTCCTCAATATAATATTGTCACTCACTGTGTCTCCTGTATATAATACTGCCACATTGTGTCCTCTGTATATAATACTGCCACATTGTGTCCCTTGTATACATTCCGTGACAAAAGTTATGTCACTTATCCATGTCATGTAATTAAAAGCTTAAAACCTGACGTTAAATTCATCCATTGGTTTTATAAATTACTCATTTGAAAGCTGAAACCATCCAATATTTGGTTTGGGTTAAGAAAATAAATTGGCATCAATGCTGAAATATTGATCATTTAATGAACACAGAATGATCAGATTTTGCAAGACAAAGGTTTTGTCGCCTGGTCATATAATGCACCCAATCCTAGTTTACATCCTCACCTATGCTCTGTAAATAATCAGTTAATTAGTGGGTGTGTATAAAAAGAAACCCAGCACCCCACACCTTCACTTGAACTGCAACTTGAGCTCTGACAACATGCCAAAAATCCACCCTGCGACCAAAGCCTTGATTATCAAGAGGCTGAAGACCAGATCCACTGCAGAGGTGACTGGATCCTTTAATCTGTCTCAGCGTCAAGTACAAAGAATTAAAAAAAGATTCGAAGAGACTGAAGATGTGTGTGACAAGCCCAGGTCCAGCAGACCCTGCAAGACATCTGCTCAGTAGGAACGTTTGATGGCTAGAAAATACAAAGCAAGCCCCTCTTCCACTGCAGCAGAGCTCCAACAGGCCTGGTCACCTCAAGTCCTTGTGTCAACTAGAACAGTTTGTAGGATTCTGTCTCGAAATGGCCTCCATGGTCGAATCAGTGCCCAGAAGCCAACACTAAAAAAAAAGGCAAATATAAAACCGTGTGGCATTTTGCAAAGTCCTACAGCCTGCTAAACAGATGGATGCTGGTAAAGTGGCAGAAGGTGGATTTCTCTGATGAATCTTTAATAGAATTACACCACAGCTGCCGTAAATACTGCAGGAGACCTACTGGATCCCATATGGATCCAAAATACACCCAGAAATCAGTTAAATTTGGTGGTGGAAAGATCATTGTCAGGGGTTACATTCAGTATGGGGGTGTGCGAAACATTTGCAAGGTGGAAGTGTGGCGCCCTGCTCACACAGGTAGCCACAGACTCACCTACATCACGGATGGGTTTCCACAGTGGGTACACAGAGCAAACAACACCTTCCACCCCGACACATTAGGGGAGCCCAACTTGCTGCCTTTAGGCAAGATCCCCTATAAATACTGGTGCTGAGGGCGGAGTTACTTAGAGTGTGCAGACGCTACAAGAGTTGTGAAGACGTACTGGTGGTCGGTGCTGCGTTAGACCCAAGCCAGTTAACCTGAACAGCCTTCGAGCTTGGAAGCTTCGGGTTGGAAGGCGAGGAGAACAGAAAGAACAAAGTGGGAACCGAGGAGCCAGTGTTAGGTTCACCCAAACAATACAGCAGACATCGGAGTCCAAGTCTACTGGAGAGCACCTGGCCCAGTAGAGAATACCGGTCCACCGTGGAGACTTCATTCTCCCGGGCATCTGTGCAGTCACTCACCAGGGAGCCAGGCACCGCAGAGAGGAACAGCAGTAGTCCATCGAGGGTGTCCCGCCGACAGCATAGGTGATCAGAGAGAGAGCAGAGGAGGCCAGCCAAGTTTCACATGGGGCAGGGGCTTCACACACACGGGGAAAGAGACAAGGAGGCCTTATACCCACTTGCTGTAGAGACCCAGAAGTGCATCCTGAACACCTGGAAGTGCTCTGGACATTTACCTGCATCAACACCAGTAAAAGGTAAAGAACAACCAGCGGCGTGTGTATCAATTCCTTACCCGCGCCCCTGCCATCCACAGAGACTGTTCCGTTATCCAACAGCCCGGCCAAGTCCCTGCTCCTTCCCTCATCTTCATAACCAAACACCCCTGTGATATCCAGCTCTGCCTGTAGGGAGCTTCAACACCTAGCTGCTCATTCATCATCCCTGGAGGCCCTACACAGCGCTGGTGCAGTCACCACATACCACAGGTGGCATCACGATAAACTTAAAAACTTTTATTCCCATTCCAATTACCCCTTTTTAGTTGACCACCAGGGCCACGGGTCTGGGCAGGCCACCGATGACATCCCTACCGCAGCAGAGGGCCCAGATACCCGAGTCCCTATACCCTGGGCTAGTCAGAAGGCAATATCAATAGCCTAAAATATCAAGAAGTATTAACTACCTCTTATATTCCAAATCATAAAAGGGGTCAAATTCTGCAGCAGGATGGTGCTCCATCTCATACATCCATCTCGACAACAAAGTTCCTCCTGGCAAAAAAGATCAAGGTGCTCAAGAACTGGCCAGCCCAGTCACCAGACATGAACATCATTGAGCATGTTTGGGGTTGGATGAAAGAGGAAGCTTGGAAGACAAAACCAAAGAATCTAGATGAACTCTGGGAGGCATGTAAGACTGCATTCTTTGCTATTCCTAATGACTTCGTTAATAAATTATTTGATTCATTGTTGAACCGCATGGATGCAGTCCTTCAAACTCATGGAAGACACACAAAATATTAAATATGGCTCTAATAGCACCACAACTTCATTCACCAATATTATGCAACATATATTTGTATTTTAAGTCAATTATTTGTTTGAATGTCACATTACTTTCTGTGGGCGACAAAACTTTTCTCTTGCCAAAATCTGACCATTCTGTGTTCATTAAATGATCAATATTTCAGCATTGATAACAATTTTCAAGCTTTCAAAAGAGCAATTTATACAACCAATGGGTGAATTTAACGTCAGGTTATAAGCTTTTATTTACATCACATGGATAAGCGACATACCATCTGTCAGGGAGTGTATAACACTGTAACACAGTGTCCCCTGCATATAATAATGTAACACACTGGGTCTCCTCAATATAAAACTGCCACATTCTGTATCCCCTGTATATAATACTACCATATATACTGTGTGTCTTGAATAGAATACTATCATACACTGTGTTGACTGAAAGCAATACATTCTGCTCTTTGGATATAATGCTGCCACACAGTGTCCCCTGAACATAATACTGCCATGTACCGTGACCCCTGAATATAATGTCACACTATGTGTCCCATGAAAACATTACCGCCATACTCTGTGCCCTCTGAATGTAATGTTGCACACACAATTTGCTCCTGAATACTATACCGCCACACACCCTGTCCTCCGCATATTGTACCGCCACACACCCTGTTCTCCGAATATTATACCACCACACACCCTGTCCTCTGAGTATTGTACCGCCACACACCCTGTTCTCCGAATATTATACCGACACACACCCTGCCCTCTGAATATTATACCGCCACACACCCTGTTCTCCGAATATTATACCGCCACACACCCTGCCCTCTGAATATTATACCGCCACACACCCTGCCCTCTGAATATTATACCGCCACACACCCTGTCCTCCTAGTATTATACCGCCACACACCCTGTCCTCCGAGTATTATACCCTCACACACCCTGCCCTCTGAATATTATACCGCCACACACTCTGTCATCTGTATATTATACCGCCACACATCCTGCCCTCCGACTATTATACCGACACACACCCTGACCTCTGAATATTATACCGCCACACACCCTGTCCTCTGAATATTATACCGGCACACACCCTGTCCTCTGAATATTATACCGACACACACCCTGACCTCTGAATATTATACCGGCACACACCCTGCCCTCCGAATATTATACCGCTACACACCCTGTCCTCGGAGTATTATACCACCACACACACTGTCCTCCGCATATTATACCGCCACACACCCTGTTCTCCGAATATTATACCGCCACACACCCTGCCCTCTGAATATTATACCGCCACACACCCTGTCCTCCGAGTATTATACCGTCACACATCCTGTCCTCCTAGTATTATACCGCCACACACCCTGTCCTCTGAGTATTATACCCTCACACTTCCTGTCCTCTGAGTATTATACCGCCACACACCCTGCCCTCTGAATATTATACCGCCACACACTCTGTCATCTGTATATTATACCGCTACACATCCTGCCCTCCGAATATTATACCGACACACACCCTGACCTCTGAATATTATACCGCCACACATCCTGCCCTCCGAATATTATACCGACACACACCCTGACCTCTGAATATTATACCGCCACACACCCTGTCCTCTGAATATTATACCGGCACACACCCTGTCCTCTGAATATTATACCGCTACACACCCTGTCCTCGGAGTATTATACCGCCACACACCCTGTCCTCTGAATATTATACCGGCACACACCCTGTCCTCTGAATATTATACCGCTACACACCCTGTCCTCGGAGTATTATACCGCCACACACCCTGTCCTCCGAATATTATACCGACACACACCCTGTCCTCTGAATATTATACCGGCACACACCCTGTCCTCTGAATATTATACCGCTACACACCCTGACCTCTGAATATTATACCGCCACACACCCTGTCCTCCGAATATTATACCGACACACACCCTGACCTCTGAATATTATACCGCCACACACCCTGTCCTCTGAATATTATACCTTGACATACCCTGCCCTCCGAATATTTAAGCTCCACACACCCTGTCCTCTGAATATTATACCGGCACACACCCTGTCCTCTGAATATTATACCGGCACACACCCTGTCCTCTGAATATTATATCGGCACACACCCTGTCCTCTGAATATTATACCGTCACACACCTCCCCTTGAAATAATTCTGCGACACACTGCGCCCTCTGAATATAATGCTGCGACACACACTGTATCCCTGACTATAACACAGCCACACACTGTGCTATTAAATGTAATCCTGCTACATACTGTGTGCACTGAATAGAATACTATCAAATCCCTTCACCGTGCTGTCTCCACACACATATAGAAAAACTAAAACCTCATGTCGCTTATTAGTGAGCGCTTGTTTCCACATATAACATTTCCAGTGTGTTAGGAGTATTGGTCCTGATGAGCTCACTTGGTTTTTGCTGATATTCTCCATTATTTATTTACTAAGCTAATTTAATTATTTATCAGTTTTTAATTAATATTTATATCTACTTAAATATATATATATATATATATATATATAATCATCTATTATATACGGTAATTGTCTAAGGGTCTTTTGAGTGTGTATGTCGCCGAAATCGCGCGCCAATGAACGCAGACTATGCAAATAGGCGCAAGAATTCAGAGTTCGAATTTCGCGCCTATTTGCAGCCCGGCTGTCGCCGGATTACACGGTGGCCGCAGTGGCAGCTCCGCCCACAGCCCCCCCGCACCTCCTGTCCCCGCTCCCCGTGGCACCCCCGCTCTTCATGCCCCCCTCTGCTCCTCCTGCCCCACCTGCCCCCCTCCGCTCCTCTTGCCCACCTCCACTCTTCTTGCCCCTGCTCCCGCGGCACCCCCGCTCTTCCTGCCCCCCTCCACTCCCCCTGCCTCTCCTGCGCCCTCTGCTCCTCGCGGCCTCCCTCTGCCCCCCCGCTCCCCACGGCCACCCCCGCTCCTCCTGCCCCCCCCCGTTCCTCATGCCTCCCCGCGGAGGAGCGGGGGGCCACGGGGAGTGGAGTATCACCATATACCAGAGTGCTGCTATACATGTACTGTAATGTACCGCCATATACCATAACGCTGCTATACATGTAATGTAATGTACCACCATATACCATAGCGCTGCTATACATGTAATGTAATGTACCCCCATAAACCATAGCGCTGCTATACATGTAATGTAATGTACCGCCATATACCATAGTGCTGCTATACATGTACTGTAATGTACCGCCATATATCATAGCGCTGCTATACATTTACTGTAATGTACCACCATATACCATAGCACTGCTATATATATATATATATATATGTAGTTCACTCACGTTGACTGAACAAGTTTTGTCAGTCACAGCATGTCAAGTACATACATATTCTAGAATACCCGATGTGTTAGATCAGGCCACCATCCAGTATTATATATATATATATATATGATGCACCCCCAGGCTATGGGGGACTCGGGAATCGGGCCGGTGCTGTCTCTCTGGGGTGTCACGGTAGTCGTGACCCGGTCCCGTGGCCTTTGATCAGTCCAAAAAGGGGTATTTACAAGGGTTTGTTGTGATGCCACCCGGGGTATGTGGTTAATAGTACCACCGCTGCCGTGTTCCTGCTTGGGACGGTGACTTGAGGCAGCGTGGATGGTAAGCCCTCCCCAAGTAGGGCTGAGGGTCCCCAGGGCAGGTGAAGTGGTATTGGATGGGGCTTTGTGAAGGATCGTGATTCACACAGTCACTTACTTTGCTGCAGCTTTCCACTGTGCTGGTAGTCAGCGACTCTGCAGATGTAAGGTTCCGTTATAGAGCACAGGGCAACAGGCGCAATCAACAGGCAGACTCACTGATGTGTGTTTTCTCAGTCTCTTTACTGGAGTTAAGGCAGATGTTATAAACTGTCAACGGAGTCTGGAGAGCAGTTTGAGGGAATTCTCACCCGGCCGGGTCATGTTGGCCTCCTCACTGTGCTTGTGTTGCGGCCACTGCAGTTGCTTTAGCTAGGCTGCTGGCCCTGTCTCTGTCTGCGTCTACCAGTATAACAGGCAACTCGAATCCTTCACTTCTCTACCCCACCCTGGGAAGTCAGTGTTACTGGATTCTATACGTTGCTGTGTTTCTGGTACCGTGTAGCTGGAGAATCTGGAGTCCCCCACTCTCCGGTGTTGACTGTCGGTGTGTGTGAACCTGCACAGTCTTGGACTCTGATGTCCGTTCTTGCCTTGTTCCTCTCGCGGAGGGGAAGCACAGGGTGGTGCAACCTCCCGGTAGGTTTCTTTCTCTTCTCTTTCCTCTAGACCCTAGCCTTAGACCTGGTGTTCAGCAGTGGACCTTGCGATGAGCCTGGCACAGCTCGTTTACACCCAGGTCTGGTTCTCAGTTTGCACAGGACCTGTCCTCTTCGCAGTCCTCCTAGGAGCTGAACTGATCTTGTTGCTCCTCAGACCAGAATATATAGGGGAGCTCACCCTGAAGCCGAGCTTGGTCTCCCCCTTCTGTCTGGGAGGTGTTGGTGTGGTTTGTGTGTTGCCTGAGTTGAATACCTCCTACTGCTCTCTGGTGACACCTAACAATGGTGACACTGTGGCACGATGACTCTGGGGTGCCACATATATATATCTATATATATACAGATATATATATATATATATATTTATATTTATATTTTTTTTATTAATAAAGATAAAAAATAGGTGAGGGAGCGGGCGGGGGTCTTCAGTTTTTTTCACAGGTGAATAAAAGCCAAAACAGAGCTGTCTGACATAGCCACTACAGATTACCAGAGATACAAACACCAATGGGAGCAGCACTCAGCAACCGCCATCATTGTGACAGCTATGATTGTCTGACACCTGTCTCTGGGGTCAGTTGGCAGTATATGCCTCATCTTGAATTATCTCATAACCTAAGAAAAATAAAAACACAGGATGGAGAGAAACTGGAGTATAAGGCTGCGTTCACACATTTGTGTATGTTGTTGCGCTATTTTGCGCACGCTTTTTGGCGCGATTTTTGGATGTGCAAAACAGCGCAACAAAATACGCTGGGGCTCTCACACACTGCACTTTCTTCACCCCACAAAGCGCAGGTGATGTCACAGAGGGCAGGAAGAATCCTGGTTCTGTGACCGCCCCCATTAGATTTTGCAGTGTATTAATATACACTGCGAAATCTAAATTAAATAAAGGCAAATGTATGAAAAATAAGAAAGAATCAAATACTTACCCTCCGACGCCTTTTCTCCGGTCTCCGATGCAGAGGCAGGAGATGTATCATCCTGCCAGTGCCTGCAGTGATGTCAATGTGACTGCGCTGATTGGCCACTCGCAGTCATGGGATACATATCACATGACCGGAATGGCCTCTGACATCACCACAGGTTCCTGCGGCGGCTCCTGGCTCCCAGACACCGGAACACCCGTCGGAGGGTAAATATTTAATTCTTTATTATTTTCAATGCATTTGTCTTTATTTAACTTTGATTTTGCAGTGTATATTAATGCACTATGAAATCAAATGGGGATAACAGACATGTCACAGAGAGGAGGAGGAAGCAGGATTCTTCCTCCCCTCTGTGACGTCAGATGCAGCAGCGCTGGCTCTTATAGGAAAACGCGCCGGCACTGCTGCGTAAAGAAGTGACATGGTCATTCTTTTTACGCAGGCGCTTTTTCCTATAAAAGTGCAGCGTATTTTTACGCACTGTCTGCACGGCACAGTGAATTTCCCATTCACTTTGCCGGCAGACAAAAAGCACATTGCGTATTTTGAAAAGCGCGCGCAAAAAAGTGTGCAAAAATATGCAATGTGTGAACATAGCCTAAAGTATAAAGAGGATAGATTGATGTAATAAAGTCAAATAATAAAAATTCCTAAACACCATTTTTACAAGGAGTCTGTGCCACCATGTGGCCTCCATGTGAGGGCAGGTGGGTTTCCATTCTATGCTGCTGTCTCCCCACACATGTACCCCCTTTTCCCCCATACTGTCATCATCTCCCACATTTACCCCCTCCCCCATGCTGTCATCTCCTTACACATTTACTCCCTCCCCATATTGTCGTCATCTCCTCACACATTTACCTCCTCCCTCATACTGTCATCTCCTCACACATTTACCCCCTCCCCCATACTGTCATCCCCTCACACATTTTCCCCCTCCCCCATACTGTCATCCCCTCACACATTTTCCCCCTCCCCCATACTGTCATCCCCTCACACATTTACCTCCTCCCCCATACGGTCATCTCCTCACACATTTACCCACTCCCCCATACTGTCATCTCCTCACAAATTTTCCCCCTCCCCCATACTGTCATCCCCTCACACATTTACCCCCTCCCCCATACTGTCATCCCCTCACACATTTACCTCCTCCCCCATACTGTCATCTTCTAAATCATTTACCCACTCCCCCATACTGTCATCTCCTCACACATTTACCCACTCCCCCATACTGTCATCTCCTCACACATTTACCCACTCCCCATACTGTCATCTCCTCACACATTTACCTGCTCCCCCATACTGTTATCTCCTCACACAATTACCCTCTCTTTCCCATACACTAATATCAAGAGTGATAGCCTTATGACTTGTCAGTACTTAGCCTTAGGCTGAATAGGAATACAGAGGCGGTAGAAATGGGAGATCCTTATTTTCTTTGAATTGTTTTCTCTCTCTATTGGGTAAAGCAAAACATTTGCTTTTTAACTTTTAAAGGGTAACCGCCGTTTATATTTTTCTTTAATAATAATGTAGAACAATTGATTTTAATAAACTTTCAAATATACTTCATAAGAAAATTCTGGTTGAAAACCTTTCAAAACGTGCCACAAGGTGTCCCCACTGCACTCTGTGTGAAGCAGACATATGTTCATTATTACTCAGATCCGTCTTCACACTGAATACGGGCATGTAACCATATAGGGAAAGGGGGCGTGGCCAACACTGCTGACTGCAGCAAAGCACAGTTGCTGAGCAATGTCAGGATCCCTGCAAACTCCTCTTTCTTTGGCACAAGCTTCTGATCTATCATGCGGCTTCACACAGCAGTCACAATCTCTGTTAACCCCTTCTCTGCTGTTACACAGGTTGCTTCCAGTCTGCTCTATGCTCTATGAAGCTGTGAAATACACACACAGTGCTGGCAGACGCTGGCCACGCACACACAGCCATAAAATTCAGTTTTTAAAAGGACACAGAAAAATGTGAGAAAATGAGTCATATAACACAAGAAAAGCATTATCTTAGCTGCTATGTGACTCATCATTAACAACCAGTGCAGGATTGTGTTTTTTTCCAATCAAATGACATTTACACTTCAAGTGTTTGTTGTTACACTTTCATAATACAAAGTAAAATATTCTAGTAGGTATAAGCAGGGGTCAGAGGAGCGGGGTCTTCATTGTGAGTTATTCAAAAATGTTTTCATCAGGTTCTGAAAAGCATCTATAAGAACAGACATGTACTGCTCATGAACTGATTCAATTATTTGGTAACAACTAGAGATGAACATTCTTAATGAAATTTGATTGTCCAGATTTCTTCAAATTTGTTTGGGAAATTCAATTTGCGCAAATAAATTCAATCCAAATCAGATTATTGATAAAAGCCATTTATTATTCTGTGAAGTCTCTCTAGCCCCAGAGCATCATAACCAGATGGGTTACACAAAAAAAAAGAATGAAAGAAAAACATAATACTTACCGAGAAAAAAAGCCTGTGGCGCCCGTACCTGCCTCCATCACAGGACTGGTGGGTCCATAACATTATCAAAAGCAAATGAGGGCCATCTGTCAATGTGGCCCTGCAGCTGTCGGAAAACTACTACTCCCATCATTTATTGTGTCGAGCCCACTGCAACGGGGTACTCGGTACCAGACCGGGTCTGCTGCTGGGGAATGTCACGGGGTCCTGGTCCGGACCTTGTCCCGGCCCCTGGCAATAATAAGGGGAATATTTACAGGGGACAATGTCAGTTGTGATGCCACCCACGGCTTGTGGTCAATTTGGGAGACCACCGCTGCTGCAGAACCTCCGGGGATGATGTTATAGCAGCTAATGATGGAATAGTTCTCCGTGGGTAGAACTGGGTTCGCCGGGGCAGTGATGATAAATAGTGATGAGCGAGTATGCTCGGCGCTACTCGGTACTCGCACGAGTATCTCGGTACTCGGGGTGCTCGGCGAGCACCGAGTACTGCCGAGATGCTCAGACCGCTCGGTAATAAATAGCGATCTGATACATGTACACAGCTCCCTTCAGTGCACACAGTGAGCTGGCACCATACAGGGAGCAGATTAATTGATAGGATCCCTCTGGGGGCCACAGCAAGGTGTTATATGCTGCGGCGATTTGAAAAAGCCCACCCTCCCGCCCTTTTCCGGAATTACTCTTTTTATAACCGGAAGTCTGTGGGCGGAGCCTGTCACTCATTGACTTACATTGGGCTCGGTGCTCTGGCCGAGTACAAGAGTATCTTGAGATGCTCGGCCAGAGCACCGAGCACACGAGCATTTTAGTGCTCGCTCATCACTAATGATAAAGTCTATGGTGTAGTGTGCAGGCTTGTGATGGGTGCAGTCAGGGCCGCCGTTAGGGCCTTACAGGCCTTACTTGAGTAGGGGGCCCGGCAATTTCTGGAGTGGGCGTGTCCATTTAAACAGGGCCAGGGGGGCCCGGGCGTGCTGGCGGGGGGCGTGGCCATTTGGAGCAAGGAGGCCTGCCCGCCCGGCCAGCACGCGTTGCAGGCGGCAGACCGGTGCTGTCTCTGTCCTCTGCTCGACTGCTGTGAATGTGCCTGCAGCCAGTGCCGCCCGTCACTGCAGTGCGGCCGTGCGCAACATGTGGGCGGCGCCGCACCCCAGCCGCCGCTGAATCCGGACTCTGTGTCGGGGGAGTAGCTGCGGGCCTTGATGGACAGGGGGGCCCAGCCGTGAGTCAGAGACTGCGGTGGGGGGTGGGGCCTCTGCCTTGGCCACGCCCCCTCACATCTAGCACGGGCCCCCTCTCGTCGATCACCACCTGGCCCCGCCCCCTCACCTCTTGAGCAGGCTCTGTCCATCACCGCATCACCGGAAGTCACTGGGCCTGGAGGAGAGGTGAGGGGGCGGGCCCTAATCTCCTCACCTCGTCTGACTCTTAAGCAGCTGCGGCCCAGCTTCAGGCATCGGCAGGATGCAAAACTGCACTGAAGTCACAGAGCCTCAGCTGCTGCTGCTGGTGAATATCCTCCTCTGTCTGTCTGTCTATCTTTTTGTCTGTCTCTCTCTGACTCGCTGTCTGTCTATCTGACTCTCTCTCCAACTCTCTGACTGTCTTGTCTGTCTGTCTCTGACTGTCTTGTATATCTCTCTCTCTGACTGTCTTGTCTGTCTCTCTCTCTGACTGTCTCTCTCTGACTGTCTTATCTGTCTCTCTCTCTGACTGTCTTGTCTGTCTCTCTCTCTGACTGACTCTCTCTGACTGTCTCTCTCTGACTGTCTCTCTCTTACTGTCTTATCTGTCTCTCTCTCTGACTGTCTTGTCTGTCTCTCTGACTGTCGCTGACTGTCTTGTCTGTCTCTCTCTGACTGTCTTGTCTATCTCTCTCTCTGACTGTCTTGTCTGTCTCTCTCTCTGACTGACTCTCTCTGACTGTCTCTCTCTGACTGTCTCTCTCTTACTGTCTTATCTGTCTCTCTCTCTGACTGTCTTGTCTGTCTCTCTGACTGTCGCTGACTGTCTTGTCTGTCTGTCTCTGACTGTCTTGTCTGTCTCTCTGACTGTCTCTCTCTGACTGTCTCTGACTGTCTGTCTCTGACTGTCTTGTCTGTCTGTCTCTCTCTCTGACTGTCTCTCTCTGACTGTCTCTCTCTGACTATCTTGTCTGCCTGTCTCTCTGACTGTCTTGTCTGTCTCTGTCTTGTCTGTCTGTCTCTGACGGTCTTGTCTGTCTGTCTCTGACTGTCTTGTCTATCTCTCTCTCTGACTGTCTTGTCTGTCTCTCTCTGACTGTCTCTCTCTGACTGTCTTGTCTGTCTGTCTCTCTGACTGTCTGTCTCTGACTGTCTTGTCTGTCTCTGACTGTCTTGTCTGTCTCTGACTGTCTTGTCTGTCTCTGTCTTGTCTGTCTGTCTCTGTCTTGTCTGTCTGTCTCTGACGGTCTTGTCTGTCTGTCTCTGACTGTCTTGTCTATCTCTCTCTCTGACTGTCTTGTCTGTCTCTCTCTGACTGTCTCTCTCTGACTGTCTTGTCTGTCTCTCTCTGACTGTCTCTCTCTGACTGTCTCTCTCTGACTGTCTCTCTCTGACTGTCTTATCTGTCTCTCTCTCTGACTGTCTTGTCTGTCTCTCTGACTGTCGCTGACTGTCTTGTCTGTCTCTGACTGTCTTGTCTGTCTCTCTAAGAGTTCTGGGATCAAAGGTGTGTTACAGTCCGCGCTGCCCGATCATCCAAAGGATCACAAGGGAAACAATGTTCCAAACGAAATTCTCTTTATTCTTATAAACCGACGCGTTTCGGCGCCCAATCCTGGCACCGTCCTCAGGGTACCAGGATTGGGCGCCGAAACGCGTCGGTTTATAAGAATAAAGAGAATTTCGTTTGGAACATTGTTTCCCTTGTGATCCTTTGGATGATCGGGCAGCGCGGACTGTAACACACCTTTGATCCCAGAACTCTTGAAGTACCCACGGTCCCGTGGAGGTGGAGGTCCAGCAGCAGCCTGCATTACTAAAACCAACGCTCTTACTCCAGTTGTGGGATTCACAACTGGACCAGGTTAGTGCAAACCTGTTTGTACCGTTTAGTCCCTAATCTATGCCAAATGATAGGGCACTATTGCGCCTCTGTTGTCTCCCCTTGTATTTTTATATAGTCTGTCTCTCTGACTGTCTCTCTGACTGTCTCTCTGACTATCTCTCTGACTGTCTTGTCTGTCTCTCTCTCTCTGACTGTCTCTCTCTCTGACTGTCTCTCTCTGACTATCTCTCTCTGACTATCTCTCTCTGACTGTCTCTGACTCTCTCTGACTGACTGTGTCTGTCTCTCTCTCTGACTGACGGTGTCTCTGTCTCTCTCTCTGACTGACGGTGTCTCTGTCTCTCTCTCTGACTGGCGGTGTCTCTGTCTCTCTCTCTGACTGACGGTGTCTCTGTCTCTCTCTCTGACTGATGGTGTCTGTCTCTCTCTGACTGTCTCTCTCTCTCTGATTGACGGTGTCTCTGTCTCTCTCTCTGACTGACGGTGTCTCTGTCTCTCTCTCTGACTGACGGTGTCTCTGTCTCTCTCTCTGACTGACGGTGTCTCTGTCTCTCTCTGACTGACGGTGTCTCTGTCTCTCTCTCTGACTGACGGTGTCTGTCTCTCTCTGACTGACAGTGTCTCTCTGTCTGTCTCTCTGTCTGTCTCTGTCTTTAAAGATACATGAACTCAGTGGTCATATTAGGAGCCCTAGGTAGCAAGGAACTCTCAAAGGGAATTTTCTTACAGACCTGTTTAGTATTACTATTATGATTTTCCACTACGCGTTTCAACAGCGGCCTGTTGTCTTCCTCAGGTGGGGTTTTCCCCATGTGTAGTGGAAAATCTATAATATAAAAGCCGAAGGCCACTTCCGGAGAACCCGAAGGTTACTTCCGTGATGGCCTCCGGACCATGGTGGTGACGACATGCAGTGCAGGGGAGCCGGCCGGCGCCCGGCTACAGGGACAGGCAGAGGAACGTTCCGCTCTCGGACGTTCCGTCTGCCCTCTAGCCTCTCCCCTCCAGCCTCTACCCTCCAGCCAGAGCATAGCCAGCGGGGGGGCTGGGGGGCCCATTGCCCGCCACCTGGGGGGGCCCTGTGCTGACAGCAGTCGGCCGCCGCGCGCACGGAGAGGAGGGAGGACGGGACTTCCTGTCCTGCAGCTCTGCCCGCCCTTCCTCTCCTCCTACAGCAGACGCACGCCGGCCGGGTCAGTGTGCACCCCCCACCCAGCTACGCCTCTCCCCTCCAGCCTCTCCAGCTTCCGCTCTCCCCTCCAGCCTCTGCCCTCCAGCCTCTCCAGCTTCCCCTCTGCCCCTCCAGCCTCTGCCCCTCCAGCTTCCCCTCTGCCCCTCCAGCCTCTCCAGCTTTCCCTCGGTCCCTCCAGCCTCTGCCCCTCCAGCCTCTCCAGCTTCCCTCTGCCCCTCCAGCTTCTGCCCCTCCAGCCTCTCCAGCTTCCCCCTGTGCCCCTCCAGCCTCTGCCCCTCGAGCCTCTCCAGCTTCCCCTCTGCCCCTCCAGCCTCTGCC
This sequence comes from Allobates femoralis, assembly GCA_033576535.1. Lineage (NCBI taxonomy): Eukaryota > Metazoa > Chordata > Amphibia > Anura > Aromobatidae > Allobates > Allobates femoralis. The sequence goes on from JARQOC010000003.1 coordinate 40,489,460, forward strand.
CCTCCAGCCTCTGCCCCTCCAGCCTCTGCCCCTCCAGCCTCTCCAGCTTTCCCTCTGCCCCTCCAGCCTCTCCAGCTTCCCCTATGCCCCTCCAGCCTCTCCAGCTTCCCCCTCTGCCCCTCCAGCCTCTGCCCCTCAAGCCTCTCCAGCTTCCCCTCTGCCACTCCAGCCTCTGCCACTCCAGCCTCTGTCCCTCCAGCTTCCCCTCTGCCCCTCCAGCCTCCGCTCTCCTCTCCCTGTCCTCTGCCCTCCAGCCTCCGCTCTCCTCTCCCTGTCCTCTGCCCTCCAGCCTCCGCTCTCCTCTCCCTGTCCTCTGCCCTCCAGCCTCCGCTCTCCTCTCCCTGTCCTCTGCCCTCCAGCCTCCGCTCTCCTCTCCCTGTCCTCTGCCCTCCAGCCTCCGCTCTCCTCTCCCTGTCCTCTGCCCTCCAGCCTCTCTTTGTCCGCACTTCCCTCAACTTTGTACACACACATACACACACACACACTCCGCTATACTTGCCACCGGCCCTGTGTCCGCTGCCTGGATCCTCAGTCGACATGTCGCCGCCCCCGAACTACTGGATCCAATATAGCGTCCAAGATGTCTCGCCAAACCACCCGGACGACATATTGGATCCAGTCTTCCGGGGGCGGCGACATGTCGACTCAGGATCCAGGCGGCGGGGAAGACGCAGGGTCGGTGGTAAGTATAGCGGAGTGTGTGTATGTGTGTATGTGTGTGCTGACCACTCTGCCCACGGCGCTGCGCTGACCACTCTGCCCACGGCGCTGCGCTGACCACTCTGCCCACGGCGCTGCGCTGACCACTCTGCCCACGGCGCTGCGCTGACCACTCTGCCCACGGCGCTGCGCTGACCAATCTCACCGCACTCGCTGCTAACCACTGAGCCACCGCACTTGCTGCTAACCACTGAGCCACCGCACTCGCTGCTAACCACTGAGCCACCGCACTCGCTGCTAACCACAGAGTCACCGCACTCGCTGCTAACCACAGAGTCACCGCACTCGCTGCTAACCACTGAGCCACTGCACTCGCTGCTAACCACTGAGCCACCGCACTCGCTGCTAACCACTGAGCCACCGCACTCGCTGCTAACCACTGAGCCACCGCACTTGCTGCTAACCACTGAGCCACCGCACTCGCTGCTAACCACTGAGCCACCGCACTCGCTGCTAACCACTGGGCCACCGCACTCGCTGCTAGCCACTGAGCCACCGCACTCGCTGCTAACCACTGAGCCACCGCGCAGTGCTAACCACTGAGCCACCGCACTCACTGCTAACCACTGAGCCACCGCGCAGTGCTAACCACTGAGCCACCGTATACTGTGCTACCCACAGAGCCGCCTGTATGCACACAATTCATTTCACCTCACTCCCGTAACTATTAGTAAATAAACTATATATGGATTCTAGACTACCCGATTCTTTAGAATCAGGCCGCCATCTAGTCATAGTAATAATAAGAAACAGGTCTGTAAGAAAATTCTCTTTGAGAGTTCCTTGCTTCCTAGCTCTCCTAATATGGCCACTGAGTTCATGTATCTTTAATTTCATTGTTCTCTTTCCTGGGATTGTGGCCGGAGTGGATTGGAGCTATCAGAGAGCACTCAACAGTCTTTCAGGACCTTGCATGACAAATTCCGGTGATGCGGACGTTAGGTGATCGGGATCTCGCACGTGACTGCACCAGGAAGGAAGACGCCTCGGAGCGGTCTTGCAGCAGCCCACGGTCCTCCACCGCCGTGTGAATACCGGTGTTGTGCAAGGGTGCACAACCGGAATAGGTGAGCGGCAAACCCCCCCACCTTATAAAAGTTTCCCTCACTAGACCACCGGGTCCTTTTCAAGGTGCTCCTCTCTATTTTTATTTTTGCGTGTCTGTCTCTGCCTGTCTGTCTCTGCCTGTCTGTCTCTGCCTGTCTGTCTCTGCCTGTCTGTCTCTCTGTCTCTGTCTGTCTCTCTGTCTCTGTCTGTCTGTCTCTGTCTGTCTGTCTCTGTCTGTCTGTCTCTGTCTGTCTGTCTCTGTCTGTCTGTCTCTGTCTGTCTCTGTCTGTCTGTCTCTGTCTGTCTCTGTCTGTCTCTGTCTGTCTCTGTCTGTCTCTCTCTGCCTGCCTCTCTCGGTCTCTACACAGCACTATACTCTATATACAGGTCCACACTGGATGCTGTATTTGTGTATCTATATACTGTATGTATATAGTGTGGACCTGTATATACAGTAGAGTGCTGTCTGTGTATACAAGATATGCAGCCGGCAGTCTCTGCATATGGCCAGCAGTCTCTGTGTATACGTCCTGCATAGTCTCCAATGTGTATACATCCCGCAGCAGTCACTAATGTGCATACAACCCGCAGCAGTCTCTAATGTGCATATATCTTGCAGCAGTCTCCAATGTGCATAAGTCCCACAGCCGTCGCCATTGTGCATTTGTCCCAGTAATCTCCATTGTGCATTTATCCTGCAGCCGTCTCCATTGTGTATACGGGCAGCAGCAGTCTCTATTATGTATTCTCTATTGTGCGTATAGCCCACAGCCGTCTCCATTGTGCATACAGCTAGCAGCTTTCTCTATTGTGAATTCTCTATTGTCTATACAGCTATTGTGCATTCAGCCAGCAGCAGTCTCAAGTGTGTGTGTGTAATATATAATAGAGAGAGTGTAAAAGGAAAAAGAAAAACAGCACAAAATAATAGAAAAAGTGGACTTTATTGCCCAATGGCGTGGCCACACATTGGGCAATAAAGTCCACTTTTTTCTATTTTTTTTGTGCTGTTTTTCCTTCTTTTACCCTGTTGTAAGGAGCCATTTGGATTGCTGGTTGGGAAAGCTTTGCACATAAATTGAGGTAATTTTTGGTGCTGTTCCCATTTTTCACTAAAAATATAATGTATGTTTGGGCGGAGGCGGAGCATGGGTGGAGGCGGAGCATGGGTGGGGACTGGGCGGAGTTTCAGGGGGGCCCCAAAATTTTGGCAGTATGGGGCCCCGAAATTCCTAGTGGCAGCCCTGGGTGCAGTGCACTTATTGTCCTGATGCTGCAGAATTCTTCCTTCAGGATTCAGAGCTGACGGGCTGTAGCTCTTCAGGTTGTAATCCTCTGCAGACCTGTTAGGAGGGAGTCATATGCAGGCAGAATCATGCAAGGGAGTCAGTCAGGGTTCACCGTGTTTACTTCTCAGCGTTCTCAGTTACAGTTCACAGTCAGTTTACAAGTCTTTACATGGGCACAACTGTCCCCTCCGGGTTTCTTTACTCCCTGCAGCCAGGTTGTTCCTCTCTATGACCCCTCGCTCATTCTCTGTTCTACTTGGTGTGTGTGTCTCTGGACGGTATGGCGGTGGCTCGGACCCCTGTGGGCCCTTGTGGTTGCCATTGAGCTACCCGTCCTTTGGGGTAGGAACCCTAACTTGTAGCTAGAGTCCCCCGTCGGTTGTCTGGGGATACCGGGTGAATCAACGGTCCCCTTCAGAGCCGACACTCTGCTGCTAGCCTAGCCTCCAATAGTCCTCCCAGGTGAAGCTCTACCAGGCTCCTACTAACTGTGTATTTGGGTTCAAGAGGAGGGGTTCTACGCCTGCAGTCTGCCATTTCAGCCGTGTTTCTAGGACCCAGTATCACTGGTCCTCTTGTCCCTCACACTCCTGGGGTGCTGGCTCCGGATGGGCTTTCTCTCTGTGGCTCACACTGGCTCTCCAGATTCTGCGCTTCTTCCACCCCACTCTTTCAGGACATGTGCTTCTGTCTTTTCATCTCAGCCTACACTGAGCTACTGACTCCTTCCTTCTCTCCTTCTCTATATCTACCCTCTGTCACCTGACCTACTTACTGGCCCACCCACTGTCTCTAAACCCACCACCCCTTGCCCACTTAGAGTTCCCGGGCTCCTGATTGGGTGCTGCTCTCTAGTGGTTGTGTGGGCTATCTGTGAGGGTGTTGTGTAAACTGTCTTTCATACCTTACCTGGCTGCAGCTCCCTATGTGGCCTCCTGGTCGCAGGGGCGCCACACTTGTACAGGTTGGGATGATGGGAGCTGTAGTTTGGCTACAGATGCAGAGCCACACAGGTTGTGCAAAAACTCCTGTCCCCATACAAGAGTGCTGCACAACCTCTGGCCCTCCAGTAACCGATCTCCATATCAGTGTCAGCAGCTGATCCCCCCCCCCATAGCAGTGTCAGAAGACCATCCCCATAACAGTGTATGAACAACTCATCCCCCATAACAGTGCATCAACAGCAGATATCCTCCACAACAATGTCAGAAGACCACCCCCATAATAATGCACCAGCTGCAAATCCCCATGAAAGTGTACAGTCCCTGACAGAAGTTATGTCGCTTTTCCAAGTTATGTAAATAAAAGCTTATAACCTGACGTTATATTCATCCATTGGTTTTATAAATTACTCTTTTGAAAGCTGAAACCCTCCAAAATGTGGTTTAGGTTAAGAAAATAAATTGGCATCAATGCTGAAATATTGATTATTTAATGTGTTGGTCGACAGGGTAGGGGATACTCGGATACCGGGACAGGTGGTTCCCGGTTCTGTGCCCTGGACCCTCAGTGGCGGGGGTGGGGGTGATGATGATTGGGGAAATGGCAACATGATGCCATCTGCAGTACCTGGTAATACGGTTACCAGCGCTGCGGCCGGCCGCTGAGGTGATGTGGACGCAGCTTTGGTAGTACAGCTCCCCACAGGTGGAGCTTTACCTCAGGGCAGCAGGAGGATGAGGGGAGTAGTAGTCCTTAACACTGGTGATGATGCTGTAGCTCTCCGGACGATGAATGAAAGGAGGACAGACACCACTTCAGCTCAAACGGTTCTTTACTTGCACCAGATGGAAACAGGTACACGATACTTTCTGGGTTAACGGGTATTGTAACTGCAGATCGTGAAGGTTTCTCCAGAGTCTGACAGTGATGCCCTCAATATGGCGCTCATGGTCCTGGTACTCTCTTGCTCTGTCTCTATTTGCCCCTCTTGAGCCAAGTCTCTAGTCCTCGGGGTCTGTTACCTAAAGTCTCTGACTTGTCGGTGTCGTGAACTCAGCTGCGGGACTGATGCTGGGTTGCTTAGGCTCCCTGTGTGTGTCGGGCCCTCAGCTTGCCGGTCTGTAGTTAGGGTTGAACCTTGCGTCTAATTACCTCCGCTTCGGTATGCCGGTGTCGACCTGGGTTCCCAGCTGGCTCCGACCAGTCCTGGGTTAACACCCTTTCCAGTCTGGGTCGCCCCTCTCCTAAGAGGCGCCCTCCACTGTAGCTGCAGGGTCCCCTGTGTTCTTCTTCCTCGCTCTCTCACACCAACTGTCTGACTCTGCTGTCACTCCCCTTCTCCTGATCTCTAGACTCCACCCCCTGGGACCTACTGAATATCAGTTCCCTGTATTAAAGTGGCCTTTGTATGGGTGCTGGGGTGCAGACTTTGAAGATTCCCCCCACGTCCACGGTTACGAAGGCACCACACCTTTAATTGGGCTGTAGTACCTCCCTGTGGCGCCATGCCATAGGAGCGCCACACAAAAGTTTTGTCGCCTGCTCATATAATGCACCTAATCCTAGTTTACATCCTCACCTGTGCTCAGTAAATGATCGGTTAATTAGTGGGTGTGTATAAAAAGAAACCCAGCACCCCAGACCTTCACTTCAACTGCAACTTGAGCTCTGACAACATGCCAAAAATCCACCCTGCAACCAAAGCCTTGATTATCAAGGGGCTGAAGACCAGATCCACTGCAGAGGTGGCTGGCACCTTTAATGTGCTTCAGCGTCAAGTACAAAGAATTAAAAAAAGATTTGAAGAGACTGGAAATGTGTTTGGCAAGTCCAGGCCGGCAGACCCCACAAGACAACTGCTCAGGAGGAACGTTTGTTAGTTAGAAAATCCAAAGCAAGCCCCTCTTCCACTGCAGCAGAGCTCCAACAGGCCTGGTCACCTCAAGTGCCTGTGTCAGCTAAAACAGTTTGTAGTGTTCTGTCTTGAAATGGCCTCCATGGTTTAATCAGTGCCCAGAAGCCAGCACTAAACAAAAGGCAAATGAAAAAACCGTGTGGAATTTGCAAAGTCCCACAGCCTGCTAAACGCAGGAAAAGTGTCAGAAGGTGGATTTCTCTGATAAATCTTCAGTAGAATTACACCACAGCTGCCAGAAATACTGCAGGAAACCTACTGGAGCCCATGGAAAGATCATGGTCTGGGGTTACATTCAGTGTGGGGCTGTGCGAATAATTTGCAAGGTGGAAGGCAATATCAATAGCCTAAAATATCAAAAAGTATTAGCTACCTCTTACATTACAAATCATAAAATTGGTCAAATTCTGCAACAGGATAGTTATCCATCTCATACATCCATCTCTCCAACAAAGTTCGGCCAGGCAAAAAACATCAAGGTGCTCAAGGACTGGCCAGCCCAGTCACCAGACATGAACATCATTGAGCATGTTTGGGGTTGGATGAAAGAGGAAGCTTGGGAGACAAAACCCAAGAATCTTGATGAACTCTGGGAGGCATGTAAGACTGCATTCTTTGCTATTCCTGATGTGAGACAGTGCGGGGGATCATATGCGAGGGGCGCTATGTCTCCCCCAGAATGCGCACTGTCACGTATTGAGCCCGGTGTAGGGTGTGAGAGAAAGGGACGGTCCGCTCCCTCCGCTCCGGGTCTTGCAAGGTCCCGGAAGGAGACACGGAGTTAAAAGCCTGAGCAGGAGGCAGGGCGGGGTTCCTTGTACACAGAATTGTGCCTTAGCTGCAAGAGCAGCAGAGATAGACAGGAGAGGTCTGGAGTTCCAGGGGGCCGTGTGCTATACTAACACGGCCTAGCCCAGGAGGGCTGGAGGAACTCGGGGTGACCCATAACGGAGGCCTTTGGCCTGAAGGACCCGGGTACGTTATATGAACTGTGTGTTGTGTACCCGGCTGCGACCCGGATTCCGGCAGACTGTGCCATCGCTGTGTGTATCAGCAATAAACACCGGGTCCTGTTTGAACTACTACCGGGCTCCACGTGTTTCCTGACTTGCAATCCAGGTGCTGCCCCACATATGGTGGAGAATGCGGGCAGCTGCCGGCCCGGTGAGGTGTAGCATACATTCCTGGTGAAGCCCGCGTTACTGTCGCCCTTCCTTCCGGAACCGCTGGTGAAAGTGACTGTTTCATGAGGCTAATGAGCGGCAGCTAAGTGAGAGGAGCAGCAGTTATTATAGGCGCCAGTCTCTTGCGGGGTGCCCAGCACTGCATGTCCATACTTAAGCCGGCCACGCTACAGTTCAGGCCTGCCGCTGATATGGAGGACATCCTACGGCAGCTGGTACTTACCCAGCAGCGGCAACAAGAACAGCAGCAGCGACACGAGGAGCAGCAGCTCCGACAGCAGGAGCAGCAACAGCGACAGCAGGAGCAGCAGCTCCGACAGCAGGAGCAGCAGCAGTTGCGACAACAGGAGCAGTTTCTACAACAGCAGAAAACGAATGAACTGCTCCTGCAGCACATTGCGGCCTTACGAGACCCGCCAACAGCGCCTCCCCCGGAGCGGCGTGAGGCCCGGGACCGGGTCCGGTCGGCACTGCGGAAGCTGAGTCCAGAGGACGACGTAGAAGCCTTCCTCACCGTCTACGAGCGCACCGCAGAGTGAGAAGGCCTCCCTCCCGCTCAGTGGGCTGAAGTGGTGGCGCCATTCCTGATGGGTGACGCCCAAAAGGCCTACACGGACCTCAGTTGGGAGGATGCACAGGACTACGACAGACTCAAAGGTGAGATCCTTGCTAGACTTGGGGTCAATACTTATGTCCGAGCCCAACGGGTGTTTTCCTGGTCCTACGTGGAGTCCAAGCCGGCTCGCTCCCAGGCGTATGACTTGTTGCAGTTGGTGAAGCGGTGGCTCCAGCCTGAGAGCTTGACTCCGGGACAGATGGTGGAAAGGGTGGTGGTCGACCGGCTGGTACGGACTCTGCCGGTTGCGATACAGTGTTGGGTGGGGCAAGGGGACCCGGGTACCTTGGACCAGGTGGTTAGCTTGGTAGAGCGATATACAGCCACCCAGGAGTTCATACGGGACTCTGCCCCACTGCGGCAGTTACGCCGGCCTCCGGAGCCGGGTAAAGGTGTACGTCCATCCCCAGGGGACTCTCCTAAAAACGTACCTGCTGAGAGGATACCCCAGAACGGGGCTGGCAGGGGACCAGGCTCCCCAAGAAGGAGCTTCCGGCCCAGCGCTACCACTGCTACGTGGTGCTGGCGGTGCAAAGGACCGGGACATGTGGCTGCCTATTGCCCACTAACGGCGGAACCCATGGACTGCGGGTTCACACGCCGGCTCTCGATGTATGCCAGCCCCGTGTTCACCGCAGATGTGGTGGATCCCCTAACGGAACCACATCTGTGCCCAGTGCTCATTAATGGACACAGAGCAGAAGCTCTCTTGGACTCCGGCAGTTTGGTGACGCTGGTTCGGGCGTCCTTAATCCCCGGGTTGCAACTCACTGGGGGATTGATCGGGGTCCGGTGTATACACGGGGACCTACGCGAGTATCCAACCACGGAGGTGACTCTATCCACTCCATGTGGAGAGGTGACCCACGTGGTTGGAGTGGTAAACGCTCTACCCTACGGGACTGTGCTGGGAAGAGACTTACCATTGTTTTGGTCCTTATGGGGAGGGAGGAGTAACCCTCCCCTGATGCCAGGGCATCAGGGTGCTGAACCCGACGACCCTGAGACCGGGACACCTGCCGTAGGGGTCGCCAACATAGGGCTAGAGTGTCACCCCGATAGGTTCCCGCTAGACGTATTGGCAGGAGAGGTCGAGGAGACCCCACCGCTTCCAGAGTTGGAAGTGTCCCGGGGAGCGTTTGGGACAGCCCAGCTACAGGACCCCACACTGACCAGGGCCCGAGAAAGGGTAACAGAAGTAAACGGGGTAGCTCAGCAGCCGGGGGCAGAGAATGTATTTCCACGCATGGTGATTAACCGGGAGTTACTCTATAGGGTGGACAAAATCAGGGATGAGGTCGTGGACCAACTGGTAGTGCCGCAGCCACACCGCCGGGCGGTCCTAGAGATGGCCCACTCCCACCTGCTAGGGGGCCACCTTGGGGCTAAAAAAAACGCAAGAACGCATCTTGCGGAGGTTCTTCTGGCCGGGCGTGTATGCGGACGTCCAGAGGTACTGTGACTCCTGCCCGGAATGTCAGCTGACCACTCCCATTGCCACCTTCCGTAGTCCATTGGTACCTCTCCCCGTTATAGAGGAACCTTTTGAACGGATCGCAATGGATTTGGTGGGGCCTATAGTGAAGTCAGCACGAGGCCACCAACATATACTCGTGGTTGTCGACTACGCCACCCGGTACCCGGAGGCGATTCCGTTACGCCGCACATCGGCGAAGCTGATTGCCCGGGAACTGTTTGCTATGTTTTGTCGCCTAGGACTACCTAAGGAAATCCTCACGGATCAGGGACTCCTTTTATGTCCAAAGTGACCCGGGAACTGTGTAAACTGCTCAACATAAAACAGCTGCGCACCTCGGTGTATCATCCCCAGACCGACGGGTTAGTTGAGCGGTTTAATAAAACCCTGAAGTCCATGCTAAAAAAAGTAGTAGCAAAGGACGGAAAGGATTGGGACATGTTATTGCCCTATCTAATGTTCGCCATCCGGGAGGTACCACAGTCGTCTACGGGGTTTTCCCCCTTTGAACTGTTGTACGGCCGGCATCCTAGAGGGCTATTGGATGTTGCCAAAGAGACGTGGGAACAGGAACCCACACCCTATAGGAGCGTGATCGACCACGTGGCGAAAATGCAGGACCGGATCACAGCGGTCCGACCTATTGTAAAAGAGCACCTAATGGATGCCCAAGGAGCGCAAAGCCGCGGGTATAATACACGGGCCACTGTTAGGACCTTTGAGGTGGGGGACCGGGTTTGGTCTTAGTGCCCACAATGGAAAGCAAATTATTGGCCAAATGGCAAGGGCCCTATGAAATCCAGGAAAAAGTAGGGGAGGTCAATTACAAGGTATACCAGCCCGGGAAAAGGAAACCCGTGCAGCTATACCACGTAAATTTGCTTAAAGCGTGGAAAGACCGGGAGTGCCTACTCCTGGAGGCGTCCGATGCACCCGGAGACCCTGTCCCTTCGGCCACAAGGGATACCGAAGGGGTACAAATAAGCGACACCCTCACTAAGGCCCAACGACGGGAGGCTCGAAAGTTGGTACAGCAGAATCCCGACGTGTTCTCTGACCTGCCCGGACGCACTTCGGTCATTCAACATGACATTGTCACTGAGCCCCGGGTTAAAGTGCGAGTAAAACCTTATCGGGTACCCGAGGCCAGACGGCAAGCCATCGCGGCCGAAGTTAAACACATGCTTAAGTTAGGCGTGATAGAAGAATCCCGGAGCGAATGGGCTAGTCCCATAGTGCTCATTCCAAAGCCGGACGGATCGTTGCGGTTCTGCAACGATTTCCGTAAGCTAAATGAAGTGTCTAAGTTTGATTTATATCCCATGCCCCGGGTGGACGAGTTGATTGAAAGACTGGGGCAAGCCCAGTACTTCACAATGCTCGATCTGACAAAAGGGTACTGGCAGGTGCCGCTAACAGAGGCGGCCAAGGAAAAAACCGCCTTTGTTACTCCGGAAGGTCTCTATCACTATGTCGTGTTGCCTTTTGGGTTGCATGGAGCCCCGGCCACATTCCAGCGGCTCATGGACATAGTGTTAGAACCTCATCGGAAGTACGCATCCGCCTACCTAGATGACATCATCATCTTTAGTCCGGATTGGCATACCCACTTATCCCAGGTTCAGGCCGTGGTGGATTCGCTCCGGGCAGCAGGCCTGACAGCAAATCCAAAAAAATGTGCCATGGGGCTCGAGGAGGCCCGGTACCTGTGGTATGTGATTGGGCGAGGGGTTATCAAACTCCAAATAAACAAAATCGAGGCCATTCAAAATTGGCCCCGACCAGTGTCTACCAAACAGGTGAGGGCGTTCCTCGGCATAGTTGGATACTACCGACGCTTCATACCCAATTTTGCTGGGCGAACGGCGGCCCTGTCCGACCTGTTAAAAGGAAAGAAATCTGCTTTGGTGCGATGGAATCCCCAAGCAGAGGAGGCCTTTCAATCCATGAAGTTGGCCTTGTGCGGGCAGCCCGTCCTCATCAATCCTGACTTCACGAAGGCCTTCGTTGTACAAACGGATGCCTCGGAGGTGGGGCTTGGGGCTGTGCTGTCGCAGGAAGTGGGCGGAATTGAGCATCCGGTCACTTACTTGAGCCGGAAATTGTCCCCGGCGGAAAAGAATTATAGCGTAGTGGAGAAGGAGTGCTTGGCTGTTAAATGGGCCTTGGAGTCCCTACGTTATTATTTGCTCGGGCGGCAGTTCCGGTTGGTTACGGATCACGCTCCCTTGGTCTGGATGCGAAATGCCAAAGAACGGAACGCTCGGGTCACCCGGTGGTTCCTGTCCCTCCAAAACTTCCGTTTTACGGTGGAGCATCGGGCTGGCAAGTTGCAGGGGAATGCGGATGCCCTGTCCCGGGCGCCCTGTTTGTTGGCTGGGGTTCAACCCCACAAGTTTGAACCGAGGGGGGGGGTATGTGAGACAGTGCGGGGGATCATATGCGAGGGGCGCTATGTCTCCCCCAGAATGCGCACTGTCACGTATTGAGCCCGGTGTAGGGTGTGAGAGAAAGGGACGGTCCGCTCCCTCCGCTCCGGGTCTTGCAAGGTCCCGGAAGGAGAACACGGAGTTAAAAGCCTGAGCAGGAGGCAGGGCGGGGATCCTTGTACACAGAATTGTGCCTTAGCTGCAAGAGCAGCAGAGATAGACAGGAGAGGTCTGGAGTTCCAGGGGGCCGTGTGCTATACTAACACGGCCTAGCCCAGGAGGGCTGGAGGAACTCGGGGTGACCCATAACGGAGGCCTTTGGCCTGAAGGACCCGGGTACGTTATATGAACTGTGTGTTGTGTACCCGGCTGCGACCCGGATTCCGGCAGACTGTGCCATCGCTGTGTGTATCAGCAATAAACACCGGGTCCTGTTTGAACTACTACCGGGCTCCACGTGTTTCCTGACTTGCAATCCAGGCGCTGCCCCACACTGATGACTTCATTAATAAATTGTATGAATCATTGTTGAACCGCATGGATGCAGTCCTTCAAACTCATTGATGTCACACAAAATATTAAATATGACTCTAATAGAACCACAACTTCATTCACCAATGTTATGCAACATATATTTGTATTTTAAGTTAATTATTTGTTTTAAAATCACATTACTTTCTGTGGGCGACAAAACTTTTGTCTTGTCAAACTCTGAACATGCCAATTTATTTTCATAACCTAAACCAAATTTCGGAGAGTTTCAGCTTTCAGAAGAGTAATTTATACAACCAATGGATGAATTTAACGTCAGGTTATAAGCTTTTATTTACATAACATGGATAAGCATCATAAATTTTGTCAGGGACTGTATGTCAGCAACCCACCCCTATAACAGTGCACCATCAGCAGATCCCCATAACAGTGTCAGCAGCAGATCTCCTCATAGCAGTGTCAGAGGCCATCCCCATAACAGTGTCACCAGACAGCCCCCATAAGTGTCACCAGACCGCCTCCATAACAGTGTCACCAGATAGCCTCCATAACAGTGTCACCAGACCACCTCCATAACAGTGTCACCAGACCGACCCCATAACAGTGTCACCAGACCAACCCCATAACAGTGTCTCCAGACCAACCCCATAACAGTGTCACCAGACCGCCTCCATAACAGTGTCACCAGACCGCCTCCATAACAGTGTCACCAGACCACCACCATAACGTTGCCATCAGACCACCCCCATAACGTTGCCATCAGACCACCCCCATAACGTTGCCATCAGACCACCCCCATAAGCGTCAGCAGACAGCCCCCATAACAGTGTCACCAGACCACTTTCATAACAGAGAAGGTGTGAAAGAACAGTGAGGACAGAAGGAGAAACTGGCAGGAACACCACTGAGGGCCTCGAAGAGACATTCTATCCCCTGGTGACTACCCAGGCCAGCTACCCGTGACTGTATACCTGTAAGCTGCCTGAAAATTACCAGTAAACCCGTGAAGAGCTTGAACTGTGTCTGTTGTCTCATTTTTATCACGTCGGGTAAACTGCATTCGAGTCTCAACAGCAGAGTCTGCATCAAGTCTTAACCAGCAGAGCTGCCTTCCTGTGTGAGTTCTCAATTTCAATCACTGCCCTGGTGATCCTGCTCCACCTGCGGGGAGCATCACCATCTAGCTGCCTGTCATCATCCCTGGAGGTCTGAAAACAGTGGCGGTAAGATTACCAGACACCGTGGGTGGCATCACAAACTTTTATTATTTCTCTTTTACACATTTTTCAGCGACCACCAGGGCCACGGCCTCGGGCATCGGCCACCAGTGACAGCAACCTTGATCAATGCCCGGGATCCGAGTACCCCAAGGTCCTGGGGCGGGTCAATAACACTACTTGATTTTAATCCATAGTCTTCATAAGCCCAGGGCAAGGGGTACTCGGATACCGAGCCTGGGTTTGGTGGATTTAACTGGGGGAATCACGGGTGGTCAGGTTTCCGGTTCCGTGCCCTGGCTGTCATTTGTTAGAAGGAGGGGGAATATTTACAGGGGATAAAGAGTACGTGACGCCACCTGTGGATCCCGGTAATTTAGGTACCGGCACTGCATGGCGGCCGCTGAGGTGATGATGGGTGCAGCACAGTGTGGTCCAGCTCCCCACTGGCTGCAGAGGCCACCTGAACCACCGAGGTGCTGATGATCCACCGGCCAAGAATGAACTGACTTCACTACCCACTGCCCTGGGGACCCCACTCCACCCATGGGGAGCGAAACCATTCAAGCTGCCGGTCATCATCCCCAGAGGTTCTGCAGCAGCGGTGGCCGCACTGGTCACATACCCTGGGTGGCGTCACGAATACCCCTTTCCCAATTCCCCTGTCATCAAAACCCACGGAGCCGGGTCGCTGCCGTGACATCCCCCGAATGCAAAAGGACTGTAACAACCGGCCCGGTTCTGAGTATAATCATTGCCCTGGAGTGGGTGTGTCACTAGCAAAACCAAAACAGACAGACAGCCTCCACACAATAGTAACATAGCAGACAGGGGTAGTGTGGAGACCGTGACACTTAAATTAAATTGTTCATCTTGAATTTTTTTTTTTTTAAACTATTTTTATTGAGTTTCCACATGAAGGAAAAAAAGAACCAATAAACAATGAACAATGTTATGAAACTGAAAACACGTAAAGGAACCGGGCACGTTGGTGATTCACGGTACTGGTTCACCAGGGTGGTGTAATCCTCTACTTGTGGTCCTCAGCTGGAAAGCATAATAGTTCATGAGTGCAATGAGTGGACAGAAAGCGACACTCACACAGTGAGGCTACTTTATTGTCGATCCATGGGGTTAAGGTGCAGGGAAGGGGGTAACAGGACAACGGTCACCATTTCAGGCTGAGGACCCGTGAAAGCCCCACTAAGTGCGAAACGTTGACCGTTGTCCTGTCACCCCCCTCCCTGCACCTTAACTTCATGGATCTACAATAAAGTAGCCTCAACTGCAAACAGTCCTGTGTGAGTGCCGCTTTCTGTCCACTCATTGCACTCATCAATGTTATGAAACTGCTTACAGTTTGCATACTTGTTACTTGTCAGTGTAACTTCTCTGAATGGACTGCAACTAAACCTCTTTTCATATCCTTCCCCTGAACAGATTAAAACCCCTCCCTCCCTTTTCGGCATGCATTATTAAACATACATAATTCTTATTGAACCTGTGTCCGCTCATCTTGAATGTAATACCAATATATTCATTTTTTTGGCTCAATAGTGAAATCTCTGTTAATGCAAGGTATGATCAGATTTATGACAATTGTCTCATTAATGGCAAGTTATGTTCAGCCCGTCACAAGTAATTACCGTTATCGGATTATTGGTAAATATTCATTAGTTTAATAGTAATTACTCGGTCATATCTCTCATTGCAAGATACGTCTCAATAATTAGTTATGATAATAAATTTTCTCCAGAAATGCGAGAAGTTGCTGTTGATATCTAATTGAGTACAAGGATTAGTCTTCACTTCTCCAAAAAGGATTATTTTAAGTCTTTGATTAAAATTCATTTCATTTGAAACAGTTTTATTCATTATTTTTTTACCTGCTTCGCAGGTTTTAAAGAAACATCCCTGCTGAAATGATACAATGCCCAATCCTGGACCTCAGGGGTGGTGCTTGATACCTAGATTCAAAGAACACAATGAGAGAGTTGCTATTACTGGGAAAAATGACTACCGAAATATCCAGCTGGTAAAATAAGTATTGAACACGCTACCAATTTTCTAAGGAAATATATTTCTAAAAGTGCTATTGACATGAATTTCTCACCAGATGTCAATAAGAAACCATCCAGTCCACACAGTCAAAGAAATCAAACCATAGATGTTGATAAAGTTAAGCTGCATTCAATAATGAGGTATGACTCATAAGAAAAAGTATTGAGATCTATAATTAGAAGGCAATCTTGTCACTTAGTGAAAAATAATATCAGCTGGTTCAACTGATGGTCAATAAAAAGGTGCCTCGTTACCAAGGTGCCACACAAGAAACATCTCATGATGGGTAAAACCAGTGAGCCGTCTCAATATCTTTGCATTTTATTGTTACAAAACTTACTGATGCCATTGGTTACAGATGAATTGCTAAACTACTGAAGGTTCCAGTGACCATTGTTGAGAACATAATGTGAAAATGGAAAGAACATAATTTCATCATAAACCGGCCACAACCAGGTGCTCCCCGCAAGATTTTAGACCGAGGAGTCAAAAGAATTATCAGAAGAGTTGTTCAAGAGTCGAGGACACCTGTGGAGAGCTACAGGAAGATCTGAAATCAGCAAGGACAATTGTTTCAAAGAAAACAAAAAGTAGTGCAATTACACTCCAAGGTCTGTAGGCATGCTCCTGTATGTACGCTCCTGTATGTACGCTCCTGTATGTATGCTCCTGTATGTACGCTCCTGTATGTATGCTCCTGTATGTACGCTCCTGTATGTACGCTCCTGTATGTACGCTCCTGTATGTACGCTCCTGTATGTATGCTCCTGTATGTACGCTCCTGTATGTATGCTCCTGTATGTATGCTCCTGTATGTATGCTCCTGTATGTACGCTCCTGCATGCACCCTCACCACACAAGACTCTGTTGCTGAACAAAAAGAAAGTTCAAGAGCATTTAAAATTTGCTGAACAACATTTATACAAGCGTAAAAAACACTGGAAGACTATAGTCTTGTCAGATGAGACCACAATTGAACTCTTTGGATGCCATAATATACACCATGTTTGGAGATCAAAAGCGACACCATCCCAGCTGCCGCACCACCCGCCCCATAGGCCTAAATAAGCAGCGTTGGCCATCCCTGGCCGAATACCACAGGTGGCTTCATGAAAAGACTATCAATATCCACTGTATATAACCCCCATCATTGCGCTGCCAGGGCCAAAGAGCTGAGCCTCAGCCACTATGACCTCCCAAAGAATCAGCCGGCCCGGCTACCGAATACCTCCTGGTCCTTGCAGCTGACGCACATGCATTTGCCAAAAGGTGGATTTTTTTGTAATTTTCTCTCTCCCGGAGTCAGTGACTACCATTTTCTGGATCATAATGAGCCGTCAAAAAGTTTTAATAGGAAGAAAAAGGTTAATACTCAACTGTCACCTTCCCAGTATCTCTGCTTCTTACCGCGACTCATCCAGTTGTCGCTGCATCTTCTGTTCCTCAGTGACTTTGGACTGAATCAATGCACCTCTCACAATGTGTCGGCTGTCATGGAGCTTGGGATGTTTCAATGCAAGCAAACAGGAAGGTCACAACACCATTTACCTCCCACATGTTTGAGCAGAATCTTGCCATTCACAAGGACAGCGGTCATCTGGCACAATGTGGGAGGCTCGAGAATGATGACATGAATGGTGGATCGTAAGATACGATGAAGACCAGGTGGGTGGTGGTGAGTAACTGAGGGACAGGACAGGTAAACAGAGGGAGAGTATACTGTATTACCATATGTTTATTATGCTCCAAGACTTGAAGAGATCACAGACCATAATTAATAACATTACATTTATGGAAAATAATATCTACAAATTGAATGTCCTGGAAAAAAAAAGTCTGAATAGGCAAATTTGAATTTTTTCTGGTTTACTCATCTATCACCACTGGGATCACTCCCAACCTGGACACTCAAAGCATTCTGTACGTGCCTTGTCCCCTAAATTGGTTACATATGCACATTAACTCATCCACATTATCTAGAATACCAGTCACATACTCTTGTTTTTTGTTGGTCAGTGTGTGGCGCCCCGTTGGTCATAAAAGCGGTGTAATTAACCCAACTGTAAGTGGATGCAGGGTTGATAGGAGGGACCCAATTCCAGCACTC
The DNA here is from genome assembly GCA_033576535.1 of Allobates femoralis. Taxonomy (NCBI): domain Eukaryota; kingdom Metazoa; phylum Chordata; class Amphibia; order Anura; family Aromobatidae; genus Allobates; species Allobates femoralis. The sequence goes on from JARQOC010000003.1 coordinate 40,506,956, forward strand.
CCACACTCAATCCAGGGAAGGGCTACCCCGGGGAGAGGGTTAGGAGAGTCGGAAAGTAAGAACAGGCGAGTTGCAGACTAGACCTGAGGGAAGTTGAAAGGAGGTCCTGAGGGGACCTTGAGAAGAGGGTGCATGACGCGTGAGTCTGGGCCCGAGAGAGAAAGTGGGAACCCCAGAGCGGAGCGACCATACTCCGGGGAGCTTCCCCAGTCCACCACAGAAAGCCAGATGCGAGGAAACGGCCGGAGTCCACCTCCGTAACCGTCAACCGGTTGCTGCGGCCTGTTTATCAGCCACAACACCCTGCCACTCACGGAGCGGTCCACCTGGTACTTCAAGAGGTTGGGTTCCAAGCGGCAAAGAGGGAGAGAGAGAGGAACTCCATTACTACATCAGCAGGACTGGGAAGAGACTTACCTGGGCAGGGCTAAAAGGACAAGGGTTTGTTAACTAAGGCATACCGCGGGTACCTCCACTCCACCTTGCATCCGCTTACAGTAACCCAAAGGGTCACTTGTGAATTCCATCTTACTGCACTGTGAACTGTGTATTCATTGGATGCTCGTTTTCAGTAAAGTAAACGGAAAGCGTGAACCTGCTGTTGTGTTTGTGTGCTGCGATCAGTGACTTTTATTTCAGCTAACGCTGCCCCGGAGACCCAGCTTCACCTGTAGGAAGCTGTGCCACCCTTGCCACAATTCCAACGCCCTCCGGATGACTGTGGCGGCGCTGGTGATCTCTCACCAGGTACTAAAGGTGGCATCACGAACTATCCTAATAGAAACTATATTTTAAGAAGTCACTGACCCCAGGGACACGGATTTGGGTGCAGCCACCCATGATAGCATTTCCCTGACACTGTGCCTGAGTTCTGAGTACCCTGGCCTGGGTGGGTCAAGTGCAGGTACCTAAAGCAGATTCACCCCATATTTCCTGATGTCACATTGGTGGTTTACACCAAAAAGGGTTGTGGAGAATCCGTTATATGGTATGAAATTGAAATACAAAATTAGGAATGATATGGCAGAGTACATGCGTATAAAAGCCATACAAGACAGAACAGAGAAGATCAATTTGTTACACACTTGTCCTGAATCTAGGCTTTGCTCCTATCACCCAGGCCCACTAAACCTTGTTGTGCTCTATGTCAAGCCTTGCCGGTCACCCAGCGTGCTCCTATGTGATCGCCTGCCTGAGCCTTTTTAAGGCTTACCAAGACCCACATCTGTGTCTTGGTATAAATACTTTTTGTGTACTCGAGGCCTTTTTGACTGCAGCTTCCAGTACCTCTGCTTCCGGTCTCCTGTCTACCTGAGGCTTCCAGTACCTCTGCTAATTGTCTCCTCTCTGTTTGTAGCCTCCTGTACCTGTGCTACCTGTTTCCTGCATGCCTCACCTGCCTACTGCACCAATCTCTGGGGCCTACGTACCCACCCAGATCTTTAATTTGGAGGATTCACCTCACCAGGGTGAGGTGCCCAACATGGTCATGAAAACTTTACTATTTACCCCCACTCATATTCACCCCCATTAGATTATGTTTAGGATCCACCTCTAGGATGGAAACAGAGACCACACTACATTTTGGAAAAGCCTTGCTTCGCTCACCTATACTGGAAGGAGCTTGTTAGAGAGAAGGTTAGCTCACCAAGACCCACACTTGTGTCTTGCTATAAAGACGTTTAGTGTTCCTGAGGCCTGTTTGCCTGCAGCTTTCAGTATCTCTGCTACTCGTCTCCTGTCTGCTTGAGGCTTCCAGTATCTCTGCTACTTGTCTCCTCTCTGTACCCTCCCATACCTTTGCTACCTGTTTCCCGCATGCTTCTCCAGCCTGATATACTGATTTTCAGGGCCTGTTTGCCCACCCGGACCTTGGACTTGTAGAATTAACCTCACCAGGTGCGCCAACACTATTGTAGACCTTACTATTTACACCCACTCACCTTAACTTCCATTATATTATTGCTTAGGAACCAACTTTCCGATGGAAACCACCCTACATTTTGGAACCTCCGTGCTCTGTTCACCTACACTGGAAGGAGCTTGTTACAGAAAAGATTAGCTCTACATTATGGCCATTAAGTCATGTGCAGACCACCTCCTCTATGAAGAAGAACCTCCTTCAAGTCAAGCAATTGAACTAAGTAAAGGTTATAGAACTTGTTTTAAGAGGGGAAAAAAAGAACAAAAATAATATATGTATCAGTGCCACTTCTCCAGGATTTACATGGCATCTGATTGCAGTGCCAGGAGCAGTATTTTCCTTTAATTGCTCATCATCAGGTTCTGTGAATCTCACAGCTATTGATTTGTTATGTACACTCCGGGAAAATCACACAACTTACACAAAACACCAGATTTCATCTCAGCAATGATTAGTCTCTAGTTGTTTGAAGGAATCCCAGGATCATTGCATTAGTCTTTATTGTCCTCTTCACTCAACATGAAAGCAATTGCCATCTCATCATGAGGCTTATAAATATGTATATGGATTTCTGAAGCAATATGGTGTCACTATGTAATACGAAAGTGTCAATTATTGCATTGAACGCCCATGTAAGAAAAAGTTCATGGGTCGAAGAAAATGAGTTATGGCTAAAATAATTGGTAACGATATGCACAATATCTACTATATAATTGTCTAAGACGTTTTCGTGTCGGACCCCGACAACGTGCCGTGGATATGTCACACTCTGTGACGTCATCACGGCGAAGCATTGGCCGCGTAGCGGCCATTGCGAGCCGCTGACGTCACCACGCACGAGCAATGGCCGCGAAGCGGCCATTGCGAGTCGGTGGCCGCTACCTCAGCCGCCCTGTGCCCCTGTGCCCCTGTGCCTCAGTGCCTCAGTGTGCCCCTGTGCCTCCCGCTCCGAAGCAGCTGCTGTCAGCACATGCTGATACAGTGCTCCGGAGCCTGTGCCCCAATGCCCCTGTGCCCAAGTGCCCCTGTCACCCCCGCCATCCCCTGTGCCCCAGTGCCTCTGTGCCCCTCTGTCTCTGTGCCTCTGTGCCCCAGTGCCGTAGTGCCCCAGTGCCTCTGTGCCCCTCTGTCTCTGTGCCTCTGTGCCCCAGTGCCGTAGTGCTCCAGTGCCTCTGTGCCCCTCTGTCTCTGTGCCTCTGTGCCCCAGTGCCGTAGTGCCCCAGTGCCGATGTGCCCCTCTGTCTCTGTGCCTCTGTGCCCCAGTGCCGTAGTGCCCCAGTGCCTCTGTGCCCCTCTGTCTCTGTGCCTCTGTGCCCCTCTGTCTCTGTGCCTCTGTGCCCCTCTGTCTCTGTGCCTCTGTGCCCCAGTGCCGTAGTGCCCCAGTGCCTCTGTGCCCCAGTGCCGTAGTGCCCCTGTGCCCCAGTGCCCCTGTATATATACTTACCACCTCTCCTCCGTCTTCTCCGCCGCCGACATGTCGCCGCCCTTGGCAGAACTGGATCCAATATGGCGTCCGGGAAGTCTCGCGAGACTTCCCGGACGCCATATTGGATCCAGAGCTCCAGGGGCGGCGACATACTTTCTCCAAGATGGCGTCCGGGAAGTCTCGCGAGACTTCCTGGACGCCATATTGGATCCAGTCCTCCGGGGGCGGCGACATGTCCCCACAACAGAGGACTCAGGAACACGCAGGCGGCAGGGAAGAAGCAGGGACGCTGGTAAGTATATCGGAGTGTGTGTGTGTCTGTGTCCGTCCGTCCGCCCGCCCCACTCTGCCCACCGCTGACCACTCTGCCCACCGCTGACCACTCTGCCCACCGCTGACCACTCTGCCCTGCGCTGACCACTCTGCCCACACAGCGCCGCTGCGCTGACCACCCTGCCCACACAGCGCCGCTGCACTGACCATCCTGCCCACCGCACGCCGCTGCTAACCACTGAGCCACCGCGCAGTGCTAACCACTCAGCCACCACGCAGTGCTAACTACTGAGCCACCGCGCAGTGCTAACCACTGAGCCACCGCGCAGTGCTAACCACTGAGCCTCCGCGCAGTGCCAACCACTAAGCCACCGCGCAGTGCTAACCCCTGAGCTACCGCGCAGTGCTACCCACTGAACCACTACGCAGTGCTAACCACTGACCCACCGCGCAGTGCTAACTACTGAGCCACTGTATACTCTGCTAAACCCTGAGCTGCCTTACAGTGCTCCATCCTACCTCACCCTGCTGCTTTATCCTCCATCCTGCTCCTCCCACCGCTCTGTGCTCCGTCCTCCCCCTGCCTGTACCGTTCCATGCTCCTCCACAGCTTCCTCCTCCTTCCTTTGTCCGCCTCCTCTCTGCCACTCCATCCTTCCCCTGCCTGTGCTACTCCATCCTCCCCCACCCCACCGCTTCGACCTCTGTCCTCCTCCCCCCGCCGCTCTGTGCTCCGTCCTCCCCCTGCTGCTCTGTCCTCCCCCTTCCTGTGCCGCTCTATCCTACCCCACCCCACCGCTTCCTCCTCCTTCCTTTATCCTCCTCCACCCCGCCACTCCATCCTCAGTCCTTCCCCTGCCTGTGCTGCTCTGTCCTCCCCCTGCCGCTCTGTCCTCCCCCTGCCGCTCTGTCCTCCCCCTGCCGCTCTGTCCTCCCCCTGCCGCTCTGTCCTTCTCCTGCCGCTCTGTCAACCCCTGCCGCTCTGTCCTTCCCCTGCCGCTCCATTCTACCCCTGCCTGTGCCGCTCCATCCTCCCACACCGCTTCCTCCTCCTTCCTTTGTCCTCTTCACCTCCGCCACTCGATCCTCCGTCCTTCCCCTCCCCGTGCTGCTCTGTCCTCCCCCACCCCGCCGCTTCATCCTACATCCTCCTCCCTCCTGGCCGAAAATAGAACCAGAGGCTCGGCCACAAAGCTAGCGATTTCCCGCTCAGGTAGCGAGTCGCTAGCCTCAGCGGGAAATCGCTAGCTTTGTGGCCGAGCCTCTGGTTCTATTTTCGGCCAGCGACTCGCAATGCCCGCTTCCATAAGGATTACCGCAACCGCGCCGCATTGCGACTCGCTGGCTGAGTGCGAGCACTTGCGGCGCGGTTGCGGTAATCCCCATAAGGATTACCGCAACCGCGCCGCAAGTGCAAGTTGCGGCGCGGTTGCGGTAATCCCCATAGAAAGTATAGGGGGACTTGCGGCTGGTGCGGCAAGTGCGGTTTTGCCGCACCTGCCGCAAGTCCCCCTATACTTTGTATGGGGATTACCGCAACCGCGCCGCAGATGCGGTTTTTTAATAAAATAAAATAATTTTAATACAAATAAATACACTGAAAATAAAAAATAATAAATAAATTTAATAATAAATAAAATAGTAAAAAAAAAAATATAAATAATAAAATAAAAAATAATGATAAAAAAAAAAAAAAAAAAAATATATTAAAGTATTGGACCCCCCAAAAAAAGTATTGGACCTCCCCAAAAGTATTGGACCCCCCAAAAAAGTATTGGACCCCCAAAAAAAGTATTGGACCCCCCCCAAAAACTATTCACACACCCCCGAATAACTATTCACACCCCCCCGAAAAGTCCTCACACCAGCTATAACTACTATAATCAAATTAATGCACGTTCTAGAATCCCGATGCATTTGCATCGGGCTCACAGCTAGTAACTAATAAGTGTGTTAAGCATCTTATCTAAAAATTAGGCTTTCAAACATGGAGGTTCTTTGGTTCACAAGTGTGGGGCATGCAAATAGTTTTAAAAAAGTTGGCAAAGTGGTGACTATATTAAAAGTAACGGATTGAGAGCCAATGGAGTCTTGAACCAGACACCTTGAAACCTAAAGGCTTGAATACTGTCGTTGAATTGTTTGCATTTCTATAGTACTTCCTGCGATAGATTGGGGCTATTAAAGAGTTTGACCAAGAAGCAACAGTCTGAACACGGTGACACGGCATGGTTTAAAGTAGAGCGAGGTGTCAGACAAGGTGGCACCCGGTCACCATCTCTCTACAATTTATATGCAGAAGCTATTTTCAGGAAGACTGGACTTACCGAAAAAGAAGAAGGAATCAAAATTGGTGGAAGAATCATCAACAATCTAAGATAGGCGGCCGTCACACGCTACGATATCGCTAGCGATATTGTAAGCGATCACGTGCACGCGCGATCGCTTACAATATCGCTCACATCGCTGGTGAGATGTCACACAGACAGAGTCACCAGCGATGTGGACCAGCGAGATCGCTGGTAACTATGGTACACATCGGGTTACTAGGCGCCGCGCATCGCTTAGTAACCCGACGTGTACCATAGTTACCATCTCACAGCATAGGCTCTGCCGCTGGGAGATCGTTCATCGTGGTGTTATACACCACGATGAAGCTGTTTGTAAAATCGTTCATCGCAAGATGTGAGGTCCGGAGCTCAGATCTCGATCTTGCGATTTGAACACTTCTCGCTCGTCGTATCTTGCCGTCACACGCACAGACATCGTTCACAAGAATTTTAATCAGGCGCGTTCAAGCGATATCTTTCAAGATATCGTAGCGTCTGACGGCCGCCATACACAGATAATACAACACTGATAGCAACAAGCGTAGATGGAATGAAGGACTTATTATGGAGTGTCAAGATGGAAAGCTCCAACATGGGACTGCTACTCAACACAAAGAAGACAAAGATATAGACTACTGTCAGGTACGACAACGATACATGTGAGATTGACAGCGACGAACTGGAAGTAAAGGACTTCAACCTACTTGGATCAATGATCCCTAAAGATACAGGGATGACACAAGAAGTTAATAGGAGAACAGTTATGGTAAGATAAACAATGAAGTCACTAAACAAGGTCTTCACATCAAGGAACATTGCACTGGTGATGAAGACACAGCTCGTACATAGTCTGGTCTATTCTGAAGTAACATATGGATGCAAAATCTGGGCCATAAAGAACAAGACAGAAGAAAAATCAACTCCTTCAAAATGTGGAGCCGGAGAAGGATGTTATCAATACCATGGATGGCAAGAAGAACAACCACATCAATACTGGAATAAATCAAACCAGGTACAGTTGTGGCCAAAAGTATTGACACCCCTGCAATTCTGTCAGACAATACTCAGTTTCTTTCTGAAAATGATTGCAATCACAAATTCTTTGGTATTATTATCTTCATTTAATTTGTCTTCAATGAAAAAACACAAAAGAGAATGAAGCAAAAAGCAAAACATTGATCATATCACACAAAACTCCAAAAATGGGCCAGACAAAAGTATTGGCACCCTCAGCCTAATACTTGGTTGCACAACCTTTAGCCAAAATAACTGCGATCCACAGCTTCCGGTAACCATCAATGAGTTTCTTACAATGCTCTGCTGGAATTTTAGACCATTCTTCTTTGGCAAACTGCTCCGGGTCCCTGATATTTGAAGGGTGCCTTCTCCAAACTGCCATTTTTACATCTCTCCACAGATGTTCTATGGGATTCAGGTCTGGACTCATTGCTGGCCACCTTAGAAGTGTCCAGTGCTTTCTCTCAAACCATTTTCTAGTGCTTTTTGACGTGTGTTTTGGGTCATTGTCCTGCTGGAAGACCCATGACCTCTGAGGGAGACCCAGCTTTCTCACACTGGGCCCTACATTATGCTGCAAATTTGTTGGTAGTCTTCAGACTTCATAATGCCATGCACACATTCAAGCAGTCCAGTGTCAGAGGCAGCAAAGCAACCCCAAAACATCAGGAAACCTCCGCCATGTTTGACTGTAGGGACCGTGTTCTTTTCTTTGAATTGCCTCTTTTTTTCTCCTGTAAACTCTACGTTGATGCCTTTGCCCATAAAGCTCTACTTTTGTCTCATCTGACCAGAGAACATTCTTCCAAAACGTTGTAGGCTTTCTCAGGTAAGTTTTGGCAAACTCCAGCCTGGCTTTTTTATGTCTTGGGTAAGAAGTGGGGTCTTCCTGGGTCTCCTACCATACAGTCCCTTTTCATTCAGACGCTGACGGATAGTAGGTGTTGACACTGTTGTACCCTCGGACTGCAGGGCAGCTTGAACTTGTTTGGATGTTAGTCGAGGTTCTTTATCCACCATCCGCACAATCTTGCGTTGAAATTTCTTGTCAATTTTTCTTTTCCGTCCACATCTAGGGAGGTTAGCCACAGTGCCATGGGCTTTAAACTTCTTGATGACACTGCGCATGGTAGACACAGGAACATTCAGGTCTTTGGAGATGGACTTGTAGCCTTGAGATTGCTCATGCTTCCTCACAATTTGGTTTCTCAAGTCCTCAGACAGTTCTTTGGTCTTCTTTCTTTTCTCCATGCTCAATGTGGTACACACAAGGACACAGGACAGAGGTTGAGTCAACTTTAATCCATGTCAACTGGCTGCAAGTGTGATTTAGTTATTGCCAACACCTGTTAGGTGCCACAGGTAAGTTACAGGTGCTGTTAATTACACAAATTAGAGAAGCATCACATGATTTTTCTAACAGTGACAAAACTTTTGTCCACCCCCTTTTTTATGTTTGGTGGAATTATATCCAATTTGGCTTTAGGACAATTCTTTTTGTGTTTTTTCATTGAAGACAAATTAAATGAAGATAATAATATCAAAGAATTTGTGATTGCAATCATTTTCAGGAAGAAACTGAGTATTATCCGACAGAATTGCAGGGGTGTCAGTACTTTTGGCCACAACTGTATGTCTCTGGAGGTAAGAACCACCGAGCCACAACTTGTCTACACATCATACACATCATATGAGATGAGAAATCACTGGAGAAGGACATCATGTCAGAAGAATAGAAGGAATAAGGTGAAGAGGAAGACCAGCAACCCAATGGCTTGATACATTCAAGATAATGGCAGAGAGAACCCTGGTGGACCTGTCTAGGCTTGCACAAAAGCTATCTTCCTACAGACCGTTCATCCATTAAGTCATCATGACTTGAGATTGTGCTAAAGACCATTAAAATAATAATAATATAAGAGTTATTTTGTCTATCAGGACCATCCTTGAGCAAGAGAACCACTTGTTTTCGAGACACATTGGTATGTTTTCTCTACTAATACCGTGGCATCATGCAATGCTTCATTGCTGAGGACTTTTGCTAGATCCAAGAGCTATCGCACCTGTAGGCAAGGTCTACTGGCTGGAGCGCCACTCAAATTGTATTACAAACCAGGAGAATCCTTATATAACCAAAAAAGTATCCATGGAATAAGGAGTTTTTAGCTATAAGGACAACAGAGTGACATCGAAAATACAAGTTACCATTCTTTACTATGCACTTATATTCAATGCAAGTATCTAGGTAATGGTTATATTTGACTGAGGTTTATTCTATAGGGGCAAAGATTGTGAGTGACCTAACTGTTGGCTCTATAGCGCAAATGTTTCTGCTTTTTCCCCTCTGTGGAATATACTACAGGTGCAATATATTTATTTTGACATTTTCAATCAGTTTATTGATTTATTTTTAAATGTTTAATTTTAGTGCAAATTATAATTTATTTATATATAGTAATCAATTGCAAAAAATGATTGTTAATGCCAAATAAAGGTAAAGGACAGACAAAATCTGCATTGGTGGATCACCCCTTTAAGTTGTTAAATGTCACTAAGCACTTAAAGGGGATTTCTGTGGTTAGAAAAATATGACATCTGTCCATGGATTATCAGGTCGAGTTTTAACTCTACACACAACCTGCGGACAGAAGTTACGCTGTTTTGGAAGAAAGCAACTACGTATTTTTCAGACTGTTAAGGTACCGTTACACGCGCCAATGTTGCTGCAATGTTGCTGGCAACTTCACGGGAGCGAGCACGTTTTTGGCACTTTTCCAAGATTGCCTTGTAGATGTCACACAGGGAGATATTGTAGGCAACGCAACTAGGATGTTGAAAGCAAGCGATCCTTAACAATGTAGTGAATAGGAGAAGATGCTTTCAACATCGCTATTGCGGTGTCACACAGAGCAATGCTAGCAGATGAGGTTTCAAAACATGTTCTGCAACCTGGCAACTCCGCTCAAGCAAGTTATTGCCGTTGAATTGCCCTGTCACATGTAGAAACGCACTAGCAATGTTGTTTCATCTTCACCACGCCCCTGAGTTGCCGGCGATGTTGCCTGCATGTAACGGTACCTTAAGATAGACTAGACTTTAAAGATACCGTCACACACCGCGATATGGCTTCCATATCGCTGGAGATGTGACGTGAGCACGCACTTGTCGGGCACTTTTTTCAGAACGCTGTGGAGCTGTCACACATAGCGATTTCACGTGCGATCTCCAGCGATCCTGCGTTTCGGAAATCGCCTGCAGAAGACCGGAAGCGATCTTCCTTTCCCACATCTCCACGTCACACGCCACAACCACATTAGCGATGTGGGCGTAGAGTTTGACCATGGCGAAGAGACAGGCGTGCCAGAGTGTGTTACACTGCGCCCCCACCACTCTGATTGGCTTACACAACTGCGTTACCACCAAGCCACCAATCACCCCAGACGGGGCGCGGAAAACACCATGCTCAGGCACGCCTATGGGATTGATTACAGAATGTCTAAGCTCACTTTCTACATCGATATCACCCTGTCACACGTCACGATGCGCTGAAATTGCCTGGTGGATATCGCCTGATTTCTCTGCAGTGCAAAGCAATAAGGTGACGCTCCACCAGCGATTTCTTGGTGTAGAATCGCCCAGTCACACGCCATTACGCCCATGTGATGTGGTTTCCACATCACCGAATTTGGGAATTGCCAGCGATTTCGCAGGTGATATCCCAGCGTGTGACGGTACCTTAATGGCCCCTTTACACGCAGCTACAGGTAACAGGTTTTCCACAGGTAACCTACTGGTTGCAGTGAAATCATGGAGACATAGTTCCATTTGTACACAGCACCAAGATAGAACTATGTCTCCATGATTTCACTGCAACCAGTAAGCTACCTGTGGAAAACCTGTCACCTGTAGCTGCGTGTAAAGGGGCCATAAGATGTAACCTCTGATGCGCTGCCGCCGGTGCCGTATTGATAGAGAGAGCTGAGGATTCTACAGACTGTCTTCAATATAGTGGTGCCAGGGATCACAGTCTGTGCATGTGCTACCCCGGCACCATTTTATTGAAGACAGTCACACCTAGGAAACACAATGCATAATTCAATGCTCCCAAAGCCCCTAATACCGCCCCCCTCTTGGCTCCAGCTTCAGTGTAGAGAGGTGGGTGGGAGATAATGGGCGTGGGGAGCAGTGAATATGCAATGTCTTAAAAAGAGAGCACACTTGCTTGGCTCCAGACTCTAGTGACCCAACAGCAGCACCTACACGCTCAGTATTACTTAGACTTTTATAGATTATATAGATCTGTGGTTTTCTATACAACTGTGTTTAGAAATCCATCGGAGAGTCATTTGAAAGCCGCACATGTCCCTGCATTGTGAAGTCTGTGGAGGCTTCTTGCCCTTCCTCTATGGTGCTGAGCGGCACAATACAATGCTTGTTGTATAGAGGACGGGGTTTATTCTTCAGTCTGAGATCAGAGAAGAATTGATGCTGTCCCCATCCTCATTGATTGGTAACACCCAAGTGTGATGAAGGGATACGGCCGTGCGTTCTCATAAATATATTTATGAAAATATATTTCTATATTCCTTTTTTTTTCTTTCGTTCTTTAACACTCTTCTGTTTTCCCTTTATTTTCATTTCTCCTTTTTTCATAATTACTTCCTTTTTCGTTGTTTCTTATTCTTTTTTTTTAGTTTTTTTATCTCTTTTTTTTCTGTCTTTTGTTAATCTCTCTTTGATTCCCTCTTTTCTCTTTCTTTTTCTCAATCTTGATTTGTTTTCATTTTTATTTTTTTTACCTTGTTTTATCTTTTCTTAATTCATTTCATTACGTTCTTATCTCCTTCTTTGTTTCTTTATTCCCTCTTTCTTTACTTCTTTTGTTCTTTCTTTTTCTATTTTTCTTTTTTTCCTTCTTTTTATCTTTTTTTCTTCCTTGCTTTCACTCTCTTTTCTTCCCACTTTCCCTTCTTTCTATTTTTCTTTCACTTATTCTTTTTCTTTTCCTCCTTCTGCTATTGCTTTCTGACTTTCTTTTGCTTTCTGTTCTTTCTCTTTCTTTTTTACTTTTTTTTCTTTTTTCCTTTTTTGTTCCCCTCTTTTCTTTCTCTCTTTTTTTCTTTCACTTTCTTTCTTTCCTTCTTTTTCTTTCTGTTGTCCTTTTTCTCATTTCTTTCTTTCCCTCTTTACTTTCTTTTCTTTTCTTTCTTTCTCTTTCTTTCTTTCTTTTTCTTTCTTTCTTTCTCTTTCTTTCTTTCTTTCTTTCCCTTTCTTTCTTTCTCTTTCTTTCTCTCTTTTCTTTCTTTCTTTCTTTCTTCATCACTATTTTTGCCTTCTATTCTTTCTTTCTCTTTTTTTCCTTCCTACTTAGATTTTTTTTCTGACGGTATTTTCTATACTCCCCTTTTTTCTTTCCTACTTTCTTTCTTTCATGCTTGACAATCTATGAGGGATTCCCGGTCATTACATTATTGTGTTACTCACTAACCAAACCCACCTTGTAAATGACTTATAGACATTTCTTGGAACTTGGTTAAATTTGGCCACAGCAGTCCTTTATTACTTATTATTTACATACTAATACAAGGACGCCATCTAAGTGGCATCCCAACACTGAATAATAGATAACACTAAAATACAACACGTAGTACCATACAGTACATAACCCTGGATAAGCCTGATCCAGAAGCACCACAAAATGTAAATGTAAAGTCATGCACTTCGGCAGAGGAAACAAAAGGTATAATTATGTGCTTAATTGTAAAACACTGGGCAAAACTGTCACTGAAAAAGACCTGGGTGTATGGGTAGATGACAAACTCACATTTAGTGGCCAGTGTCAGGCAGCTGCTGCAAAGGCAAATAAAATAATGGGATGCATTAAAAGAGGCATAGATGCTCATGAGGAGAACATAATTTTACCTCTATACAAGTCACTAGTGCGACCACACTTAGAATACTGTGTACAATTCTGGTCTCCGGTGTATAAGAAAGACATAGCTGAACTAGAGCGGGTCCAGAGAAAAGCGACAAAAGTCATTAGAGGACTGAGGGGTCTGCAATACCAAGACAGGTTATTAAACTTGGGGTTATTTAGCTTGGAAAAACGAAGGCTTAGGGGTGATCTTATAATAATGTATAAATATATGAGGGGGCAGTACAGAGACCTTTCTAATGATCTCTTTACTCTTAGGCCTGAGACTGGGACAAGGGGGCATCCTCTATGTCTGGAGGAAAGAAGGTTTAATCATAATCACAGACGCGGATTCTTTACTGTAAGAGCAGTGAGACTATGGAACTCTCTGCCACATGATGTTGTAATGAGTGAGTCACTACTAACATTTAAGAAGGGTCTGGATGCCTTTCTTGAAAACTATAATATTACCGGTTATACATACTAGATTCTTTGATAGGGTGTTGATCCAGGGAATTAGTCTGATTGCCATATCTGGAGTCGGGAAGGAATTTTTTTCCCCAATGTGGAGCCTAGTGTTGCCACTTGGGTTTTTTTTGCCTTCCTCTGGATCAACATGTTAGGCTATGGTTGAACTAGATGGACTTAAAGTCTTCCTTCAACCTTAAAAATTATGTTACTATGTTACTATGTAAAACATTATTCCTGGCCACAACCCACCGACCCAGAGATGAGGTATTAATAACCATGAATTAATAACCCTCACCTTGCAGGATCCCGTATATGCAAGTGTGGCGCTTCTATGGATCCAGTCGCCGCAGAGGTACTGCATTCCACTTAGAGATGTAGTACTCCACTCTCGGGTAAGGAAAGGGGGCACTGACAGGTATCCAAGCACCCAGACACCACACCCCTCCCCAGGTCGGGGTCAGGGCGAGATTGCTTCTGCGGGCGAGCACAGTCCCTGATCCTGTCTGGAAGGAAGGAACAAGGTTAGTGGGGTTGAGTGGAGAGTAGAGTTTAGGGGAGCATCTGGGAAGGAGTGAAGTCAGGGAGGACATGAGTAGGTGACGTGGGACACGTGACGGATAATATAAAAGGGACAATAGAAACATCTAGAGTCAGTTGATAGTTAGTGGAGAGTAGCTGGCAGGAGCAGAGGCAGCTTGTGAGGGCCAGAGAGTCTGTTAATTAGAGGGGTAACATCTGGAGAAAGAAACAGCAAGAGAACGAGGCTCCTCCAGAGGACAGAAGGGGTCCCAGGGGACCGGGTAGTGAGCAATCCACCTGGGGATGCCCGCACCCACAGCAACTGTAGCCGTGTGGAAGGACCAGGCCGTAGAAAAGGTACTGGGTCCCAGACTAGTGGAGAACAATCAGGCTCAGCTAGAAACTTGGAAGGACCCACGGTCATTGGCTTGTGGCACTGTGTGAGCGAAGCGCAGGGCAGGATGGCAAAGCAAGCGCAGAAAAAGCATTAACCTTGAAACGATATTAGAAAGGGGTACCGGCCTGCGCCACCACCTTACCCAGGAGTTAACTGGATCCTCCTTTTCCATCCCCAAGGACTCAGTACTCCGAGGGTTGCTGCAAAGGTGATGACTGCCATAACCGGGACCAACAAAGCTTTGAATAAACATCTGGAGACTGCATCCCGCTATGTCTGTGACTTTCTTGCTGCACCCCTGAGCTGTAACACCATTACTGTGGCGCCCCACATGGTCAGGCGTCACTCCGGGGTATTGCACTTGTAAAAGTGGTGTAATCTTCCCCAACTGCAAGTGGATGCTGGGCTGGTGGGTAGGACCCATTCCTGCACTCCCACACTAGAGTAGTGGTGGGAGGTTACTCCTGGGAGGGAGATATAGTCACCTCTAGAGGGAGTCAAAGAGTTAGTCAGAGTTGGAGAGTTAGTGTGGAGCGAGTCGGGAGGTCTAACGGCAGCTCCAGGCCGATCCTGAGGAAAGATGAAAGGGGATCCTGAGAGAGGGTGCCTGACGCGTGAGTCTGGGCCCGAGAGAGAAAGGGGGAACCCTAACGTGGAGCGACCATACTCCAGGGAATTCCACAGTCCACCACAGGAACGCCGGACCCGAGGATATGGCCAGAGTCCACCTCTGAAGTCGTCAACTGGCTGCTGTGGTCTGTTCACCGGCTGCGGCACCCTGCCAGACGGAGCGGTCTGCCTGCTTCTTCACTTCGAGGGAGGGGAGCCCCAAGACTACCTTCAAGGAGTAACTGGGTATAGACTCATCCTAGGCGGGGAAGAAAGGACACAGGTTCATCAACTAAGGCATACCACGGGTACTACCATACCTCCTGGCATCCACTTGCAGCCACCCGTAGTGCTACCTGTTTCTTTAACAACTTTTGCTGAACTGTAGACTTGTATGCTGATGACTGTTTACAGTAAAGTATCCGGGAGAGTGACTTTGCCTCCGTGTCTTTGTGCCATTTATCATTGACCTCTTTGCTTACAGCAACGCTGCCTCGGAGGCCCAGTTCCACCTGTAGGGAGCTTTCCATCCTTGCCGCGATACCATCTCCCTCCGGAGGACTGTGGCGGCGCTGGTGACCCATCACCAGGTACTACAGGTGGCGTCACGTGACACTAACTCTTTTCCTTGTACATAACCCCTCTATTGAAGTGTCACTCACGCCACGGGCTCAGGCACTGCCACCCGTGACATCCCCACGAACCCCTCCGAGCCTGATACCCGAGTACCCCAGGGCCTGGGGCTCGACATTACCAACTCACTAATAACATTTGCTGCCCTGGGGGGTCGGCCCTACCTATGGAGGGCTTCACCACCAAGCTTCCCTATCACCAACCCCCCCAGTGGAACTGTAAAGCATTGGTAGCCATTACTAGCCGCAATCCGCGGGTGGCGTCATGTAAACAAGAATCCCCATGTCTGATAATCTGATCCCAAGACCAACCATTCCTAAACTCCCATCCCTGAAACAGATTTCTCGTATGTTCCCCCTTCTGATTGACCACTCCAGGGCCACGGGCCTGGTCATGCCACCATGACATCCCCCAGTAACGACACCAAACAGGGCCCGGTTCTGAGTAACGACACCAAAGAGGGCCCGGTTACGAGTAACTACACCAAGCAGGGCCCGGTTCCGAGCAACGACACCAAACAGGGCTTGGGTCCGAGTAACGACGCCAAACAGGGCCCGGTTCTGAGTAACGACACCAAACAGGGCCCGGCTCTGAGTAACGACACCAAACAGGGCCCGGTTCTGAGTAACGACACCAAACAGGGCCCAGTTCTGAGTAACGACACCAAACAGGTCCCGGTTCCGAGTAATGACACCAAACAGGTCCCGGTTCCGAGTAATGACACCAAACAGGGCCTGGTTCCAAGTACCCCATGGCCCCCATGGGGCGAGTAACAAGATACCTATAACCGGAACCACTATACCCTACTAGAGGTCCACCTCCTGGATGCCATTATCCATAAACCGCCTCTGGACCAGACGTACCCCTCTGCTGCTGGAATAAACAACAATCCCTTTTATAATTTTAACATATCAAACCTTAGACCAAACAAGGGGAGGGTAGGCAGGAAGATGAAAGAGAACTTCCCCTTGCTCCCCCTTTTATCCATTAGGATGCTCCCCCCCTTCGTCCTCCATCTACTCCCCTCACCAATCACATCCCTTGAATTTTCAAAATTCTTTCTGTATTAACCCTTCCATTCCCTCTCGTTATTGCCATGTAATCTGTCCACCCCGTGGGCTCCCTTTCTTTTCTTCTTTTCCTCTTTGTTATTGCTTTCTCAATTTCCTTTGCCTTCTATTCTTTCTTTAGCTTTCTTTTATACTTTTCCTTTCTTTTTCCATTTTCCTTTCTGTCTTTTATTTCTTTCCCTCTGTATACATTTGTGTAATGCAGTTTGAAGTAGTACATCATTGTCTAACTCTTGGCTTGCTCTACAGTTTATTGAAGATTTACAATCTTAAATTGTCCATCTGATGTAATACGAATCATCTATTGCCTTTGATTAAAGACTATACATAGAGAATCTATTACTTGACTTGTGTATTCTGGTGTTAGCCAGCATGCAGCCTAATAAGACGTGGGCGCGAGTGAAGTGCAACCTCGGCATCTTCAGTCATCATCGCTGCCGCCGGTATCTGTGTCACCCTGAACTGTCACATGCAGTAGTCAGTGCTAATCTCGCTTTATGCAGGAACAGCACAGACTCAGATTTACCGTCTGATTAACAAAAGTGACCTTTACGTTGGGTCCATCGGGTGCTGGTAGCAGGTGAAATGTCAGTGTAGATGTACACAAGGTATAAAGGTCAACTGGATGTCAGTAATAAGAGGCATCGGGTGCTGCCGCACACACGGCGGCCTAATGTTTATTAAATTTATTCTGCTACTTAGCCGAACTGTCATTCTAATCAGATAGGAATGAAAAGATATTGTAAAACATGTTCCACCGGTAAATATCAAACTCACAGTGGTGTAAATAGAGTACGCTGCAAGTGAACGGATGGCCGAGGGACCACCGCGGTGCAGAGTACAATTACCGTACACCAGACGAGGTGGCAAATAACAAGGGTAAAATGTATTAACAGGCGGGGTAGGTAAGGGTAAAGCAGGTTCACAGGGGGTACGCTGTGGCAAAAAGTACAATTAAGAGTTACTGCAGTTTCTAGCTTAGCTACTCAGCAACACAGCACCCCAAATGTCAAAAACAGGAAACCTCAATACTAAGCTACACTTACAACCTCACCGGTCTCTGCTAGTCGGGCCACATGGCTACCGTGCTCTGGCTACTGAGTCCTATGCTATGCCCTAATGTGTGCACACACTGGAAAAGACACGGTGTTGTTGAAAAAACACCAGTCCAGTCCCAGGGCCCGATGCTGTGTGTCTCGGTGGTGCGCACTTCTCCTTGCAGGGCAGGTGGGGGGAAACTCCTCTTTTTCCCTCATGATGCGGGGATCCCTTGGGTCCTGTGGATCACATCTCTGGTCCTGTTTAGAACCGCCAACCTCTGGAACTTCTCAGTCGGGTACTACTCAGCGGTCACTAGGGCTCTCTCTCATTGTCCGGCCCACTGTCACTTTCAAGCCGGCACCGTGCCTTCAAAAGACTAAGCACACGGATGCTTCTAGGTAGAATGTCCTCTCTCACACACACAAACAGGCTCCAGCTTTTGGGTCTAAGCTCAGTCTTTTTTTACTTTCACTTTTGATCTGGATCAGCCCATCTGCACAGTAAAGGAAGGGGGGGTGGGGGCGACTAGTCCACAACACAGAATGCAGGCTAGAACTGTCTCTTAAAGTCTTAGCGTGTTTTAACTGTTCATAACAGTGACACCCCTACTATTCTGACTCTTCAATGCAGCATGAGTTTCTAAGCATTTTAATCATTAGTCTCTTAGACAATTGTTTGGCTGTTGTACTCACATGTGATGAGTCTTCAGACAGTGCCAACTCAGTCACACTGACTTGTAGTAAAGACTAGGAGAAATGGAGCTGTTTTCCTCTGAAATCTTGATATTACGTTCAATGCAACCGGTGAAAAGAGTAATCCTTACAGGGAAGTACACATGTGATCCAGAAAATGGCTACAACAAACTGTATACTGGGCAAGAAGAGAGGAGCAAACTAACACATCATCAACTACAGGAGAGGCATAGGGACAAACTTCAGGGAGAGGGATATCTGCCTAGCAACAGCAAGTGCAATACATACATTGTTCCCATTCGTGGGACACAAGACCTGGACTTGCCCTTCCCCCTTCCCATACATGTTGGTCAGATATTTGGGACATTGAAGCACTCTAAGGCTATGTGCCCACTGGACGTTTCTCCTGTGGTTTTGGTGATCCATTTCTGCTGCAAAACTGCATCACCCACAGCATTTACATTCAAGTCAATGTGATTTTAAAAATGTTGTGCCCACACGTGCGTTTTTATATGGGTCGTTGTTGCTGCAGAAATCGGATGCGCTCAAAAATGAATATGTCAATTAACATGTCTGTTTTTGGTCTGTGTTTTCCCAAATGACTCCATTCTAACGCCCAAAAAAGGCATCACAAGCAGGTTGGTATTCACACAGTCCATTTGTGATGCTTTTTTACATATTTTCAGAGCAAAAACACTGCAATACTCACACTCCCCAGCGATCCTACGGTAAGCTCCGGCGATATTTTCCTTCCGGGCACCAGCAAGAGCTGCACAAAGGGACTACAGGACCTGCCCATGTGACTCAGGCTGAGTCACACGGCCAGCTCATGTCAGTACAATACCCACAGTTCCTGCTTATGCCTGGAAGGAAAACATCACTGGTTCTCACCATGGGATCACCGGGGAGGGTAAGAAAGTGCGTGTCTGTCTGTCTATGTGTCTGTCTATGTGTGTGAGGAATTTTGGGTCCCCTGACTGCCAAAATTTTGGATATGCAAATAGAGTCTGTGGAGCCTCGTTTAGGAGTCTCAACACAGGACTAGCCAGATCTTCCTCCAGGGAAGGACCTAGCCATGGGGTGGCTCTTTGAGGAGACCACCATAACCACCATATTAAGTGGCCCTTTGAGTCAATATCCAGCTCTTTACAAGCCTTAAATATATGACAAGGGAATACCAAGGCCAGGTATCCATCCACAGGCAGCGGTTTTGGGGTGTTGGCCCTCATCAGTGTGGAGTAAGATTCTGGCTAGGTGGAAGCAATGCCTAGTAGACCAACAAAACAAAGTATTCACTGATCTCAGGGAGACCAGTTCAAGAAAACACTGCGGGCACCCCAGAGATTCAACCCAGCCTCCACCTGGCTCTGCCTCCACCCAAACATACAATATATTTATAGTGAAAAATTGGAACAGCACCAAAAATAATCTCAATTTATGTGCAAAGCTGTCCCAATCAGCAACCCAGATGGTTCCTTACAACAGAGTAAAAAAAGAAAAAACAGCACAAAAAAAATAGAAAAAAGTGGACTTTATTGCCTAATGCGTGGCCACGCCATTGGACAATAAAGTCCACTTTTTTTTCTATATTTTTGTGCTGTTTTTCCTTTTATTTTTACGCTCTCTCTCTATATATTTTATATTACACACACACACACTCTTGAGACTGCTGTGAGCTGAATACACAATAGCTGTATATACACTAAAGAATACACAATAGAGACGGCTGCTAGCTATACACACAATAGAGATGGTTGTTGAAAACCGCAGCCCACAGCTGCCCCTGGAAATAGTGCATTCATTGTAGCGCCATTTCCAGATGCTTTACCTGATTCTGGTGGGAGTGTCAAGGTGGGTAATAAGGGGTTAATATCAGATTTGTATTCACACACGACCAAAAACAGCCGAAGACAGCCGAGTGCAGTGAATACCGCCAGAAGTTAATGAGTGGCCCTGGAAGCAAAAGCGTCTGGGACAGCAAAATGGCAGGACGCACGCCATGGGACCAGTAAGTATAATCATAATGTTTAATAACTATATTCTTTATTTTACAGCCCCACACCCCCCGCCCCATCCCATCCAAGCTCAGGGTTCAGACGCAAGTTTGCGTTATGTCCAGCCCCGAGCTCGGACTTTACAAAAACGTTGGGCGAGTCTCCCGATCCTGAGCATCGGGGAGTTCACCCATCACTACTGCTGATGGCTATAGGAATTCTGTTTTCCTGTGACTCCGCAGAGATGGAGATACTCCTGGAAGATTTTTTCAAGATGGTCATCAGGATTGTAGGAGGATTATTTAAAGTGCACTTACATCTATTATAAGTGGTAGATTATTCATTTCATCAACATCTGGTAATTGCCGTCCTGAGACAAGTGCTTGGGTGGAATCACTTATCAGGAAAACATTGCAATTACAAAACATTTCATTAAATCTGTATTTTCCCACAAATCTGTGCACCGTTCACCGGCCTCTTTTATAAAGTCGATCAATATCTCCCTCCGGGGCCCTTAAAGGAGTCTATTATTGATGAAGAAAGACGGTGTCTGAATCTTATTACTTGGGTTATTCTCTCCTTTTTCTTAGCTGTGACTGGATCTTCCAAATTGTATATTATAACAGCTAAATCAACAACAAAACATTTAATGATTTTGGCAAATAAATTGTGTAGTGGATGTCTATTCCAGTGGCCTTAACTCAGGGCCGGCTCCAGGTTTTCGTAGGCCCTGGGCGAGAGAGTCTCAGTAGGCCCCTTTAATACATACCACAATTCATGATTATAATATAGAGTCTGCGGCATGTACATATATATATTACAGTTGTGGCCAAAAGTATTGACACCCCTGCAATTCTGTCAGATAATACTTAGTTTCTTCCTGAAAATGATTGCAATCACAGATTCTTTGGTATTATTATCTTCATTTAATTTGTCTTAAATGAAAAAACACAAAAAGAATTGTCCTAAAGCCAAATTGGATCTAATTCCACACCAAACATAAAAAGGGGGTGGACAAAAGTATTGGCACTGTTAGAAAAATCATGTGATGCTTCTCTAATTTGTGTAATTAACAGCACCTGTAACTTACCTGTGGCACCTAACAGGTGTTGGCAATAACTAAATCACACTTGCAGCCAGTTGACATGGATTAAAGTTGACGCAACCTCTGTCCTGTGTCCTTGTGTGTACCACATTGAGCATGGAGAAAAGAAAGAAGACCAAAGAACTGTCTGAGGACTTGAGAATCCAAATTGTGAGGAAGCATGAGTAATCTCAAGGCTACAAGTCCATCTCCAAAGACCTGAATGTTCCTGTGTCTACCGTGCACAGTGTCATCAAGAAGTTTAAAGCCCATGGCACTGTGGCTAACCTCCCTAGATGTGGACGGAAAAGAAAAATTGACGAGAGATTTCAACGCAAGATTGTGCGGATGGTGTGTAAAGAACCTCGACTACCATCCAAACAAGTTCAAGCTGCCCTGCAGTCCGAGGGTACAACAGTGTCAACCCGTACTATCCGTCGGCGTCTGAATGAAAAGGGACTGTATGGTAGGATACCCAGGAAGACCCCACTTCTTACCCCGAGACATAAAAAAGCCAGGCTGGAGTTTGCCAAAACTTACCTGAGAAAGCCTACGACGTTTTGGAAGAATGTTCTCCGGTCAGATGAGACAAAAATAGAGCTTTATGGGCAAAGGCATCAACATAGAGTTTACAGGAGAGAAAAAGAGGCATTCAAAGAAAAGAACACGGTCCCTACAGTCAAACATGGTGGAGGTTCCCTGATGTTTTGGGGTTGCTTTGCTGCCTCTGGCACTGGACTTCTTGACAATGTGCATGGCATTATGAAGTCTGAAGACTACCAACAAATTTTTCAGCATAATGTAGGGCCCAGTGTGAGAAAGCTGGGTCTCCCTCAGAGGTCATGGGTCTTCCAGCAGGACAATGACCCAAAACACACTTCAAAAAGCAGTAGAAAACGGTTTGAGAGAAAGCACTGGAGACTTCTAAGGTGGCAGAAATGAGTCCAGACCTGAATCCCATAGAGCTCCTGTGGAGAGATCTAAAAATGGCAGTTTGGAGAAGGCACCCTTCAAATATCAGGGACCTGGAGCAGTTTGCCAAAGAAGAATGGTCTAAAATTCCAGCTGAGCATTGTAAGAAACTCATTGATGATCGCAGTTATTTTGGCTAAAAGTTGTGCAACCAAGTATTAGGCTGAGGGTGCCAATACTTTTGTCTGGCCCATTTTTGGAGTTTTGTGTGAAATGATCAATGTTTTGCTTTTTGCTTCAAGACAAATTAAATGAAGATAATAATACCAAAGAATTTGTGATTGCAATCATTTTCAGGAGGAGTATTATCTGGCAGAATTGCAGGGGTGTCATTAATTTTTACCACAACTGTATTTCAGTGTGATACAGTTAGGGCCAGAAATATTTGGACAGTGACACAAGTTTTGTCATTTTAGCTGTTTACAAAAACATGTTAAGAAATACAATTATATATATAATATGGGCTGAAAGTGCACACTCCCAGCTGCAATATGAGAGTTTCCACATCCAAATCGGAGAAAGGGTTTAGGAATCATAGCTCTGTAATGCATAGCCTCCTCTTTTTCAAGGGACCAAAAGTAATTGGACAATGGACTCTAAGGGCTGCAATTAACTCTGAAGGCGTCTCGCTCGTTAACCTATAATCAATGAAGTAGTTAAAAGGTCAGGGGTGGATCCCAGGTGTGTGGTTTTGCATTTGGAAGCTGTTGCTGTGACCAGACAACATGCGGTCAAAGGAACTCTCAATTGAGGTGAAGCAGAACATCCTGAGGCTGAAAAAAAAGAAAAAATCCATCAGAGAGATAGCAGACATGCTTGGAGTAGCAAAATCAACAGTTGGGTACATTCAGAGAAAAAAGGAATTGACTGGTGAGCTTGGGAACTGTAAAAGGCCTGGGCGTCCACGGATGACAACAGTGGTGGATGATCGCCGCATACTTTATTTAGTGAAGAAGAACCCGTTCACAACATCAACTGAAATCCAGAACACTCTCAGTGAAGTAGGTGTATCTGTCTGTAAGTCAACAGTAAAGAGAAGACTCCATGACAGTAAATACAAAGGGTTCACATCTGGATGCAAACCATTCATCAATTCCAAAAATAGATAGGCCAGAGTTAAATTTGCTGAAAAACACCTCAAGAAGCCAGCTCAGTTCTGGAAAAGTATTCTATGGACAGATGAGACAAAGATCAACCTGTACCAGAATGATGGGAAGAAAAAAGTTTGGAGAAGAAAGGGAACGGCACATGATCCAAGGCACACCACATCCTCTGTAAAACATGGTGGAGACAACGTGATGGCATGGGCATGCATGGCTTTCAATGGCACTGGGTCACTTGTGTTTATTGATGACATAACAGCAGACAAGAGTAGCCGGATGAATTCTGAAGTGTACCAGGATATACTTTCAGCCCAGATTCAGCCAAATGCTGCAAAGTTGATTGGACGGCGCTTCATAGTACAAATGGACAATGACCACAAGCATACAGCCAAAGCTACCCAGGAGTTCATGAGTGCAAAAAAGTGGAACATTCTGCAATGGCCAAGTCAATCACCAGATCTTAACCCAATTGAGCATGCATTTCACTTGCTCAAATCCAGACTTAAGACCGAAAGACCCACAAACAAGCAAGACCTGAAGGCTGCGGCTGTAAAGGCCTGGCAAAGCATTAAGAAGGAGGAAACCCAGCGTTTGGTGATGTCCATGGGTTCCAGACTTAAGGCAGTGATTGCCTCCAAAGGATTCGCAACAAAATATTGAAAATAAAAATATTTTGTTTGGGTTATGTTTATTTGTCCAATTACTTTTGACCTCCTAAAATGTGGAGTGTTTGTAAAGAAATGTGTACAATTCCTACATTTTCTATCAGATATTTTTGTTCAACCCTTCAAATTAAACGTTACAATCTGCACTTGAATTCTGTTGTAGAGGTTTCATTTCAAATCCAATGTGGTGGCATGCAGAGCCCAACTCGCGAAAATTGTGTCACTGTCCAAATATTTCTGGCCCTAACTGTATATGTAATAACTGATGGACACAGTAATATTTCAGGATTGAAATGAGATTTATTGTACTAATCGAAAATGTGAAATATGCATTATTTCAAAAATTGACAGGTGCAGAAAAGTGACATTAATATTTAGTAGATCCATGTTTTGCAAAAATAACAGCCTCTAGTGGCTTCTTGTAGCTGTTAATGATCTCCTGGATCCTGGATGAAGGTATTTTTGACCATTCCTCTTTACAAAACAATTCCAGTTCAGTTAAGTTTGATGGTCGTCGAGCATGGACAGCCCGCTTCACAACATCCCACAGATGTTCAATGATATTCAGGTCTGGGGACTGGGATGGCCATTCCAGAACATTGTAATTGTTCCTCTGCATGAATGCCTGAGTAGATTTGGAGCGGTGTTTTGGATCATTGTCTTGCTGAAATATCCATCCCTGGCGTAACTTCAACTTTGACTCTGATTCTTGAACATTATTCTCAAGAATCTGCTGATACTGAGTGGAATCCATGCGACCCTCAACTTTAAAAAGATTCCCGGTGCTGTCATTGGCCACACAGCCCCAAAAGCATGATGGACCCTCCCCCAAATTTGACAGTGGGTAGCAAGTGTTCTTCTTGGGATGCTGTGTTTTTGTGGCGCCATGCATAACGCCTTGTTGTATGACCAAACAACTCAATCTTTGTTTCATCAGTCCACAGGACCTTCTTCCAAAATGAAACTGGCTTGTCCAAATGTACTTTTGCATACCTCAGGCGACTCTGTTTGTGGCGTGCATGCAGAAACGGCTTCTTTCACATCACTCTCCCATACAGCTTCTCCTTGTGCAGTGTGCGCTGTATTGTTGACCGATGCACAGTGACACCATCTGCAGCAAGATGATGCTGCAGGTCTTTGGAGGTGGTCTGTGGATTGTTCTTGACTGTTCTCACCATTCTTCTTCTCTGCCTTTCTGATATTTTTGTTGGCCTGCCACTTCTGGCCTTTACAAGAACTGTCCCTGTGGTCTTCCATTTCCTTACTATGTTCCTCACAGTGGAAACTGACAGGTTAAATCTCTGAGAAAACTTTTTGTATCCTTCCCCTGAACAACTATGTTGAACAATCTTTTTTTTCAGATCATTTGAGAGCTGTTTTGAGGAGCCCATGATGCCACTCCTCAGAGAAGATACAAGTAGGAGAACAACTTGCAAGTGGACACCTGAAATAGCTTTTCTCATGATTGGATACACCAGGCTATGAAGTACAAAGCTCAATGAGGTTACCAAACCAATTTAGTGCTTCAGTAAGTCAGTAAAAAGCAGTTATGAGTATTGAAATCATGAAAATCAGAAGGGTGCCCATACTTTTGCACATGTCAAATTTTGAAATAATGCATATTTCACATTTTCGGTTAGTGCAACAAACCTCATTTCAATCCTGAAATATTACTGTGTCCATCAATTATTACATATATCACACTGAAATAGCTGGTGCAAAAACCCAATTTTAAACCAAAACAAATGAGTAAGATTAAGAGGGGTGCCCAAACATTTTCATATGACTAGTTCTCCACTGGTGCGGATACCCAATATCCGGCTTCTCTTTCCCTCTCTGGAACGAACTCACAGCTGGAGCTACCTGTTCCTTGCTTCTGCTTCTAGCCTCCTTGCCTTCAGTCCCACTTAAGTTGGTGGGACGCTGAAAGGCTATTCTGCGTCTCTGGCCTGGGCCTACTCGTGGCACCAGCACCAGAACTTTCCTGCAGCTCTTCTAGCGTCTGCCACACTCTGACTAACTCCGCCCTCAGCAGCAGTATCTATAGGGGATCCTGCCTAAGTGCAGCAGGTTGAGCTCCCCCTACTGAGCCGGGGTGGAAGGTGTTGTTTGTAGTGGTACCTGCTGAGGAAACCGAGTAGTGCAGCAGAGAGATATGTGGTCACCTGCGTTGGCAGGGCACCACAATAATATAGACTAGAGTGTGCAGCCTGTATATATATATATATATATAATATAATATAAAGGCTACTGGCTGTGTATATATATATAATATAGAAACTGCTGGCTGTGTATATATAATATAGAACATACAAACTCATTGCAAATCTTGTCCTCGGTGGGAAATGAACCCAGGACCCCAGCAATGCAAGACTGCAGTGCTACCACTGAGCCACCGTGCCTGGTATATTGTTATTTGTAAAACCCGGTGGTGCCCGGGATTGCAACTAACTGTCCTTGGTTATAACAAAATAGAATAGTTTAGCCAAAAATTGATTTGCACATAAAAGTCACAAAGTAAATAGAAAATGTACTATTAAAAATCAAATAGTAAAGTTTAGAAACATTTCACATCATATATTCAACACCACAGATAAGCGACACAAATTAACTAAATGATTATCCAAGTAATGTGGCGCACTTTGTCTGCAACTCCTTATTCAAGAGCCTTTTGATAAACGTCATTCTTGGTTTTTCCTTCCGGTGGAAAGATAAACATATTTTTGGCATTTCCAACTCCTGAACAGGCCACGTAAAGTTGACCAACATGGAGATTGCAAATCAATTTCTGCTACTTTCAGGGACTGTTCCTGAGCCTCGTTAATGGACATTGCAAATGCCAGTCAAACTCAAAAGGCAAGTCAGATGGAATGAGTGGAACTGTTGGAATGAAAACGTCCTCTCTTTTGGCACATTCTGTCAAAATGGATGATTTAATTACATTTGGAAACAGGTTCTTAATGAAGAGTCTTGTTCTATTACACAGCTTTGGTGGATCTAATTTTCTCACCAGCAGAATAAGTGCTCCAGGTTTTAGGAAGAGGTTATGCGTAGGAGGTCCTTGCTTTTCCAAGGAGTTGAGGAACTTGGTTGGATAGAATAATGCTTGAGTAGGGTCTACTCTATCCACTGACTTGTAGGTTCTGCACACACCTGTAAGGAGACTTAGAATTTGAAGATTGATCTTGTTGACACTAAACTGCCTGCCCGCCCTTATTGCCACCGAAAAAAACAAGGGGGTGGGCCAAAGATCAGAGTACCCCTGCCAGGGTCCAGCAACCAGGAGCTAGAACTGGGAGCAAGAGACCGGTCCACGATTGAGCACCTGGTTGCCAAAGAGGACCCGCCGGTTGAACCGCAGTCCTTTGCCAGCAAAGCAGTCGGGGCATCCGGGCCCTGCGAAGAGCCAGATGACCCAGAGGCCCTACCTGATGATAACGGCAGTAAGACCAGAGGGGAGCCTAAGGAGCCTTCCAGCCAGCCAAGTTCCGAAGAGGAAGATAACCAGAATGGCGACATCATGGAAGTCGGGGCATCCGGGCCCCACACAGTGCAGAAGGAGCATCAACCACACAGATCGGCTAGACAGGTCGGTGTAGCCAGCATGGCAGGTGAGTGGAATGGTTCGCCAGCTCTGGCCCTGAAGCGGGACCTGTACCGGAATGACCGGGTTAGCTATAAGCGGCACGCAGGGACAAGAGGATGGTATGCCCTGTGTGTATACAAGTCTGTGGACTAGAGACTGCAAACCCGGTCATGTACATAGTCATTTAATTTGAAAATGCTGCACTTAGTGGGACTCATAGACTTTCATTAGAACTGCTTAATTTTGTTTAAGCCTGAACTGGAACGGTTAAGCAAGAGACGACTGTTTTGATAATGCTTTAGTGTGATAGGACATGTTTTGCAATGTTTAAGAAAAGCCCGTCCCGGACAGGAAGAAATGTCATTATTAAAAGTGTTATATTGTTTGTGTTACAGCATATAAAAATAGCTCTGTACTGGGTAGGGGTAAAAACAATTGTGGACAAGTGTGTTTCACCAGGGGGAAATGTGGCGCCTCACTGGTCAGTGCGCCACAGAAGGGGTACTACACCCAGACTAGCGTGTGTGGTATCCCGGTGACAAGAGGATGGTGATGTTAATTTAAGGCCCTCATCCCCGCATTCACACACCTAGAATACGGGGGACTACAGGGTTAACTTGTTTGTCTGAGAAACCCAGTCCTGGTAGGAGGAGCTTAGATGAGCAGTGGAGAGCGGGAAAGAAAGCTTAGTCAGAATAACAGACACAGACCATGTGGGAAGAGGAGAAAGGAGAACCCTGTGAGAAGTGCAGAGGAGGGTGCCAGAAAAGGAAGGCAACCCAGACAGAAGGGGGATCCCTGGCTTGTTCAAGCCTGTGCCAGACTGTACCAATAGTCAGTCCAGGAGGGAGCCCAGTCCAAGATGGAGTACCGTCTCCAAGTGCGGTGCAGGAAAGTTCAATTCTGAGCCGCCACAACCGGTGGGTCGAAGGCCTTTCATAAAGCCCCGAACTAGTCCGACACGCACGTCCCCACCAGGAGCTTTAAACCGGGTTGAGCCCCTTAGAGAGAAAAAGGATTACCTTTATATACCCAACGGGCCTGGTAGTAAGAGGGCTCTGTGCAGGACAGCGCAGTGAAAAGGACAGAGAGTGAAATCTGAAGGAACATCACTGGGGGCCTCGGAGAGACTTTGCATCCACTGGTGACTTCCCGGCCAGCTACCCGTGACTGTGTGACTGTGTAGCGATGAGAACTGCCTTGACAAGTTGCCAGTAAATACCCCTGCAGAGCAAGAAGGTCTCCTGTGTCTCATTTCCATTGAGCTGGTAAACTGCATTCCAATCTTAACAGCAGAGTCTGCATCAAGTCTCCACCTGCAGGGCCGCCTTCCAGTAAGAAATGCATTCATCCATCCCTGCCCGGGGATCCTGCTCCACCTATGGGGGAACAACACCATCTGGCTGCAGCATCATCATCCTTGGAGGTCTGAAAGCTGCGCTGGTAGCATTACCAGGTACCGTAGGTGGTGTCACAAACACTTTATTTTATTATTTTTACTTTCAACACTTTTCAGTGACCCCCAAGGCCACGGATCCGGGCACCGGCCACCAGTGACAGCACCCAGCATCAACGCCCGGCATCCGAGTACCCCATAGGCCCTGGGGTGGGTCACTAGAAAAGCCCTTTCACACAGCGATCCAGACTTTCTGAAGTTGCGTTGAATGTTTGGAAAAACCTTTGCTTTAAGCTCCTTAATAGATGTCGTGATGTAGGACAATGTTCGGACACATGATCTGTCCTGAGTTTGAGACTTTGCAGAAAGTAATATAAATGCTTAAAACATTCTGTCTCATTATTCTGGCATTTGGAAAATATGCATAATTATGGTAATACTAATTGCCATAGAAACGAGAAAGGTTTATTCTGATTTCATGTTAAAGAGTGAGAAAAACATGCATATGTGTCTCCTTACACAGTGTATGTAAACTTCTGGCTTCAATGGCATGTGTGTATAGATTTATTAAGACTATAGGCATTAAGGATCATAGTTCAATTCCAAACTGTCACTCTGCTGTACACCTAATGAATTTACACCGGTTCAGTAGTAATATGACTATGTCTTTGTTTTCAGTTTCTGTGGTGCCCCTGCGGTCCGGCACCCACACTGGTATTGCCCCTGCAACCTGTGGTGGTGCCATGTCTAGATGTAACTAGAGCTCCCAACGCTAAGTACCCAATGCATCCAGACACAGCCTGATCCCTGACCAGAGGGGGGACCATGAGTACCTATGTTCTAGGAGTGTCTCATCCTTTTGGCTGGGGGTAGGGGTTAGAGAGAGAGAGTAGTGTGAGGAAGGAAGAGAAGGAGAGAGGACAAGGGGATGAGAGATCCTGGGGTTAAAGCTGCAAAGAGATCACCCTAGGGAATGCCGAATGAGGGGTACCAGTGCCCTACGTCGCTCAGGGATTGTCGGCCCTGGTTGCAGAAGCTGGGGATTGGCAGTTTGCAGACTTGCTGGTCAGTTGTGTAGACCTAGGAGAAAAACAATACAGAGAGCCCGAAGCTGTGAAGACAAGTACAGCACCACTTGTAAAGGTTCATTTTGCGTGCCAGCTGGAGGAACTGCGCGGGAAGACCAAGGGCGGACAGGATAGCTCCCAGCCCCAGGCACCTGAGTCTCCAAATATACAGAGAATGGCAGGAAGGCTTTTTCTCCCAATTGGTGGAGTCAACTCCAGCTCCTTACAGACAGGCTTGACCCTGGCCACCAGTGAGCAGTTTTTCTGGACTTAATCTGTTACTGACTGAAAGTAAAGGTAAAAGACTGCATTCAACTGCCTCCTTGTTTCCTTCTGCTGCACCCCTGCACTCCACACCATAACTACCACCATCACCTCCACAACTTCCATCATTGCTGTCATCATACTACACCCCAGGTGCCTGCCCTGGCTGAGGAGGGTACACCACTTAGCTGCTACAACAGCTATCGCTTGGGAGTACTTATAGGCAGCACCAGCCATCTCTGGCTGGACACCTTAGCTGGCGTCATAAAATTGCAAACTTAATTCTCCCCTATAAATACCCCTTTTTCATGTGCGGCTAGGGTCACTGCGGATTGGCATCGCCACCTTGCAGATTATACCCCTGGGCCAGCTGCTGAGTATCCCGGCCCTGGCGACTGTCACATTTCTCTTACGGTAGGGAGGTTGTTCCCGCGGTTTCTGACACAACGAGGTTAGTCCTTAGAGTCAGCACTTTGATCCCGGTCCTTGGAACTGGTTGTTTGTGAATATTTATTGTGGTGAAAAGTAGAGAGTGTTCATACATAATCAAATCATGTCTCCCCATCACTTACTGGTTGAACTAATCGACTTCTGGCTTTGTTTCCATGTGTGACTGCGGCAAGCCTCACGGATCTCTCGGTTCTCACACACAGATCAGTAGTTTGTAGCATTACCCGATTTGTATTCTTGGTGAGTTCCTACAATAATATAGAAATAGCATGGAGTAGGAGAATGCGGGAGGGATTTCCAGTACAGACTCGCTTCCTGCTGCCAGGCACTACGAGATAAAAATGTATACAATTCACACACCGCCAAGTAGAACATCGTCAGAAAATAACCATAGTTATCAACTCTGCTCCCTACGTTACTCATATTGCTCGCCCTTAATAGTGAGCATCACAGTTCCCTCTGGGTTGTACCTATGTCACTTGAATGGCAAATCTGCCTAATCAAATCATCAGACTTCATGTTACTTACATCAGTCTGCTTTATTAAGGCTGCCTTCAGACTTGCAGATGCCTCCGCAGCGTTTTGCAGAGGCATCTGCAAGTATCTGCATGCAGACCGCGGCCCCTATGTTTATAATGGAGCGCACGGCGGTCTGCAGATGCTTGCAAACCGCCGTGCGCTCTCATTGCCCGCCAACATCTTGCGTCCCTGGTGCGGACGAGAGTGTGTGATCTGTACGCAGGCATCCGCCTGCGCACAGATCACTAATGACGTACAATGAGAGCGCACGGCGGTCTGCAAGCATCTGCAGACCGCCGTGCGCTCCATTATAAACATAGGGGCCGCGGTCTGCATGCAGATACTTGCAGATGCCTCTGCAAAACGCTGCGGAGGCATCTGCAAGTCTGAAGGCAGCCTAAGAACGTTTTATACGTATTTTTGATTATTATTGATTTAAAAAGTCATGCTATATTCCAGCTTTACATTGGCAAAATTCCAGACTCTGGCTGTTCAATTTGCAACTTTGCTGTATAGATTGGGACAGAAGGAGCAGAGTCATCTTATTATAGTTAGGTGGCTGCAATTAAGAATCATTGTTTACAATCTATCCATAAGATAAGTGATATATTTTTGAATACTATGGGTTTGCCTACTCGAACCCCCATTAATCATGAGTACAAGAGTCCCAAAGTCTTCAGTGTGAATGTAGCAGTAGTGTACACTGCTCTATTACATTTCTATGAGACTAAGAATTGGGTATCTACTGGAAAAATCTGGGAACTTCTTATGGTTAATATTTTATGTCTTGCTTTGATTATTATTTAAACTACCGTATAGATATCTAGATATATATATCAGTCCAATGTAGAATGTCCAATGCTTGCTTATTGAAGCGTGCAACGCCCGTTGCCTGGAGGAACCCCAGGTAGCCTTACACTTATTTGCAGATAACCTGTTGGTGCCCGGTCCTCTACACAATTGGAGATATATATATATATATCTACTGTATAATCGTGTAATTCTGTCTGTCTGTAACGGAAATCCCGCGTCGCTGATTGGTCGCACCGAGCTGGACACCACCAATCAGTGACAGGCGCAGTCCAGCCGCAAATTGGTGTGGGATTTGAACCACTCACGCCAACGCTACCGTTAGGAGATCAGCTGATCTCCCAACGGTAGCCGTGGGTCATTTCCTCCCGAACGGAGGTCAGCGACGATGCAGCCGGGAGATGACCGGCACTTTCCCCCAATTCCTTAGGAGTTATGAGAAATGCTTGACTCCTTTCAGGCAGCCAATGTCTGAGTAGTCTTTTCTTAGTCTGTGGTAGGGCTATAAGGCACTGCAGCATCAGGAACCTTAGTCTGTACTGGCTGGGTCAGTTGTAGTTTTTAGTGCTAGTCCTATATTCCCTGGTGAGTTGCCACACAATGATAACAATCCATTTGTAATAATGTACTGAAACGTCCTCTTTTTTGTAAATACAATAAAAACCCTCTGCCTTTTGTATAGAGTCACATAAGCCTCGTACACTGGTAGATACAACTGTTTATTGTGTCCCCCTAAAGCTTTCTCTAAACTGGGATTTCTACATAAGTACTATAAATGTCAGTTGGGGGGTCTAGGGCTCTGTCACCCCCATCCTGGAAGAAGCTGCACCTTGTAGACGTTTTCCATTAAAGTACTAGGATGTGTATATTTGTAAAGTCTATGTGGTTGATAAGTGGTTGACTGCTTCCTTAGTGTTCTCAGGTTAGCTAGGGTTAATTATGGAGTTTTGTACACCCCTTAAGGTTGGAGTTAGGGAAACAAAAAGGGCTTTCAAGATGGGAAAGACAGAGAGAAACAGAGTGAAGTAGCATCTGTGAGAGGAGTGGTGAGTAAGATCCAAGAACTTAATTAACCAGACCTTCGGCTCAGACTCAGGACTCGGACATGTAGGGTCCAAGATATAGGAGGACTCGGTAGAGACAGCTTTTGACTGAGTCCCTCAAGAGTTGAGCCTGTGAGTTCCCAAGTGGTGTCCAACTTCTACTGGCAGATTCTCAAAGAATCCTCTCAGTTGCCAAAGGCCTGTATAAGGCTCTAGAGAGCGGCTATAGATGTGCAGCAGACAGGTGTTGTTTCATTGGCTATTCCAATAGTTTACGCTGGAACATGGGCTAAATGACCAGGACCTCAGACTGGACATCTGGGACACAGGCTGCACATCTAAGACTCAGGTGGGACATCTAGACTCTTGCAGGACATCAGTCATGAGGCTCTGGACATCAGTCATTGGAGACTGGCTAAAAAGGACCCAAGCAAGATGGTGCAAGCACCGCAAGAGCGGACCGGAGCTGCATGACATGGGCATTACAGGAAAGGACCAGAACTAAGTAGTGCAAGAACAGCAGAACAGTGAAAGAACAACAAGCATGGACCAAAGCTGAGTGACACAAGTACCGCAGGAGCGGACCAGAGAGACTTTAGGTTCAGGGTACAAAACACAGAAGGATTCCAGGAATATCACATAGCAGGATTCCACATTCAAGGCAAGAAAACTGGTACCTGGGTAGACACATGGGAAGGACTGACGACACGCTGCAGCACAACACTAATGACATGCAGCAGGCTGGACCTCCTCACATGTCTAAATTATCAAATTTAATGCAATTCTCTTGTGATGCCCAACAGGGAAAGGGAACTTGAAATGGGAGCTGCTCCTCAGCAAAAAGCTGGGGACAGTAATTCAAGGCACACACCACCGCTAATAAAAGTGGGAAAGGTGTGGCCACGCGCACCCTAGGCACAAACAGGAACTAGTACCGCAGAGCCAGCGCAGGAACTGAGGCCTAGGGCACCTGGCAGCAGCTGCAAGCCTGGACACCGTGGAAAGTCATTCACCAGCAGCGGAGGACCTCGCAACCCACAGGTAGCTTCCACACCAAGGCAGATGGTCATGCAGTTAAGCAAAGACTTCACAACATACTGTGAGGTGTAGCGGCGTCAGGGAGGCAAAGACACGGGATCCAGCACCACTGGTCACGGCACACGGGTTTATTTGGCCAAAAAACATAGACAACAATAGTCCGATGCACTATTCCGGATTCCCCTTACTTCAGGGGCCGCTTCTCAGCTTCACCCAAAAGGACTTACCCCGTCAAAACCAGCCACAATGTCTCAGGCCTGGCTCAGGGATGTTTCTCTCTCAGAAGCTCAGGGAGTTGTGTTCACTCCCTCACACTAGAGACCACACCCCGTGGTCTAGCTTCCTTTTATCACACCCAAGCCAGTAAGCAGAACCAACACAAAATCCCGGGATGGAGTGCGACCTGTCAATATGGAGGACGCACCCAGGGAGGCACATAGCGGTCGCAGGGGCCCGACCCGGTCGGTGCCTCACACACCCCCCCCCCCCCTATGTTCAAGCGTACCGGGCTGAACACAAGGCCATAACCCCGGGCCCTGCGTGCAGACCGCGTCACGGCGCGGAGAACCGGCGGAGCCAAGCAGGGGCACCCGAGGATACCAGCGGTGCCAGACCCCACGAGCAACCAATGACAGAGGCCTGGGGCCTCACGAGCAACACGGGGTCTGCTCGCGACACTGCTGCACCGCTCCGGACGGCTAGTCGGCGCACTGGGCTCTGCACCCGGGAATCAGGCACCTCAAGTCCTCTGGGTATCCCGGCGGCGGGATTCTCGGGCTCTGGGCCCTGTCTGTCCTTCATCCGGGGGGCCATATACTCGCTCCACAATTCCCGGAACAAGGGCATATCCCTCCCCAGCACAACATCATAAGGGAGATCCTTTACCACCCCCACGACATGTTGAACCCTCCTGGCTGGGGTAGCAAACGTGACACGCTTCGTCGGATACCTGCGATGATCCCCATGGACACTCATCACCCTGACCTTTCGGTTGGTGGGTTTGGTCCTGGAGACCAAGGAGGCACACACGAGGGTCACGTTGCTCCCTGAGTCCAGGAGAGCCGTCACTTCATGACCATTAAGCTGAACGCGGCACAGTACATTCCCAGTGTCCCTGGGGTCCGAGCGCCCTTTTCGGACTAGGTGGGCGAACATGGACCGCCTCCGGGAGTAGTCGCAGTCCATGGGTTCCCCGTTGAGGGGACACTGCACCATCATATGTCCCACCTCCCGACATCTCCTACATCGGGGTTGACCCCCGTTATACTAGGGGCTGAACCGCGGCGGTCCGGAACGCCGCTTTGCTGCAGGGGGAGGGCCGTTCTCGGCCTGAGCGCGGTGCGCGCACACCGGGGGTCCGGATTGGGGGTCCCTGCTTTCTGGTGTGGTGGGCGCGGCCTTGCGGTTAGCCCGCAGTGTCCCAGTGTCCCAGATCAGTTCCTGTGTGGCCACATGGCGCTCCACCACGTTCACCAACTAGTCTAGGGAACCCGGGTCACTGTGTCCCACCCACTTTTGTATGGGGACGGGCAGCGTACGCACGAAGCGATCCACCACCACCCGCTCTACCATCTGAGCCGGACTCAGGGCTTCAGGCTGCAGCCATTTTTTAACCAGGTGCAACAAATCATAGGCCTGTGAGCGCACGGGTTTGCCTTCCTCGTAGGCCCATTGGCTCACCCGTTGGGCCCTCACATATGTATTGACCCCGGTATGGGCCAATATCTCCCCCTTCAGGGCTCCATAGTCCAGGGCATCCTCAGTACACAGGTCTATGTATGCCTTTTGGGGATCACCAGTCAAATAGGGCGGCAGCACCTCGGCCCACTGGGCGACCGGCAGTCTCTCCCGTTCAGCCACCCGCTCAAACACGGCCAGGAATGCCTCCACATCATTTCCCGGGGTCATCTTTTGCAGCGCTTGTCTTCCCGCTTTCCGGACACTGCCGTCGTCACCTGGGCCTTGGGGCGATTCCCACGGTCTGGCACGAACAGCCTCGGTCAACAGGGCCATCTGTTCCTGGTGTCTTTGTTCCTTTTGCTGCAGTGCTTGGAACTGCTGCTGCTGAGCCTGAACCAGGTGTTTGAATACCTCCTCCATGCTGGTGGTGGGCTTGTACTGGAATTTAGCCGCTTGGATCCTGGACATGCGCTGCCGGGCACCCCGCAAGAGACTGGAGGCTATAATGACTGCTGCTCCTTTCACTTAGCAGCCGCTCATTAGCCTCTTGAAAAGTCACTTTCACCAGTGGTTCTTGAAGGAAGGGCGACAGTAGCGTGGGCTTCACCAGGAATGAATGCTACACCTCACCGGGCCGGCATTGCCCGCATTCTCCACCATATGTGAGGTGTAGCGGCGTCAGGGAGGCAAAGACACGGGATCCAGCACCACTGGTCACGGCACACGGGTTTATTTGGCCAAAAAACATAGACAACAATAGTCCGGTGCACTATTCCGGATTCCCCTTACTTCAGGGGCCGCTTCTCAGCTTCACCCAAAAGGACTTACCCCGTCAAAACCAGCCACAATGTCTCAGGCCTGGCTCAGGGATGTTTCTCTCTCAGAAGCTCAGGGAGTTGTGTTCACTCCCTCACACTAGAGATCACACCCCGTGGTCTAGCTTCCTTTTATCACACCCAAGCCAGTAAGCAGAACCAACACAAAATCCCGGGATGGAGTGCGACCTGTCAATATGGAGGACGCACCCAGGGAGGCACACACCGGTCGCAGGGGCCCGACCCGGTTGGTGTCTCACAATACACATGGCTACACAGTGGAGCAGGGAATCGAGCAGCATCCTTACAGGTAATAGACAACAGTATCCCAGCTGGTTAGCGGGAATGAGCATTGGGTAAGAGCACAGACATGCACAGTAACACTGGGGAAACAAGGCACAAACAGACCGGCATTACAGTTTGATTCTGCATACACACAATGACGCAAAGCGGATGAGAGGATTGAGCATATCTTCGGGATCCCAAGTGCCAGGGAGGAGATCGGCCGATAAATTTATTGTGACTGTTGCTATTGAAACCTCATTCATGTGAAAGGGATGTGCCCGCAACATGCTAGAGGATCCTCTGTTAGGCTGCTTTCACATTATGATTTTTTGCAATCCGTGGCTGTTCGTTGTAAAACAGACAGCCACGGATCAGATTTGGCCCTCATGTATCCCTATGGGCAACGGATCTGCACGGATTTGTCCTTAATGTCCTCCGATTTGTGTCAGATCCAATTCTGTCCGATTTTTTGCTGTACCCATAATTGGAGACTGCTCCGATTTTGGGCACAGCGGACCAATCAGACACAATCGAATCCGACACGATCCGTGGAAATTAACATGTGGGCCTATGGAGCACGGGTACGAGAAAGCACAGGATGGTTTCTCGGACCCGATTTTAGTGTACGGAGCATGCTCAGGAGACTAAAACTGCTCTCCTCCTGAGTTATTTCACTTCCACAATGTATAATATACATTGTGTAAGTGAAGCAAGGGTCAAAAATAAAACCTCTCCAGCGTGTGTCCCCGCGATGTGCAGGCATCTACCGAAGCTCAAGGACCTGGTCACGTGACCGCATCAGCGCGGTTTAAATCTCCCGCCCGACGATCGGTTTTGGCGGGTGCGCGATTTAAACTGATCAGCTGATTCGGTCATGTGACCAATCAGCTGATTGAGTAGCCCCGCCCCTTCCCGGTCAGCTGATTCCCAGGTCCTTGAGCTACGGTAGATGCCGCACATCGCGGGGACACATGCCGGAGAGGTGAGGATGTTTTTTTTTTATTTTTAACCCTTGCTTGTATATTATACAATGCGAAAGTGAAAGTGCCCTTATGTGTTTGGATCCATGAAAGTCATGGACCCGGACACAGAATTGGCCTCCGCGGGCACACATCCGATGCTGCCCTTACCTGTCCATAGGGTTCTGCAAAAACAGGATCCCCACAGACAGGAAAAAATCACTATGTGAAACCAGCCTTATTTGGAACATGAAGTAGAGTTTAATTGTTGGCAAAAATATCTTAATAGTCCAAGTATTTATACAGAGAAGGGGACGGTGATTCAACATACTGTATGTTTGCACTTGGGAGGTGTAGTGCTTTTTTTTTAGGGAAGTAAAGCTGGAATCACTTTTGTTTACTGCACTAAAGCTGGAGTCACTTTTTTTTTACTGCAGTAAAGCTGGAGTCACTTTTGTTTACTGCAGTAAAGCTGGAGTCACTTTATTTTTACTGCAGTAAAGCTGGAGTCACTTTCTTTTTACTGCAGTAAAGCTGGAGTCACTTTTTTTTTTACTGTGGTAAAGCTGGAGTCACTTTATTTTTTACTGCAGTAAAGCTGGGGTCACTTTCTTTTTACTGTGGTAAAGCTGGAGTCACTTTCTTTTTACTGCAGTAAAGCTGGAGTCACTTTTTTTTTTACTGTGGTAAAGCTGGAGTCACTTTATTTTTACTGCAGTAAAGCTGGAGCCACTTTCTTTTTACTGCAGTAAAGCTGGAGTCACTTTCTTTTTACTGCAGTAAAGCTGGAGTCACTTTCTTTTTACTGTGGTAAAGCTGGGGTCACTTTCTTTTTACTGCAGTAAAGCTGGAGTCACTTTCTTTTTACTGTGGTAAAGTTGGAGTCACTTTCTTTTTACTGCAGTAAAGCTGGAGTCACTTTTTTTTTTACTGTGGTAAAGCTGGAGTCACTTTATTTTTTACTGCAGTAAAGCTG
This sequence comes from Allobates femoralis, assembly GCA_033576535.1. NCBI lineage: Eukaryota > Metazoa > Chordata > Amphibia > Anura > Aromobatidae > Allobates > Allobates femoralis. The sequence goes on from JARQOC010000003.1 coordinate 40,545,978, forward strand.
GAGTCACTTTCTTTTTACTGTGGTAAAGTTGGAGTCACTTTCTTTTTACTGCAGTAAAGCTGGAGTCACTTTCTTTTTACTGTGGTAAAGCTGGAGTCACTTTTTTTTTACTGTGGTAAAGCTGGAGTCACTTTATTTTTTACTGTGGTAAAGCTGGAGTCACTTTCTTTTTACTGTGGTAAAGCTGGAGTCACTTTCTTTTTACTGCAGTAAAGCTGGAGTCACTTTCTTTTTACTGTGGTAAAGCTGGAGTCACTTTCTTTTTACTGCAGTAAAGCTGGAGTCACTTTATTTTTACTGCAGTAAAGCTGGAGTCACTTTCTTTTTACTGCAGTAAAGCTGGAGTCACTTTATTTTTACTGCAGTAAAGCTGGAGTCACTTTTTTTTTTACTGCGGTAAAGCTGGAGTCACTTTTTTTTTTTACTGCGGTAAAGCTGGAGTCACTTTTTTTTTTTACTGCGGTAAAGCTGGAGCCACTTTCTTTTTACTGTGGTAAAGCTGGAGTCACTTTTTTTTTACTGCGGTAAAGCTGGAGTCACTTTCTTTTTTACTGGAGTGAAGCTGGAGTCACTTTATTTTTACTGCAGTAAAGCTGGAGTCACTTTCTTTTTACTGGAGTACAGCTGGAGTCACTTTCTTTTTACTGTGCTAAAGCTGGAGTCACTTTCTTTTTACTGCAGTAAAGCTGGAGTCACTTTCTTTTTACTGCAGTAATGCTGGAGTCACTTTCTTTTTACTGCAGTAATGCTGGAGTCACTTTCTTTTTACTGTGGTAAAGCTGGAGTCACTTTTTTTTTTTACTGCGGTAAAGCTGCAGCCACTTTCTTTTTACTGTGGTAAAGCTGGAGCCACTTTCTTTTTACTGTGGTAAAGCTGGAGTCACTTTTTTTTTACTGCAATAAAGCTGGAGTCACTTTTTTTTTTACTGGAGTAAAGCTGGAGTCACTTTATTTTTACTGCAGTAAAGCTGGAGTCACTTTATTTTTACTGCGGTAAAGCTGGAGTCACTTTCTTTTTACTGCAGTAAAGCTGGAGTCACTTTCTTTTTACTGTGGTAAAGCTGGAGTCACTTTCTTTTTACTGTGGTAAAGCTGGAGTCACTTTCTTTTTACTGTGGTAAAGCTGGAATCACTTTCTTTTTACTGTGGTAAAGCTGGAGTCACTTTCTTTTTACTGCAGTAAAGCTGGAGTCACTTTCTTTTTACTGTGGTAAAGCTGGAGTCACTTTCTTTTTACTGTGGTAAAGCTGGAGTCACTTTTTTTTACTGTGGTAAAGCTGGAGTCACTTTCTTTTTACTGCGGTAAAGCTGGAGTCACTTTCTTTTTACTGCAGTAAAGCTGGAGTCACTTTCTTTTTACTGCAGTAAAGCTGGAGTCACTTTCTTTTTACTGCAGTAAAGCTGGAGTCACTTTCTTTTTACTGCAGTAAAGCTGGAGTCACTTTCTTTTTACTGCAGTAAAGCTGGAGTCACTTTCTTTTTTACTGCGTTAAAGCTGGAGTCACTTTCTTTTTACTGCGGTAAAGCTGGAGTCACTTTCTTTTTTACTGCAGTAAAGCTGGAGTCACTTTCTTTTTACTGCAGTAAAGCTGGAGTCACTTTCTTTTTACTGCAGTAAAGCTGGGGTCACTTTCTTTTTACTGCAGTAAAGCTGGAGTCACTTTCTTTTAACTGCAGTAAAGCTGGAGTAACTTTCTTTTTACTGCAGTAAGGCTGCCTTCACATTAGCGTATGTGAACGCAGCTTATGCTGCGTTCCCATACGCAGTCAAACGCATGCGCACTGCGTTCCTATGTTTAACATAGGAACGCATAGTGCCTGCGTTTGTCAGCATTTGCTGCGTTCGGGTGCGGATGCGGACGATATCTGCTCCTTCCAGGGTCCAGCGTCCGCACCCGGGACGCAGCATGTTGCATTTTTTGTGTGCTCGGGGACCTTGGAAAATTAGCAAGCGTCCCCAAGCGCATAAAACATGCATTGTAGTCAATGGATCCGCAGTGTTCTGCGCTTGACAGCGCAGGAGAACGCTGCGGACCCATTGAAAAATCTCCCGGTGGCCGCTGGTGATGTCACAGGAGATCACCGACGGCCACCGGGAGATCAGCTCATCCTCTGATCATCTCCTCTTCCCCGCCGGTGGTAATACCCTAGCAGTGTCGGCGGGGAGAAACAGCTGATGTGACAGCTGTTTGAATCTTCCCGCGCCGACATCTCCTCTCGGTGTTGGCGCGGGAGATTCAAACAGCTGTCACATCAGCTGTTTCTCCCCACTGACATGTCCCGGAGCTTACCGGCGGCTGGGAGGAGGAGATCTCCTGCGCTGATCTCCGCCTCCGGACACCGTCGATTGGCTGCCGGGCTGCACCGCTGCGGACACATCAAAATGACACCGCGTTTGACTGCGTTTGTGTCTGCACGCCATCAGCATGCAGACACAAACGCTAATGTGAAGGCAGCCTAAAGCTGGAGTCACTTTTTTTTTAATAGGGTAAAGCTGGAGTCACTTTCTTTTTACTGCAGTAAAGCTGGAGTCACTTTTTTTAATACGGTAAAGCTGGAGTCACTTTCTTTTTACTGCAGTAAAGCTGGAGTCACTTTCTTTTTACTGCGGTAAAGCTGGAGTCACTTTCTTTTTACTGTGGTAAAGCTGGAGTCACTTTCTTTTTACTGCAGTAAAGCTGGAGTCACTTTCTTTTTTACTGCGTTAAAGCTGGAGTCACTTTCTTTTTACTGCGGTAAAGCTGGAGTCACTTTCTTTTTACTGCAGTAAAGCTGGAGTCACTTTCTTTTTACTGCAGTAAAGCTGGAGTCACTTTCTTTTTTACTGCGTTAAAGCTGGAGTCACTTTCTTTTTACTGTGGTAAAGCTGGAGTCACTTTCTTTTTACTGTGGTAAAGCTGGAGTCACTTTATTTTTACTGTGGTAAAGCTGGAGTCACTTTCTTTTTACTGCAGTAAAGCTGGAGTCACTTTATTTTTACTGTGGTAAAGCTGGAGTCACTTTCTTTTTACTGCAGTAAAGCTGGAGTCACTTTCTTTTTACTGCGGTAAAGCTGGAGTCACTTTCTTTTTACTGCGGTAAAGCTGGAGTCACTTTCTTTTTACTGTGGTAAAGCTGGAGTCACTTTATTTTTACTGCGGTAAAGCTGGAGTCACTTTCTTTTTACTGTGGTAAAGCTGGAGTCACTTTCTTTTTACTGCGGTAAAGCTGGAGTCACTTTCTTTTTACTGGAGTACAGCTGGAGTCACTTTCTTTTTACTGTGCTAAAGCTGGAGTCACTTTCTTTTTACTGCAGTAAAGCTGGAGTCACTTTCTTTTTACTGCAGTAATGCTGGAGTCACTTTCTTTTTACTGCAGTAATGCTGGAGTCACTTTCTTTTTACTGTGGTAAAGCTGGAGTCACTTTCTTTTTACTGTGGTAAAGCTGGAGTCACTTTCTTTTTACTGTGGTAAAGCTGGAGTCACTTTCTTTTTACTGCAGTATTGCTGGAGTCACTTTCTTTTTACTGCAGTAAAGCTGGAGTCACTTTCTTTTTACTGCAGTAAAGCTGGAGTCACTTTCTTTTTACGGCAGTAATGCTGGAGTCACTTTCTTTTTACTGTGGTAAAGCTGGAGTCACTTTCTTTTTACTGCGGTAAAGCTGGAGTCACTTTCTTTTTACTGTGGTAAAGCTGGAGTCACTTTCTTTTTACGGCAGTAAAGCTGGAGTCACTTTCTGTTTACTGCGGTAAAGCTGGAGTCACTTTCTTTTTACTGCAGTAAAGCTGGAGTCACTTTCTTTTTACTGTGGTAAACCTGGAGTCACTTTCTTTTTACTGTGGTAAAGCTGGAGTCACTTTATTTTTACTGTGGTAAAGCTGGAGTCACTTTCTTTTTACTGCAGTAAAGCTGGAGTCACTTTATTTTTACTGTGGTAAAGCTGGAGTCACTTTCTTTTTACTGCAGTAAAGCTGGAGTCACTTTCTTTTTACTGCGGTAAAGCTGGAGTCACTTTCTTTTTACTGCGGTAAAGCTGGAGTCACTTTCTTTTTACTGTGGTAAAGCTGGAGTCACTTTATTTTTACTGCGGTAAAGCTGGAGTCACTTTCTTTTTACTGTGGTAAAGCTGGAGTCACTTTCTTTTTACTGCGGTAAAGCTGGAGTCACTTTCTTTTTACTGGAGTACAGCTGGAGTCACTTTCTTTTTACTGTGCTAAAGCTGGAGTCACTTTCTTTTTACTGCAGTAAAGCTGGAGTCACTTTCTTTTTACTGCAGTAATGCTGGAGTCACTTTCTTTTTACTGCAGTAATGCTGGAGTCACTTTCTTTTTACTGTGGTAAAGCTGGAGTCACTTTCTTTTTACTGTGGTAAAGCTGGAGTCACTTTCTTTTTACTGTGGTAAAGCTGGAGTCACTTTCTTTTTACTGCAGTATTGCTGGAGTCACTTTCTTTTTACTGCAGTAAAGCTGGAGTCACTTTCTTTTTACTGCAGTAAAGCTGGAGTCACTTTCTTTTTACGGCAGTAATGCTGGAGTCACTTTCTTTTTACTGTGGTAAAGCTGGAGTCACTTTCTTTTTACTGCGGTAAAGCTGGAGTCACTTTCTGTTTACTGCGGTAAAGCTGGAGTCACTTTCTTTTTACTGCAGTAAAGCTGGAGTCACTTTCTTTTTACTGTGGTAAACCTGGAGTCACTTTCTTTTTACTGTGGTAAAGCTGGAGTCACTTTCTTTTTACTGTGATAAAGCTGGAGTCACTTTCTTTTTACTGCAGTAAAGCTGGAGTCACTTTCTTTTTACTGCAGTAAAGCTGGAGTCACTTTCTTTTTACTGTGGTAAAGCTGGAGTCACTTTCTTTTTACTGTGGTAAAGCTGGAGTCACTTTCTTTTTACTGCAGTAAAGCTGGAGTCACTTTCTTTTTACTGCGGTAAAGCTGGAGTCACTTTCTTTTTACTGCGGTAAAGCTGGAGTCACTTTCTTTTTACTGCGGTAAAGCTGGAGTCACTTTCTTTTTACTGTGGTAAAGCTGGAGTCACTTTATTTTTACTGCGGTAAAGCTGGAGTCACTTTCTTTTTACTGGAGTACAGCTGGAGTCACTTTCTTTTTACTGTGCTAAAGCTGGAGTCACTTTCTTTTTACTGCAGTAAAGCTGGAGTCACTTTCTTTTTACTGCAGTAATGCTGGAGTCACTTTCTTTTTACTGCAGTAATGCTGGAGTCACTTTCTTTTTACTGTGGTAAAGCTGGAGTCACTTTCTTTTTACTGTGGTAAAGCTGGAGTCACTTTCTTTTTACTGTGGTAAAGCTGGAGTCACTTTCTTTTTACTGCAGTATTGCTGGAGTCACTTTCTTTTTACTGCAGTAAAGCTGGAGTCACTTTCTTTTTACTGCAGTAAAGCTGGAGTCACTTTCTTTTTACTGCAGTAATGCTGGAGTCACTTTCTTTTTACTGCGGTAAAGCTGGAGTCACTTTCTTTTTACTGCGGTAAAGCTGGAGTCACTTTCTGTTTACTGCGGTAAAGCTGGAGTCACTTTCTATTTACTGCAGTAAAGCTGGAGTCACTTTCTTTTTACTGTGGTAAAGCTGGAGTCACTTTCTTTTTACTGTGGTAAAGCTGGAGTCACTTTCTTTTTACTGTGGTAAAGCTGGAGTCACTTTCTTTTTACTGTGATAAAGCTGGAGTCACTTTCTTTTTACTGCAGTAAAGCTGGAGTCACTTTCTTTTTACTGCAGTAAAGCTGGAGTCACTTTCTTTTTACTGTGGTAAAGCTGGAGTCACTTTCTTTTTACTGTGGTAAAGCTGGAGTCACTTTTTTTTTACTGCAGTAAAGCTGGAGTCACTTTCTTTTTACTGCAGTAAAGCTGGAGTCACTTTCTTTTTACTGTGGTAAAGCTGGAGTCACTTTCTTTTTACTGTGGTAAAGCTGGAGTCACTTTCTTTTTACTGCAGTAAAGCTGGAGTCACTTTCTTTTTACTGTGGTAAAGCTGGAGTCACTTTTTTTTTACTAGGGTAAAGCTGGAGTCACTGAGCACAGCTCAGTACAAATTGAGCAGAGGTAATGAGTTCATCATATGAAAAGAAATTAAATAAGGCAAGTAAATTGGAGCTTATTCATAATGATGGCAAAGATCTATTCTCTTCATATCTATCATAATTTGATTTCACAAAGCTCCTGGGCATATGTATCACACATTCCTTCATTTAATTTCCCAGGTTCAGCTGTCAGAAGGAATACAATAAATGACATGACAACACTTGTGGTTACAGCGGCTGCATTGTGAGAGCCAATTACCCCCAGAGGTGCTTGACTGTATTAAATCATCTGAAGGTCTGTCTCACCAATAATAACATCATCGCAATTACCAGTAATAATAATAGAAACTCTTTGCTCCTGCTTCATACATTTTTATACAGTCCATAACATTGAAATTGCAGAACCAAGAAGGAAAAGTCTTGAAATTATGGAAATTACCGGATGGATAGACATGATAATGATATGAAAATGATGAAAAATGCAAAAACATCTCCCTTTATTCAGTATCGAATATGAGCGCTAGGCATGGAAATCCCAACACGTACAGCCTCCGCTGCTATCAAAGAGGTTGTTACCACAAACTACCTTACTGAGCCATTCAGTCAAAGACTCAAGATCCGCTGCTGGCAGCTTCCTTTGCAATTGCCAACCAATGACGTTCATGATGTGTTCAAAGGGAGACAAGTCTGGAGACCCTGCAGGCCAGGGAGCACATGAAGGCTACAGTAGCATCAGTTACATGCAGTTTGGCATTCTCGTGTTGAAAAATGGTTACTCACACATTGGAGAAATGGCCGCACCACTAGATTTGCCACCAAATCATTGTAATGCCAAGGTCGCATACCTGGAATAAAGAGTAGGAGGTCTGGCAACTGTACATTGTCCTCCCACACCATAATCCCAGGAGTGATGTGATGTTTCCTATTGAAGGCCTTCTTCATGGCATTGCCCACATGATCTCCAAAAGGAACTCTGAGACTGTAAGGAAGGTCCATCTTCTTCAGTGGTGAATCCCGCTTTTGCATTGGAAGCAATGATAGCTGGAGATTGGTCTGGTAAATGCCATGAAGAGACATTCATGAGGAAACAGCTAAAAAAGTAGGGAAACAAAAGCACAATAGGGTCTTATCCTTTAAAGCATATGACTCACCGCGGCCGGCTGACTCCGGTTTAGACAGGCTGTAGCTCCTTCCTCCATGTCACGGGTGAGCCGTGCCTGCCGGTAGCCGGGCCCGGTGCAGTGCAGATCAAAAGTGAAGACGTCTTGGTGGAACAGATTAAAAGGGGGTTTAATTTGTTTTATTCGTGACGCCACCTATGAGTAGATTCGGTAAGGGCTACCGACGCTGCGGAACCCCGGGGGATGGACAGCAGCAAGATGTTACACTCCCCACAGGCTGAGCGGTGATCCCCGGGGGCTGGAGCTGCTCAAGATTTTTGTGCGGCAGCTGCGGTTACCTTGTTGTGCGGACGGACAGTTCATAAGGAGGCACAGACACAGAAAGTCTCTATAACGGTTCTTTACTGTAACCAGTAAGCAGTACATGGCATACAGTGGTTGAGTAGTAGACCGGGTGGACTCAGCAGTGATAGTGTTCCTCAGAGCTCCGCAGTGTTTCTCCATTCTACCTACTTAGTTCCTTTTTACCAGCGTCGCCCAGGAATACCAGGTCGGGTACGGGGAGGCTGCTTCAATGCCCTATCCATGCTGTACGTTCTGGATGCTTTGGGGAGCCTTGGATCCCTCAGTGGGTACACCGCTGGTTAGACGACTGGAAACTGGCTGGTGGTGGGGTGCTCCTGTGAAGCTGCTCCTCCACGCTTTCTGGTTCGCGTGGCAGAGGTGAACTGCTGCCAGCTTCGGTACCAGTGAACCGGCTGTGAGTTGTGGGCACGGGAGTCTTTTGGGAACCCGTGTGAATAATGCCCATTCCCGGTGGTTAAGGCCTCAGGTGCTGACACCCGACCGGTGACGGCCCAGGGGCCCGCACGGGGTGCGGAGCCCCCGCTCCTCTCCAAGTTCTGTGTTCTAGGCTCTGCTCTAGATTCCAGACTCTCTCAGACTCTGTCTAGATTATTATATGTTCTATTACACTACCCTAACACTCCACCCACCAGGACCTATGATTGGTCCCCTGTTCTAGGTGTTGCATGTTGGGTTGGATCTCCAAGTTAACCATTTCATTGCTGAGTCAGAGGATATTGCGGCTGCATTACCCTCCTGTGACGCACTCGTTGCGGGGCGCCACACATATATCCAAAGTGTGAAATGTCCCTGCTCACCTGTGCTGGTTGTGAGACCCACAACCAGTATATATGTATAGTGCAGCTGCTGCAGGATCCACACTCCACAGAAACCGCCATGTTGACACAACGGTTGTATCCTGAGGAAGGAGCGAGGACACGCTCTGAAACGTGTAGAATAAAGAACCATTTTCATCTAATCCATTGTGGACCACTTCATCGTACAGTTTGCGCGGATCGAAAATCACCATCCATTTAGATATAATAATCTATTCATTTATATAGCGCTATTGATTCCATAGCACTTTACATACATGAGTAATGCTGTCTCTCTTGGAGCTCACAATCTAAATATCCTATCAGTATGTCTTTACAATGTGGGAGGAAACCGGAGTGCCCGGAGGAAACCCACGCAAACACGGGGAGAACATACAAACTCCTTGCAGATGTTGTCCTTAGTGTCCTTGGTGGGAATTGAACCCAGGACTTCAAGATCTCAGTGCTGCAAAGGCTGCAGTGCTAACCACTTGAGCCACCGTGCTACATTCATGAGGGAACGTCACACCATTCCTACTGCTGAAACTGGTGCCACCCCTCACATGAGATGCTCCTAAGGCGGCCGTCACACGCTGAGATATCTCTAGCGATATTGTAAGCGATCACGTGCACGCGCAATCGCTTACAATATCGCTCACATCGCTGGTGAGATGTCACACAGACAGACTCACCAGCGATGTGGAGCCGCGATCTCGCTGGTAACTATGGTACACATCGGGTTACTAGGCGCCGCGCGTCGCTTAGTTACCCGACGTGTACCATAGTTACCATCTCCCAGCATAGACTCTGCGCTGGGAAATCGCTCATCGCGGTGTTATACACCACGATGAAGCAGATCGTGGCATCGTTCATCGCTAGATCTGAGAACCGGACCTCAGATCAGCGATGTCACGATCAAGCGATCTAACATCGTAAATCGCTTGATTACATGCAACGATTTCTTGCCCGATATCGCTTAAGCGATCAAAAAGGAGATCGCTTAAACGATATCGGGCAAGAAATCGTTCCGTGTGACGGCCGCCTAAGATCATGATGTGGAAGATCTTCTAGAAAAAAGCTTAAGTTATTATTATTACCGTATATACTCGCGTATAAGCCGAGTTTTTCAGCCCAAAAATTGGGCTGAAAAGTTACCCCCTCGGCTTATACGCGAGTCACTATACGGGCGCCCCCCCTCCCATCAGTATACAGGCCCCCCCCCATGGTCCGGAAACCTGTAAAGGAAGATGATTATACTTATCGCTGTCCGGCTGCCGTCCCCGCTCTGCATCGCGATCCTCCATCTGCATCGCGCTCCTCCATCTTCCGGCTTCCTGTCGGCGCCGACAATGACGTCATTCGGCGCAGAACACAGGAAGTCGGAAGATGGAGGAGCGCGATGCAGATGGAGGATCGCAATGCAGAGCCGGGACGGCAGCCGGACAGCGATAAGTATAATCATCTTCCTTTACAGGTTTCCGGACCATGGGGGGGCCCTGGATACTGATGGGGGGCCTGTATACTGATGGGGGCCTGTATATACCCTGGGGCTGCAGCTGTATGTACCCTGGGGCTGCAGCTGTATGTACCCTGGGGCTGCTGCTGTATATACCATGGGGCTGCTGCTGTATATACCATGGGGGGGGGGCCTGTATACTGATGGGGGGCCTGTATACTGATGGGGGCCTGTATATACCCTGGGGCTGCTGCTGTATATATTATGGGGCTGCTGCTGTATATACCATGGGGCTGCTGCTGTATATACCATGGGGGGGCCTGTATACTGATGGGGGCCTGTATATACCCTGGGGCTGCTGCTGTATATATTATGGGGCTGCTGCTGTATATACCATGGGGCTGCTGCTGTATATACCATGGGGCTGCTGCTGTATATACCATGGGGGGGCCTGTATACTGATGGGGGGCCTGTATACTGATGGGGGCCTGTATATACCCTGGGGCTGCTGCTGTATATATTATGGGGCTGCTGCTGTATATACCATGGGGCTGCTGCTGTATATACCCTGGGGCTACTGCTGTATATACCATGTTTGGGGCCTGTATACTGATGGGGGGCCTGTATACTGATGGGGGCCTGTATATACCCTGGGGCTGCTGCTGTATATATTATGGGGCTGCTGCTGTATATACCATGGGGCTGCTGCTGTATATACCATGGGGCTGCTGCTGTATATACCCTGGGGCTGCTGCTGTGTATACCATGGGGGGGCCTGTATACTGATGGGGGCCTGTATATACCCTGGGGCTGCTGCTGTATATATTATGGGGCTGCTGCTGTATATACCATGGGGCTTCTGCTGTATATACCATGGGGGGGCCTGTATACTGATGGGGGCCTGTATATACCCTGGGGCTGCTGCTGTATATATTATGGGGCTGCTGCTGTATATACCATGGGGCTGCTGCTGTATATACCATGGGGCTGCTGCTGTATATACCATGGGGGGGCCTGTATACTGATGGGGGGCCTGTATACTGATGGGGGCCTGTATATACCCTGGGGCTGCTGCTGTATATATTATGGGGCTGCTGCTGTATATACCATGGGGCTGCTGCTGTATATACCATGGGGGGGCCTGTATACTGATGGGGGCCTGTATATACCCTGGGGCTGCTGCTGTATATATTATGGGGCTGCTGCTGTATATACCATGGGGCTGCTGCTGTATATACCATGGGGCTGCTGCTGTATATACCATGGGGCTGCTGCTGTATATACCCTGGGGCTGCTGCTGTATATACCCTGGGGCTGCTGCTGTATATACCCTGGGGCTGCTGCTGTATATACCCTGGGAAGGCTGCTGTAACACTGCTGGTGCCTGTATATACCACTGGGAGGCTGCTGTATACCATACTGCTGGGGGCTGTATACTACCACTGGGGAGGCCTGTATACCATCGGGGGGGCCTGTATACCACACTGCTGGGGGCTGTATACCTGTGCTGGGGTCCACCCTCGGCTTATACACGAGTCAATAGTTTTTCCCAGATTTTGGGGGCAAAAGTAGGGGGGGTCGGCTTATACACGAGTATATACGGTAATTATTATTATTATTATTATTATATTATTGCACCATTTATTCCATGGCACTCTACGTGTGAGAAGGAGCATCCATAGGCAAGTACAATATTTATGAGCAATACACGGCACACACAGGTACAGTAGGAGAGAGGACCCTTCCCGCAAGGGCTCATAGTCTACAATGGATGAGGATACAGTAGATGAGGAGAGATGACCCTGCCTAGGAGGGCTCACAGTCTACAAGGGATGGGTGAGGATGTAATATATGAGGAGAGAGGACCCTGCCTACGAGGGCTCACAGTCTACAAGGGATGGGTGAGGATACAGTAGGTGAGGAGAGAGGACCCTGCCCACGAGGGCCCACAGTCTACAAGGGATGGGTGAGGATACAGTAGGTGAGGAGAGAGGACCCTGCCCGCGAGGGCTCACAGTTTACAAGGGATGAGTGAGGATACTTTAGGTGGAGAGAGGACCCTGCCCATGAGGGCTCACAGTCTACAAGGGATGGGAGAGGATACAGTAGGTGTGGAGAGAGGACCCTGCCCATGAGGGCTCACAGTCTACAAGGGATGGGTCAGGATGTAATATATGAGGAGAGAGGACCCTGCCTGCGAGGGCTCACAGTCTACAAGGGATGGGTGATGATACAGTAGGTGAGGGGAGAGAACCCTGCCCACGAGGGCTCACAGTCTACAAGGGATGGGTGAGGATACAGTAGGTGAGGAGAGAGGACCCTGTCCAGGAGGGCTCACAGTCTACAAGGGATGGGCGAGGACACAGTAGGTGGAGAGAGGACCCTACCCACGAGGGTTCACAGTCTACAAGGGATGGGCGAGGACACAGTAGGTGGAGAGAGGACCCTACCCACGAGGGTTCACAGTCTACAAGGGATGGGTGAGGATACAGTAGGTGAGGAGAGAGGACTCTGCCCATGAGGGCTCACAGTCTACAAGGGATGGGTGAGGATACAGTAGGTGAGGAGAGAAGACCCTGTCCATGAGGGCTCACAGTCTACAAGGGATGGGTGAGGATACAGTAGGTGAGGAGAGAAGACCCTGCCCATGAGGGCTCACAGTCTACAAGGGATGGGTGAGGATACAGTAGGTGAGGAGAGAAGACCCCGCACCATGAGGGCTCACAGTCTACAAGGGATGGGTGAGGATGTAATATATGAGGAGAGAGGACCCTGCCCGTGAGGGCTCACAGTCTACAGGGGATGGGTGTGGATCCCCTTTAAGTTGCATTATACTTGGTACACAAGTCGAGCCTGTCCAAGCGTTTAATTGCTTTTTACGAGCACCGAACACTGTACTGCTCACTCATCATCAGTCCCTTCCCTTTTGCTATTGATTCATACGATGAACAGGGCGCCAAATTGTGCTGCCGCCTGTCAAAGACGGCACAGTTGACATCCAAGTTGTTATAATGTGAAATAGACTTTATTTCTACTCATTTCATGGTGTTCACATAACTTACTCAGGAGGGTCTAATCCTGAGGAAGTGGTGCCAACACCACGAAATGAGTAGAAATAAAGTCTATTTCACATTATAACAACTTGGATGTCAACTGTGCCGTCTTTGACAGGCGGCAGCACAATTTGGCGCCCTGTTCATCGTATGAACCAAGATCTCACAGCACAGGAGATGTGGTATGATCAGACCATGTCCCTTTACAGTCAGACACATCCATTACACAGTACATAGCAGGACACATATATAAGGTTATCTCAGCACTGGAGATGTGGTATGATCAGACCATGTCCCTGTACAGTCAGGCACATCCATTACACAGTACATAGCAGGGACACATATATAAGATTATCTCAGCACTGGAGATGTGGTATGATCAGACCATGTCCCTGTACAGTCAGACACATCCATTACACAGTACATAGCAGGGACACATATATAAGATTATCTCAGCACAGGAGATGTGGTATGATCAGACCATGTCCCTGTATGGTCAGACACCTCCATTACACAGTACATAGCAGGGACACATATATAAGATTATCTCAGCACAGGAGATATGGTATGATCAGGCTATGTCCCTGTATGGTCAGACACATCCATTACTCAGTACATAGCAGGACACATATATAAGGTTATCTCAGCACTGGAGATGTGGTATGATCAGACCATGTCCCTGTACAGTCAGGCACATCCATTACACAGTACATAGCAGGGACACATATATAAGATTATCTCAGCACTGGAGATGTGGTATGATCAGACCATGTCCCTGTACGGTCAGACACATCCATTACACAGTACATAGCAGGGACATATATATAAGATTATCTCAGCACAGGAGATATGGTATGATCAGACTATGTCCCTGTATGGTCAGACACATCCATTACACAGTACATAGCAGGGACACATATATAAGATTATCTCAGCACAGGAGATATGGTATGATCAGACTATGTCCCTGTACAGTCAGACACATCCATTACACAGTACATAGCAGGGACTCATATATAAGATTATCTCAGCACAGGAACATTTTTATTAAACATCCAATTGTGGAAATTATTATTATTACAAGATCTATTGATGTAAAGGAACTCTAAAATGAACTTGCTCAAATGCATTAACCTTCTATCACCCAATCATGTCCGATTCCTCCCCGCACGGCCATCTGAGAGGTGTCTCCTGCCTACAAGATAATTGTATTTTTATCTCAGGCAAAATATCTAACAAATTATATTTTCAAGTACGCTCTCAGCAACGAGCGTCAAAGGACGCGGTCGGAAATCATTGTATAATTACACTCTTAAAATCAATGTCGCGCTCCAGATGCCTCAATCCTAATTTCTGTTCTATGGTGATTCCATAGATATTTGGAGGAAGGGGGTTAATAACGGGAGGAAAATCACAGTATGAGTCATGGGAGGACATGTTACAGGGTAAAGACAAATGAAATAACATTATAGGTCAGTCTAAGCATTTAGGAGGTTAATACTCAGTGTTACTCTAGACTCCATTGGGTCTCTCTGCTCTTCAGCCTGACACCTGAATTGCTCCCGTGACATTGTGACATCACTCTCTCTGACCATATAATCCAGCTCAGGTGTCAGTACTTGTTGTCAATGCCAGCCTTTGAATTGCACACTATGACAAACCCAGCTCTGCCACACGTTTCACATTGCTGAATAAACTCTGTGCAAGCTCTCCAACAGATTGGACTCTTGTGTGGCACCCCTGCGTTCAGGAGGCCACAAAGGGAACTGCAGCCAGGCAGGTAGGAGGACAGTTGAACACCAACACCCTCACAGCCCACACAACCCACGTACAGTAGAGGGCAGCACCCAACCCGGAGCCTAGGAACTCTAAGCAGGCGAGGGGTGGTGGGTTTAGAGCAGTGGGTGGGCACACACGTAGTCAGGTGACCGACAGTAGAAATAGTGAAGGGGGAGGAGGAAGGAGTCAGTAGGCCCAGGGTGCCGAGCAGCAAAGACACAGACCAGCAGCAGGCTGAGGAGGACAGCATTAGGCCGAGTTAAGCTAAGAAGGAAAGACTGGATCACACGTCCTGGCAAAGTGGGGTGTAGGAGCGCAGAATCTGAACAGAGCCAGTGCGAGCCGCAGAGAGAAAGCCCGTCCGAAGCCAGTACCCCCAGGAGTGTGAGGAAAGAGAGGGACGGTGATACTGGGCCCTAGAACTACAGCCAAGATGACCAGACTGCAGGCAGAGTAGCCCTCCTATGATACTTGAAGACACAGTAGAGAGAGCCTGGTAGAGCCTCACTCGGGAGGACTATTGGAGGCTAGGCTGAAGTAGAGTGTCGGCTCTAGAGGGGACCGTAGTTTCACCCGGCATCCCCAGACAACCGACAGGGGACCACAGCTACACGTTAGGGTCCCTACACCAAGGACAGGCAGCTCAGTGACAACCAGGAGGACCCCGAGTCACCGCCATACCATCCGGAGTCACACACAACCAAGTGAACAAGCAGAGAACGCAGTAACAGCCTGGGAAGGACACAGAGACAGAGTGAGGGGTCACAGAGAGGAGAGACCTGGCTGCAGAGAGTAAAGGGAACCCGGAGAGGGAAAGTGTGCCCGTGTACTGAGAACTGAACTAAGACTTGTAACCATCTGAGAATTGTACTGAACTGTAACTTGAACTTGAGAAGTAAACACAGTGAACACTGAATACGACTCTCTGTCTGTCTCTCCCTGAATACTACTCCCTCCACACAGGTTTGCAGCAGCCCTACGCCTGGAGAGCCACAGCGTGCAGGCTCCAACACAGAGGAAGGATTCCTGCAGCATCTGGACAGTAAGTGTACTGCACCCAGCACCAGGCCTGCACACTACACAATAGACTTTAACCATCACTGCCCCGGGGAACACAGTTCTGTCCACATCATCCCCGGAGGTTCTGCAGCAGCGGCGGCCCCATCAGTGGCCGCACACAGTGGGTGGCGTCACGACTGACATCCCCTGTAAATATCCCTTATTATTGTCAGGGCCCAGGACACGGTTCGGACCAGGACCCATGACTTCCCCCAGTAGCAGACCCGGTCCGGTACCGAGTACCCCCGTCCCAGTGGGCTCGACACTTACAAAATCAGCTCTTCCATATCATTTACTCCACCCTCCTATATTGCTATGCTCGCTCTGCAATACTGGACTCTGCTGTAAACTCAGCTCTGCAATATAACAAAATCTCTGCCAAGGGTACAGTATTGAATTTTGCTACAAAATTATTTTTACTACCTCATTGCAATTCCTCTTTTTCATCCTATGTGTGAAATCCTTAATATGACATATAAAAAGGATTCTCACCAACCTTTTTTATCGTCTTATAATCTCTCTTTAAATATCCAGCAGGCTAGTCTGTAGTATGGCATAGGATGAGACAGTCATGGTTTCCCCAATGTCAAAATCCATTGTTGTGCAAGATTATTTCATGGAGCACGCTAGAGGTTACAAATTAATATATCTCTATGACAGCCTCGTTCTGGCCTAGTTCTGGCTCTCATAGAGTTGCAGTGAACATTTGTGATTTAGCTTCTGACATCCGGCTGTAAGAGGGTGGCGATGCTCCTGCAGAGTGATGGTTATGATTATGTAATGTAAATTTTAATGTGTAATGTATTCTAGGGTATGTTAGCTGGATATGCGAGGAGTTTGTATGTTCTCCCTGTGTTTGCTGGGTTTCCTCCGGGTTCTCCAGTTTCCTCCCACTCTTTAAAGTCTGATAGAATGTTTATATTGTGAGCCCCAAAGGGAATAGTGTTGCAATGCAAATGTGTGTATTAACAGTGCTATATAAATGAATAAATATTATTATTATTATTATATGTGGTTCTTATGATAGAAATGTCACCGTCTAGTGGCCAGTTAGGATGCATAGATTAGATTGTAATAGCTAAGAATTAAAGGGAATCTGTCAGGTAAAAAATCCATATGTAACTGCTATCATTTTCTAATTCCTCGCTCTATTGATGTATTTCTATTATTTATATTTCCCTCCTATCCTCTGTAAACTTCAAATAACGATATTCATTCTATCTGTCACTCACAGTGAATGATGCACTTAGTCCTCTGCTGTCAACTCCCCATAGGATGAATATGCATGTCACATATTCACATCACTGCTCAGGAGATCAGTAGGAGGGATGTATTCTCCTCTCTTCTCTCTGCAGCAAAACTAAGAGGTCAAATAAAATACAGAATCTCTCACCGCACAGCAGGGATTCCTGCTTAGAGAAACACATGCAGTCTAGACCAGGTAAGGCAGACCTGCAATAGCTCTCTCTCTCTCTCTCTTTCTCTCTCTTGCTCAGTGTCCTCAACAGAACAGAAGCTCCTAATGGAAACTGAAACCTGACATTGCACTGAGTGCAAAGGGAGTAGGGAGGAGAGAGCTGCTGAGAGGGAGGAGAGAGGAGGGAGGAGGTAGGAGATAGCTGCTGAGAGGGTGGAGAGAGGAGGGCGGAGGGAGGAGAGAGCTGCTTAGAGGGTGGAGGGAGGAGGGAGGAGGGAGGAGAGAGCTGCTGAGAGGGTGGAGAGAGCAGGGAGGAGGGAGGAGAGAGCTGCTGAGAGGGTGGAGAGAGGAGGGAGGAGAGAGCTGCTGAGAGGGTGGAAAGAGGAGGGAGGAGAGAGCTGCTGAGAGGGTAGAGAGAGAGGGAGGAGAGAGCTGCTGAGAGGGTGGAGAGGAGGGAAGAGGGAGGAGAGAGCTGCTGAGAGGGTGGAGAGAAGAGGGAGGAGAGAGCTGCTGAGAGGGTGGAGAGAGGAGGGAGGAGAGAGCTGCTGAGAGGGTGGAGAGAGGAGGGAGAAGAGAGGAGAGAGCTGCTGAGAGGGAGGAGAGAGCTACTGAGAGGGTGGAGAGAGGACGGAGGAGAGAGGAGAGAGCTGTTGAGAGGGAGGAGAGAGGAGGGAGGTGGTAGGAGATAGCTGCTGAGAGGGTGGAGAGAGGAGGGCGGAGGGAGGAGAGAGCTGCTGAGAGGGTGGAGAGAGGAGGGAGGAGGGAGAAGAGAGCTGCTGAGAGTGTGGAGAGAGCAGGGAGGAGGGAGGAGAGAGCTGCTGAGAGGGTGGAGAGAGGAGGGAGGAGAGAGCTGCTGAGAGGGTGGAGAGAGGAGGGAGGAGAGAGCTGCTGAGAGGGTAGAGAGAGGAGGGAGGAGGGAGGAGAGAGCTGCTGAGAGGGTGGAGAGAGGAGGGAAGAGGGAGGAGAGAGCTGCTGAGAGGGTGGAGAGAGGAGGGAGGAGAGAGCTGCTGAGAGGGTGGAGAGAGGAGGGAGGAGAGGGCTGCTGAGAGGGTGGAGAGAGGAGGGAGGAGAGAGCTGCTGAGAGGGTGGAGAGAGGAAGGAGGAGGTAGGAGATAGCTGCTGAGAGGGTGGAGAGAGGAGGGCGGAGGGAGGGAGAGAGCTGCTGAGAGGGTGGAGAGAGGAGGGCGGAGGGAGGAGAGAGCTGCTGAGAGGCTGGAGAGAGGAGGGAGGAGAGAGCTGATGAGAGGGTGGAGAGAGCAGGGAGGAGGGAGAGAGAGCTGCTGAGAGGGTGGAGAGAGGAGGGAGGAGAGAGCTGCTGAGAGGGTGGAGAGAGGAGGGAGGAGAGAGCTGCTGAGAGGGTGGAGAGAGGAGGGAGGAGAGAGCTGCTGAGAGGGTGCAGAGGGGAGGGAGGAGAGAGCTGCTGAGAGGGTAGATAGAGGAGAGAGGGTGGAGAGAGGAGGGAGGAGAGAGCTGCTGAGAGGGTGGAGAGAGGAGGGAGGAGAGAGCTGCTGAGAGGGTGGAGAGAGGAGGGAGGAGAGAGCTGCTGAGAGGGTGGAGAGAGGAGGGAGGAGGGAGGAGAGAGCTGCTGAGAGGGTGGAGAGAGGAGGGAGGAGAGAGCAGCTGAGAGGGTGGAGAGAGGAGGGAGGAGAGAGCTGCTGAGAGGGTGGAGAGAGGAGAGAGCTGCTGAGAGGGTGGAGAGAGGAGAGAGCTGCTGAGAGGGAGGAGGGAGGAGGGAGGAGAGAGCTGCTGAGAGGGTGGAGAGAGGAGAGAGCTGCTGAGAGGGTGGAGAGAGGAGGGAGGAGAGAGCTGCTGAGAGGGTGGAGAGAGGAGGGAGGAGAGAGCTGCTGAGAGGGTGGAGAGAGGAGGGAGGAGAGAGCTGCTGAGAGGGTGGAGAGAGGAGAGAGCTGCTGAGAGGGTGGAGAGAGGAGAGAGCTGCTGAGAGGGAGGAGGGAGGAGGGAGGAGAGAGCTGCTGAGAGGGTGGAGAGAGAGGAGAGAGCTGCTGAGAGGGTGGAGAGAGGAGGGAGGAGAGAGCTGCTGAGAGGGTGGAGAGAGGAGAGAGCTGCTGAGAGGGTGCAGAGGGGAGGGAGGAGGGAGGAGAGAGGAGAGAGTTGCTGAGAGGGTGGAGAGAGGAGGGAGGAGAGAGCTGCTGAGAGGGTGGATAGAGGAGGGAGGAGAGAGCTGCTGAGAGGGTGGAGAGAGGAGGGAGGAGAGAGCTGCTGAGAGGGTGGAGAGAGGAGGGAGGAGAGAGCAGCTGAGAGGATGGAGAGAGGGGGAGGAGAGAGCTGCTGAGAGGGTGGAGAGAGGAGGGAGGAGAGAGCTGCTGAGAGGGTGGAGAGAGGAGAGAGCTGCTGAGAGGGAGGAGGGAGGAGAGAGCTGCTGAGAGGGTGGAGAGAGGAGAGAGCTGCTGAGAGGGTGGAGAGAGGAGGGAGGAGAGAGCTGCTGAGAGGGTGGAGAGAGGAGAGAGCTGCTGAGAGGGTGCAGAGGGGAGGAGGAGGGGAGGAGAGAGGAGAGAGTTGCTGAGAGGGTGGAGAGAGGAGGGAGGAGAGAGCTGCTGAGAGGGTGGATAGAGGAGGGAGGAGAGAGCTGCTGAGAGGGTGGAGAGAGGAGGAGGGAGGGAGGAGAGAGCTGCTGAGAGGGTGGAGAGAGGAGGGAGGAGAGAACAGCTGAGAGGATGGAGAGAGGAGGGAGGAGAGAGCTGCTGAGAGGGTGGAGAGAGGAGAGAGCTGCTGAGAGGGTGGAGAGAGCTGCTGAGAGGGCGTGCATAATTAAATGACAGTTTATAACACAGCTGGACTATTCCTATGTGAATATATAGGACAGGACTAATGCGCCAGCTGCCTGCAGGGACTGAAAATTCTGATAACATGGAAGCTACAAAGCGTATAATAATGATTTTACGTGTTTTTAAAAAAGTCTGCCCAGGCCCTATTCAAGGGTAATATGAGTACCATACTGAAAAATGACCTGACAGTGTCCCTTTAAGCTACAGTTGTGGCTCCCATTATAAAGATAGGGGCTTGCGGTGCTGCGGATGGGAACGCAAATGTGAAGGTAGCCTTATACAGTCACTTATTATACCCTGAACTCCTCCCAGGTCGTACAGTTGTGGCCAAAAGTATTGACACCCCTGCAATTCTGTCAGATAATACTCAGTGTCTTCCTGAAAATGATTACAATCACAAATTCTTTGGTATAATTATCTTCATTTAATTTGTCTTCAATGAAAAAACACAAAAGAGAATGAAGCAAAAAGCAAAACATTGATCATTTCACACAAAACTCCATGGCATTATGAAGTCTGAAGACTACCAAAACATTTTGCAGCATAATGTAGGGCCCAGTGTGAGAAAGCTGGGTCTCCCTCAGAGGTCATGGGTCTTCCAGCAGGACAATGACCCAAAACACACTTCAAAAAGCACTAGAAAATGGTGTGAGAGAAAGCACTGGAGACTTCTAAGGTGGCCAGCAATGAGTCCAGACCTGAATCCCATAGAACGTAAAACACAAAAGAGAATGAAAGAAAAAGCAAAACATTGATCATTTCACACAAAACTCCAAAAATGGGCCAGACAAAAGTATTGGCACCCTCAGCCTAATACTTGGTTGCACAACCTTTAGCAAAAATAACTGCGATTAACCGCTTCCTGTAACCATCAATGAGTTTCTTACAATGCTCTGCTGGAATTTTAGACCATTCTTCTTTGGCAAACTGCTCCAGGTCCCTGATATTTGAAGGGCGCCTTCTCCAAACTGCCATTTTTAGATCTCTCCACAGGTGATCTATGGGATTCAGGTCTGGACTCATTGCTGCCACCTTAGAAGTCTCCAGTGCTTTCTCTCAAACCATTTTCTAGTGCTTTTTGAAGTGTGTTTTGGGTCATTGTCCTGCTGGAAGACCCATGACCTCTGAGGGAGACCCAGCTTTCTCACACTGGGCCCTACATTATGCTGCAAAATGTGTTGGTAGTCTTCAGACTTCATAATGCCATGCACACGGTCAAGCAGTCCAGTGGCAGAGGCAGCAAAGCAACCCCAAAACATCAGGGAACCTCCGCCATGTTTGACTGTAGGGACCGTGTTCTTTTCTTTGAATGTCTCTTTTTTTCTCCTGTAAACTCTATGTTGATGCCTTTGCCCATAAAGCTCTACTTTTGTCTCATCTGACCAGAGAACATTCTTCCAAAACGTTTTAGGCTTTCTCAGGTAAGTTTTGGCAAACTCCAGCCTGGCTTTTTTATGTCTCGGGGTAAGAAGTGGGGTCTTCCTGGGTATCCTACCATACAGTCCCTTTTCATTCAGACGCCGACGGATAGTACGGGTTGACACTGTTGTACCCTCGGACTGCAGGGCAGCTTGAACTTGTTTGGATGTTAGTCGAGGTTCTTTATCCACCATCCGCACAATCTTGCGTTGAAATCTCTCGTCAATTTTTCTTTTCCGTCCACATCTAGGGAGGTTAGCCACAGTGCCATGGGCTTTAAACATCTTGATGACACTGTGCACGGTAGACACAGGAACATTCAGGTCTTTGGAGATGGACTTGTAGCCTTGAGATTGCTCATGCTTCCTCACAATTTGGTTTCTCAAGTCCTCAGACAGTTCTTTGGTCTTCTTTCTTTTCTCCATGCTCAATGTGGTACACACAAGGACACAGGACAGAGGTTGAGTCAACTTTAATCCATGTCAACTGGCTGCAAGTGTGATTTAGTTATTGCCAACACCTGTTAGGTGCCACAGGTAACTGTACGACCTGGGAGGAGTTCAGGGTATAATAAGTAACTGTATAAGGCTACCTTCACATTTGCGTTCCCATCCGCAGCACCGCAAGCCCCTATCTTTATAATGGGAGCGCATGACCGTGCGCACCCATTCACTGCCATATGTGATCTGTACGCAGGCGGATGCCTGCTCACAAATCACACAGTCTCGTCCGCACCAGGGACGCGACATGTTGCATTTCTGGTGCGGACGAGACTGTGTAATTTGTGCACAGGCATCCGCTTGCGTACAGATCACATATGGCAGTGAATGGGAGCGCACGGTCATGTGCAGTCAAGTGCAGCACCGTGCGCTCCCATTATAAAGATAGGGGCTTGCGGTGCTGCGGTCACATTGCGGCTCCCCTCCGCAGAATTCTGTGGATGGGAACGCAAATGTGAAGGTAGCTTTAGATGTAGACTCAAGTAAGGTTCTGCCTGGCAAGGGTGAGGACGTGGGCCTAGGTATGAGGGCATGTCCTGGAAACCTAGAGGCCAAAATCCTGAAGGTCCAGAACTCAGAGCTCCTCCTGGCAAGCTTAGTCAGAACTGCCAGGGCATAAAACGGACGGGTATTTGGCTTAGGGCAAATTAAACAATCTCATACTACCATGAACAGGAAGAAGAAGAGAGCTGCCGCTGCCTATAGGGGTGCCTGGGAAAGAGTCTAAAGCTAAGTGCCCACTGTGCCTCTTTTCGGTGCTGCATGTTTGTGCTGTGTTTATATGTGCACAAATGCAGCCAAAGCAACACAAACGTATTGTATTTGTGCTGCATTTGTGCACATACAAACACAGCACAAAAACACAGCACAATTAAGGGGACACACAGAGACAGACACACACAAAGACACAGACAAACAGACAAAAAGCCCACGGTGATCCCTGGTGATGTCTTAATTCCGGGCACATGGAGAAGTGAATAAAGAACCTGTGGTTTTCGTTCAATCAGAGGATGGCCATGTGACAGGTTGAGTCACATAGCCAGCCGCTGATTGGATGAAAACATCAGGTCCTTTATTCACTTCTCTAAGTTCCCTGCATGAAGATATTACCGGGAATCACCGTATGCTCGCCGGGGAGGGTGAGTATTGGAGCATTTTTGTTTTGGAAATCGAAGGGAAAATGCAACACAAATGGACTGTGGGAATACCCATCCCTTTATGATGCTTTTTCTGGGGTTAGAATGGAGCCTATGGGGAAAACACAGCCTAAGAGCAGGTAAATTATTCGCAAGGACATAAAAAAAAAAAATGCAGCACCCAAAAGCGCACATAGCGGGCACAGGTTTTGTAAAACCACATTGACTTTCATTACAAAGCTGTGGGTGATGTGTTTTTGGTGCAGAAAACACAGCCAAAAAAAGCAGCAAAAGTGCCCAGTGGGTACATACCCCTAAAGAAGAGCAAAACCTGAGTCAGGAAGGAAGGATGTTGATAACTATATCTGCCATGTGAATGGTTATGGAAAGTAAAAACTGTTCTGTTTAAGAAGCCCTGGTGTGGTGTGGTGTGGTCTCTGCCCGGCAGCCCCTGCAAGGGTGGATGGAAAGAAGAGTGGCATCCCTCAGGAGCAAGTGAGTGTTACACCCCTCACACAGAGATGCACACACAGCCAGGGCTGTTTGTAAAGCAGACGAGTAGTGCTGAGGCCGGGTTGTGGCTCCTTCCTACTTGGTCAGTCAGAAGTTATGGGCACAGGATGGCACTGCGACAACAGAGCGGCGTTGGGAAGAGGTGAGGACGTCGAAAGGTGAGTATACAGCATCACTGGAAGTAAGGGGCTTGTATTTAATGTGCCACCCCAGCACTGAAAAAAGAACCCTGTATTGGTGGTTTAAATGAATGGTAGAGGCTAGTGCTCACCCAGTGCTTCCTATGTATAGTGCAGACGTGATAATCAGTTTGTCATTGACTTCTAGACTCTGTATAGACAGAGGCTGAAATTGCAAAACTCTCATGGTACCATCACACGCCGCAATCGCGGCTGCTGATATATGCCGATATAACGTGTGCGCTCACGCTTTTCGTGCTTGCCTCAGATCTCCGATGGCCGCATCACACGCCGCAATTGCGCCCGGAACCTAAGGCCATGTGTCGCTCCAGAACTCTCCTCACCTACAGTGGAACCAATCTTGCCTCATTCCATCGCCACTTCACACGCCGCAATTCCAAAGGCAATGTGGGCGTACATGGTCAGCGCGGCGAAGAGGCAGGTGTGCCACAGTGGTTTACACCGTGCCGCATACACGCTCATTGCACAACGCAACAGCGTTACGATTGGTCAGCCTGCTCTGGAAGGCTGGCCAATGCATGACGTCATTGTCTATCGGAGTTTGGCACAAATACACGCTCAAATATGGCGCCCTGTCAACTGACTGCCAATGGGAACACAGTACCCAACACCAATCATCGCGGACGGGGCGCGTACTACAGAACGCTTGTGGCACGCCTACGGGAAATCATAGGCACCGCTCTTTCCATCACTATCACCCTATCACACTCCACAACACGGAAATATCGCCTTAATGATTGCATCTGATTACTGAGCACTGTTCAGGAATCAGGTGACGGCCGAGGGGCGATTTATCGCCGTGAAATTCCAAAATCACACGCCGCAACCGTGAGGCAATTTCACGGCAATTGCTTCGGGGCGACGTATTACCTTTATGATTCCCAGCCGCGATTGCGGCGTGTGACTGTACCATCAGTCAGTATATAATGATAATCTTCACAGTTGCTGTGTGGCGCCCCAGGTCTGAATCGCTACAAAATGGCTGCATGTATAATATTTCTATGTGTGTTGCCAGCTATGGTAAAGATTGGTTTATCTGCTGGGAAAACTGCATACACACATTTTATCCGATCCCTTAGGCTAGGGCTACATTTGTGTCTGCTTTTTGCCTTGCCTGATCCAGCATAGATCAGAATTACCGCAGCATTAGTGCAGCATTACCTTAATGTAGTGCTGTGTTAACGCTGCCATAGAGTAATATGGATGACGGAAGCCGAAGCGCATGCAAGCGCAGGCATAAATGTGCCGAGTTTGAAATCTTGCACTGTTGTGTAGCGGACAGCTTAAAACTGCAGGCGACGTTAAACTGTCCGCTACAAAATAGCGCGAGATTTCAAACTGCGGCACTTTTATGCCTGCGCTTGCATGCGCTTCGGCTTCCATTATCCATATTACTCTATGGCAGCGTTAACACAGCGTTACAATACGTTAATGCTGTCTTCATGCTGCTCTATGCCTGATCCGGCATAACATAAAGCAGACGCAAATGTGGCCCTAGCCATACTGGGGGTTTGTGTACTTTGCCTGTGTTTGGGCTTGTGCCCGGTCCCTAACTGGGAAAGGTGGTGCTTAGAAAGTTAGAATGTAGGGAGTAGAAGGAGAATGTACGCTGTGCGCTCTCTGAAGGGACAAGCTGCGCGGAGGCAGGGTATCAGTTCCTAGGCCACACAGACTTCCAGAGTCGGTGCTAAACTGAAAGACTGCTCGGTGTGGTTTTTATAACAAGCAGTAGAGTGCATTACCCTGGAGAAAATCAGAGAAAATCAACACTAAAATCCTTTATGTGAGTGGTATAGAATCTTCCGGACCTGTCTGCTGAATGTCCGTAAAAGGTAAAAGCCGATTGCCTTGACTCCTGCTCATTATTCTCTGCTTTACCACTCTTGCTGCAACTTACCTAGGAGCCAGCCCTAGTTGGAGAGGTTAATCATCCGGCACTGTTCATCACCACCTAAATCCTGGGGACCTGCAGCAGTGCCCAGCAATAGCCAGGCCGAATATCTCAACTGGCGTCACAAACCTTTTAATAATTGTATTCCATTTTTTTTATTATTAACCTCACAAATGACAAAGGCTGGCGTGTGCACCCGCCTAGGCCTAATCAGCACTCGGACCACCACGCACCTACACTGTCACTACAATGTTTAACTTCGACTTTTTGATTCAACTTTGTTTTTATTAGAAAATTTTGGATTTATAACATGGGACATAAGCCAATATCAAACAAATTGGCAATCTCCATTTATACATTATAATAAGAAAATACACAAAAACAAAAACAAAACAGTAATAATATATTCAGCGTGTCTATTTTCATTTCCCAGCGGGTAGGGTTTCAAATTATTAAGCTCCTGCCTAGAGGTCTCGAGCCCAGGTAGCCTACATTAACCCCTTGTTTCTCCAAAATATGAAGTCACGGTCCGTCTTACGCAACCACCCATCTCCGCTTGGTGGGTTAAGTCATTCCCCTCATTACCCCAGTAGATCTCCTCTAAATAAAGTCCACAGTGCCCACACCCTGTCAAACTTATCTATATCGTCATGCAGAGAGGCTGTCATCTTCTCCATAACATATACATCCTGGATTTTGGCATAAAGATCCAGCGATGTAGGGGCCGCTGTTTTTTTTCCAGTATATTGGGATGAGGCATTTGGCAGCAGTCAAAAGATGGGTCAGTAACTTCGTGCGGGGTTTGTCCCATCCCCTAGGTGTAAGATTTAACAAGAACATATGGGAATCAACCGGCACTTCAACTTCAAAAACCGTGCTCAGCAGTCTCCCCACTCCCTTCCAGAAACCCCCCAGGATTGGGCAATCCCAGTAAATGTGAAAAAGAGATGCCCCAACGGTACCGCATCTCCAACACACATCCGGGATGGATCCGTTCATCTTATGGAGAACCTCGGGGACACAATACCAGCTCATCAGGAGTTTTATTTGGTTCTCCTTGTGAAGGGTATTGATAGAGGTCTTGTGAGCTCTCGAGCAGACCACCTACCACTGTCTCAGGGTCAGTGAGTGTCCCAGCCACGACTCCCATTTCGTCATATATGTGTGACCGCTAGACGTCTGGGAGTTGGGGCAGTGAAGTAGGGTGTATATATCAGAAATGAGCCCCTTAGTTGATGCATTATTTACACATATCCTCTCAAAATCAGTCGGTTCAAGGGATTCTGGGGAGCCCATCTTTGTTCTAAAGTAGCATACTATTTGCTGGTATGAGTAGGATAGAGTCTTCTGTAGGTTATGCTTCTGGGACAGTTCAGTAAAGGTTATAAACCTCCTAGTCAGAGGATCCACCAGGTCCCTGTATGTGAAAAGGCCCGCCAAGGCCCAGCTTAATCCTGCCCCCGAATCCATTACATCCTCCAGTTGAGGGTTATAAATGAACGGTGTTAGGAACGATGCATGGATAGCTAACTGGTATTTGATTCTCAGGGTGTTCCAGATGTCCCTGGTAAATACCATAGGACCTAGGAGAGCAGTCCGAGAAATCTCGTTAGGCGGACCCCATATCAGGGCTGCGGGGTGATAGGGAGCCAGCCACAATTTTTCGATTTCCATCCATTTGCTGAATGCGGGGAGAGTCGACGAGGGGAGGATGAGTCTTAGATGTGCGGCATAATAATATTTAGTTATATCTGGGCAGGCCAAACCCCCCTGAGACTTGGGGGCGCACATCACTGTTCTTGGAATGCGATGTCTCCCCGAATGCCAGACAAAGTTCAGGAAGATCGACTGTACTTTCTTTAATATCTTCTGTGGGACTTTTGATGAGATTGTTTCGAACAGGTATAGGAATTTGGGGAGAATCGACATTTTTATGATTGATATTTTACCCAAAAAGGAGACCGGCAATGAGGATCACTTCGGTAATCGTATCTCAGTATCACGGATCAAAGGGGAAAGTTTGCCCCATACATCTCGCCATATCTTGGAGTTATATGTACCCCCAGATATTTAATGGAAGAAGTTCTCCAAGTGTAATTATGGGACTTGTGCAGATATCCAAGTTTAGGTTCCGGTACATTAAGTGGTAGTGCTTCAGTTTTATTTGGGTTCACTTTATACCCAGAGAGGCGAGAATATGACTCCAGAATTTTACTCAGATTAGGGAGGGTTACTACAGGATTAGTCAGTGTGAGCATGACATCATCAGCGAATAAAGAAACCTTAAATTCCTTTGACCTAATCCGGATTTCT
Organism: Allobates femoralis; assembly: GCA_033576535.1. Lineage (NCBI taxonomy): Eukaryota > Metazoa > Chordata > Amphibia > Anura > Aromobatidae > Allobates > Allobates femoralis. The sequence continues at coordinate 40,573,793 of JARQOC010000003.1, forward strand.
GCCTTGGTGAGCTGCAAGAGGTTCGATGCTAAGAACATACAGCAACGGGGAAAGAGGGCATCCCTGGCGCGTGCCGTTACGAATTTCCAATTGCTTAGAATGCGCATGGGACAAGCGGATCGTCGCCCTCGGGGTAGAATACAAGCCCCGTAGCGCGGTGATGAAGGACCCCGACAGGCCAAAATGGTGTAGTGCAGAGAACATAAAGTCCCAATCCAGCCTGTCGAAGGCCTTCTCCGCGTCTAGACTCAACAGGATGGCCTCGTCCCCCCTCTTATCCACCACGTCTATCAAGTCCAGTAAGCGGCGAGTGTTGTCGCCTGCCTGGCGAAACCGAACGAAGCCGACCTGGTCTTTATGGATTAATTGAGGCAACCAGTTGTTCAATCTTTCCGCCAAAATGTTTGTAAAAATTTTTAAGTCCGAATTTAAAAGGCTTATGGGCCTATAACTTGCGCAGTCTACGGGGTCCTTACCGTCTTTCAGGATAACTGTTATGTAGGAGTGAAGCATTGAGGCAGGAATTTCTCCTCCGGTCATAAAGCTATTAAACAAGGAGACCATATACTGCGAAAGCAGAGGTAGATATGTCTTGTAATAGAGGTATGGTAGACCATCAGGGCCAGGGGCTTTAGTAGAGGGCAATTTTTTCACAATGTCTTCAACCTCCTCAGTAGTGATCTTATCATTTAGGTCGTTGAGAGCAGCCCGAGGTAGTTTAGGTAGTTGACAGCTATTGAGGTAATTGTTCAGTACCACATCTCTAGTATCATTTGGCAATGGGGAGGGCAACGAGTACAGAGATGAATAATAATTGTGGAAGGCCATAGCCATCCCTTCAGGATCATATCTAATAGCGCCATCAGAGCCTCTAATCCCGGAGGGGTTTCCGCTTGTAGCTTTATTCTGTAGTTGCCTTGCAAGCATCGTATGGGTTTTATTACCATATTCATAGTATTTTTGGCGGGAGAATCAAATGAGTTTCTCAACCTTTCCCAGAGCCAAGTCCCTTAGCTTCGCTCGTAGATCAATCACCTCCCTCAGGCCGCGTAGCGTGGGTCCCACAAGGAGTTTCGACTTGGCCGCCCTCAGTTTCCCTTCATAGATAGAATATTGTAATTTGCTATCTTTTTTTAATCTAGAGGAAAGCGCTAGACACTCGCTCTGAAGACCGCCTTATGCGCCTCCCATAGGGATCCGAGCGAGGGGGCCGACGGGGTATTCTCAGCAAAATAATGTGTCAGTGAGGTCTGTAGGGCCTGTCTCATCATGTTGTTAGTCAGTAAGGACTCATTAAGTCTCCAGTTGGTCGGTCTTGGGATGTAGGGAGTAATTTCAAGATTCATCAGTAGGGGGGCATGGTCTGACCATGTAATGTGTCCTATTTCAGCTTTTTTCAATGTTCGAAGGGTCGGGATATTTCCAAAGAAATAGTCTATTCTGCTATGAGATTTGTGAGTATGAGAGTAGAATGTGTACTGTCTGGCAGTCGGATTATCTACTCTCCATAAGTCGTAAAGACCGTGGGTATGGATTAATTTACGAAAATTCACGAAGTCGCGTCCCTCCCCCCGACGGGTACTCGCGGAAGGTTGTAAATGGAGTCTATCGGCGCAGCTGGAAAAGGCCAAATGAAAGTCTCCTCCAATGATATGAAGGGTATCTCGTTCAGAGCGTAAACGTTTTAAAATAGAGGATAAGAATGTCGTTTGTGCTGTATTTGGGGCATAAAGGTTACATAGGAGTATTGGCCTACCCTCCAAGTCCCCCTTGAGAACAATGAATCGGCCATGTGGGTCAAGCACGGTCCCTCTCACGTGTACTCTGCATGAGCGGGATAGCAAGACCGCAACCCCTGCCTTTTTTGTTTTAGCTGCAGCCGAATAGGCTCTGGGGTAGTAGTGTTGGGCAAATTTAAGTGACCCGCTAGGTGTGAGATGTGTTTCTTGAAGGAATATAATATCCGCCCCCGAATTTTCTCATTTCTCTCAAAGCCAGTCTCCTCTTGACAGGTGTGTTAAGTCCCTTGACATTAAGTGAAAACAATTTTACCATGGTGGGGTTGGGTATAGATCTGCAAATAAATCTTTACAAGGATTCGAGGGGTCTCTTCCTCCTCAACTATCAGACCTAGAAGCTCAGTTTCCCTGTGGAGGAAAGTCATAGACACACTGCAAACATTGAAATCTAAAATAGTTCAAAAAACTGTAGAAACTAAAATAAGCAAATAACAAACAGTAAAACTTGAATTTGTTAGGATCCGACTCATAGGGATCCCAGGGCAAGAGTCAACCCGTAGAATCAGTCTCCAATTTGGAGATCAGAAAAACCCAGAAGTCGCTACACTTCGCCAAGGGGCCCGACTTCTCTGGTTTGTACTCTTGCCGGGGGTCATGACCATCTGGCCTCGAATGTAAAGAACAAAACATCAGCTACTGCCCTCCCTCCCGGGGACAGTGTGCAAGAAGAAGTGGGGTGGAAAAGTTTGAGAGAGGGGAAGAGGGGAGGTAGGGAGGGGAGAGGAAGAAGAGGGACGAAGGGGGGGGGGTAGAGCAGGGGGCAGGGGAAAAGAGAGAAACAGGGAGACAAACAGATAAAAAACCCCTCTTATGAGTTATTTACGTATCAGACAACCCATTGGGCAATGAGGCATCAGGTCAGGAACCTCTCCAAAAACGGCGGTGAAAAACTCCCATCAGAGTTGGGAAAGTTCAGGTATCACCCCCGGTGGGTCCTGCTCATCGCTTCCTTGAGGTCGCAGCTTGCCAGGTTCGCTGAAGAGTCGAGGGTAGTATCGGGGAGGTCCAATCCGGCAAAGCAGGTGCCTCAAAGCCAAAGGTCTTGCAGAACGCTGGGACCTCATCCGGATATCTCAGGGTGGCGGTTGTATTCCCTCGGCGAGCCGACAGACTGAAAGGGTATCCCCATTTATACAGAACCTCTCTGTCCACCAGGCACTTGAGGAAAGGTCTCAGGGCCCGTCTACGCTGCAACGTGATCCAAGATAGATCCTGGTAGAGAGTTATTTTGGCTCCTCTGAAAGATGGTGGTTTGGTTGGGGAGATCTTGGCCATAATGTCCTCCTTTAGGCGAAAGTCTGTAACATGGCATATGATATCTCTAGGCGCCCCATCCATGTTTTTGGCCTTTAATGCTCTGTGCGCTCTATCCATGGGGATCGGGTGGTCCAGGGGGCGTTTCAAGATGGTATTGAAGATTGTGTTAAGCGTAGTCTCTATGTCCTCTCTTTCCCTCACCTCCGGCACCCCCCGAACCCGGATGTTGTGCCTACGGCCTCTGTTATCAAGATCCTCAATGTGGCGTTGCATGTCGTCTATCATCCTAGCCTGGGAAGACACCAGCGACTGTAACTGCGTAATAGCCTGTCTAGCTTCTGTATGTTCCTCTTCCAGCTGGTGGATTCGCTGGGTCAGCCCTGTTACCTCCTGGCGGACAAGTGCTATTTCCTGGCGGCATGTAGACTTCACCTCTCGAATGAGAGCCTGAAAGTCCTGCTTAGTAGGGAGGTGTTGTATCAGAGCCCACCACTCCTGAGGGGGCTGTGTGGGAGGCTGGGAGTTGTTAGGGTGCAACAGGGTCGTAGGGTCCATCATATCATCAAGATCTAGCAAATAATCCTGGCAGGTGTCAGAGATAACAGCAGAGGAGTCCGCCCCCTCGCCTCCGAATCCAGCTTGGTGCAAACGTGGCATCTTGGGCGACCTCTGGGGTCTAGGTGGTTCCGCATAAGGAGCCCTCCGGTTAATTGCAGGGCCACCCCCTGTGACAAGCCGGGGAGATCCCTGGGAGAGGCAGGGAGAGCTGGTTCCCAGATGGGTTATGTCCGTCAGGTCCCCCAGGGATGAGGGAAGACCCAACAGACCCTCCAGGGGTCTTTCTTTGGGGTTGGTAACCAGGGAGGGGGTCAGAGAATCTCCCCATCTACTCTCCCGCTCTGTGCAGCCAACAAACTCCCTCACATATGGGCCTCCCTGATGCTCCTCCGTAGGGCCCAACACTGGGGATGTGAGGATCATGTCACCCACCTCATCTGCTACTGCTCCTCCTTGTGTCACCGGCGGCAGCTCCCGGCTCGGTGTCCGGGGCCTTGGGGAGGGAGAGGAACAGCCTCCTCGCTGCATGGAGAAGAGGTCCGAGTCCACATGCTGCTGCAGGGAGCTGGAGAAGGAGGGGGGCGGGACCTCCACCATCAGCGCCATCTTATCTCGCTACCGCAATGGGGACGCCAGAATCGCGGCTCCTGGTCCCTCGGGCGGCGGGGAGACGGTCTTAGAGTGTGTGGGTCGGGTGGATGGATGCTGCAGGCTGAGTCCATCCGGGCCGGCCGTCCCCTGTGCCCCCGCAGAAGATTCCCCCCTCACCTGCGCATCCTCTGCCTGCTGCTCCCGCGGTCCCTTTGAAAGGTATCCGTCCAGGGTGCCCGGCACTGACGCCTCCTGGTCCCTGGTCGTCTTAGCTGCCTTTTTTCGTGCCATGAGAGGGGTCTAGGCTGGGTTTATGGTGCTTTTTTAAGGTCCCCGGGTCAGGAGCTCCCGCTCTGCACGTCTTCACCTGCAGGCTTCCGGGCACGCCACAACTTCGACTTTTTAAAGTATTGTTGGATTTCAGCAAAAAGCTGAAAAATGCTAGGACAAAGGGAAAACCGTGAGTGCATCAGTCTTTTCCTGGAATACAATACATGTGCTTGTCAGTGGCGTAATTTGAAGCTCATGGACCCCAATGTGAAAGCTCTAATGAGGCCCGCAATCCTTGAAGATCTTTAATAGCAATATTATTTTTCTATAGGCCAAAGGGAGTTTTGGGACCCCCTAAGCTCCAGGACCCGGGTGCTATTGCAAACTCTGCACCAGATGTAGTAACACCCCAGGTGCTTGGGGTATAAGGGATTTTATACTGGACACGTAGTCCAGCAATTGAGTCTCACTAGTGCTGGGAATAAATTGCTGAAAGAGATTGTTCTGATAAGGAGAACACTCAGAAGAGTAGACAGGTGCTGACTAATGATGAGCGTTGCTCCATACCAGGGGCGGACCTACCGTGGTGCAGCTGGTTCAGCTGTACCAGGGTCCCGACTGGCTAGAGGGGCCCCTCAAGCACCTGTAGGGGGCCCTGCACAGCCGCCCCCCGTGACCCTGTGTCAGAGGAGAGGAGGTTAACTGAGGGAAGCTTCCTGCTTCCCTTGGCTGTTCCCGCCCCTCCTCTCCTCTGCCGCCCATGCTCCCAGACCTGCAATGCGCGACTTGGCACAGGTAGGAGCCGCCCGCAAACCCCCCCCGCTCCTCACCTACAAGCTAGCGTCCCCTCCCCGCTACCTCACCTACAGCTGCTTGCACCCCCCGCGCTCCTCACCTACAACTGCTAGCACCACCACCCCCCCGCTCCTCCTCACCAGCAACTTGAGGGGCAAAAGTATTAGTGCTGCACCAGGGCCCGCCAGGCTCAAGCTATCAAGCTCCGCCACTGCTCCATACTGGATGGAGCATTGGGGTGCTCGAGGACGGTTGGTACTCCATCGACTATCGCGGGTGCCCGAATGTGCCATTTGTGAACAATCCGACAAAAAGAGCTGGCTCCCTTCATGCAGCCACTGAGGGTAAAAGCTATGTGTCCAGATGCTGGGTGTATAAAAATACATGTTAGGCTATGGGTTGAACTGGATGGACTTAGTCTACCTTCAACCTTAAAAACTATGTTACTATATTACCTACCGTCCCCTAGAAATGCTCTGTTTATGGCTGACTGTATGTGGGTGGAAAGCCGGACTGCCAAATAATTCACTTTAATTATACTCGTTACTTGAGTTGGCCCTGTCAGAGGGTCTGACCTGCTCGATTCGAGTAACGAGTTCCTTAGTATTTTAGTGCTCTCTCATTGTTAGTACTGACTATAACTAGTGATGAGCGAGCACTACCATACTCGGGTCATCGATACTTGTAATGAGCAGTCAGACGCTCCAATGGGCATAAGTTGAGTACCGCATATAATGGAAGTCAATGGAAAGCTCCAACATTCTTCCGGAAAAATGCTTGCGTTTCTCAATGACTTCTGAATATAATGGAAGTCAATGGAAAATTCAAGCATTTTTCCAGAAGAATGCTCAAGCTTTCCATTGACTTCTATTATATTCGGTACACGAGGCGAGCCCGTTTGAGAGTCTGATTGCTCGTTAAGAGTACTGTGCACTCGAGCATCTTAGTGCTCGCTCATCACTAATTCTAACTAGCGATGAGCGAGGGGTAAGATCTTCAGGTTCAAATAGCCCTAACTGAATAATTTGAATTGTTTTAGTATTCTTAGTGAGTAATGAACCCAATTCAAGTCAATGGGGAATGTACTTGGATCTGAATAATGAAACAGTTTACAGTTAGAGTGATCCGAACCTCAAGATCTTACTACTCAACACTCAACTCAACTACTCAACATCACTAATGTTGACCCATCACTGCCATCATCTTTACTCCAAATGAGCACAATCTAATATCAATGCAGCTGTAGAGAGGCAAATAGACTGGGGAAAAACCGGGGTTTGGAAGCCACCAACCTGTGATGGCCACTTTACACGCGGCAACAGGTAGATAGAAAACGGCAGGTGTCGGAGACAATTGTACCTTTTACCTTCTAAACACCTTGCAGATACCTGAATTACACGCTGCCACTTCAAGGTGTTTTGAAGGTAAAAGGTACAATTGTCTCCGACACCTGCCGTTTTCTATCTACCTGTTGCCGCGTGTAAAGTGGCCATAATATTTTACAAGAATGAAGACAAATCCCGTAATAAAGTGATTTACAAAGTCTCAGAACTTTCTTCACTGGAAAACACAGAGCAGTGTTGGGACCATAAGAAAAATTGGTAAAAGAGTAACTAAACTTTCTTTTATTCAAGTTACTCTTTTAACAATTTATCTTATGGTCCTATTTCCTAACTTTGTTATTTTTCATTGAACGCAAAACATAGATCCATTGCTCTGTGCAGCTTATAGAAACAAGGCTTGCATTTATTATTTACTGACTGTAAACTCTGAACACCGAGGAGGTTTCTTTTTCAGCACTTTTCCCAAAAGTGACCTGCGGAGCCGGCAGAGGACGGATTTAATGAGGAGCATAAATAAACCCAGTTTGGGAGGTGGTGAATTAGGTTTTTAAGAAAAAACTCCTACCCACTGGAAAGACAACGAGGGAAACATCAAAACCCAAGCATAGTTGTGTTCAATATTCTTTGGCAGCGATATATGTGCAGCTGCTTCCCAGGTATTTCCAGACTGATGGCCTCGGGTTAAATTGACCCTCATGGGTTTTCGGCTAGCGCTTCCGTCCAGGCTGAGAGCTTATCGAATGAACTGTGACAGTATCTCACACCGACAAGTATAGAAGAGAGCAGATCAAAAGATTTATATTACATCCATCCGTATAAGACACTAATAGGACATCAGGGGAGCAGGTTCCCAACAGGAATTACCAATTACATGTTAGAGAGTTAGGATTTTACAGATTAGGAATGAAGTCGTCTTTCTCAGCATCTCTATCCGATGACCTTTTGAAATATCTATTTTCTTTCAGGATCCATAAGCCTATTGGTGGTAAGTATTACATATGTCCTGCTGAGTGTGAACGTCTTTGACCTCTTTAACAAGCAGCAAATATCAAGAAGCCGCTCCAGCTTGTGTTTCCAATTTCTACTTAAAGGCCCCGTCACACCTGGCAACGGGGCTGGGGATGTCGGCGGCGACTGGCGGGTGCGCGCACGTTTTTGGCGCCCTGCCAGCATTGCCGTCCCCCATTTACATGGGGCGACATCTCCAGCGCCGCGCCGGTGAGCTGACAGGCGGCATCGCCGCCAGGGTGTCTGAAAACCCCAGCGGTGATGCAGGACAATGGGAGCCTATGGCTCCCATCGCCTGACAGGTCGCCGGCGGTTGGTTACATGGGGCGATGTGTACACTGCTCTGAAACCAGGCGACCTCCCGGCGGCGCCGACATCGTCCCTTTGCATGAGGCGACGTAGGGGGCGATGTCGCCGCCGATAGGCCACGCCCCTACGTCGCCAATGTAATTGGCGGCGATGTCGCCCCGTATGACGGGGCCTTTAGATTTTGGCAAAACATTCTAATTTCTACATTTGCAACCGGATGTTATTAAACCAACACTAAACCTAGGAATAAATTATATAAGCAAGCAAATACAGTGCCTACAAGTAGTATTCAACCCCCTGCAAATTTAGGTGGCTTGATAAGATGCAAATAAGTTAGAGCCTTCAAACTGCAAACAAGAGTAGGATTTATTAACAGAAGCATAAATCTTACAAACCAAAAAGTTATGTTGCTCAGTTGAATTTTAATAAATTTTAAACATAAAAGTGTGGGTCAATTATTATTCAACCCCTCAAACCACCAGCATTCTGTTTGGTCCCCCTAAAGTATTAAGAAGTAGTTCAGGCACAAAGAACAATGAGCTTCACATGTGTGGATTAATTATCTCTTTTGCCAGCCTTTTCTGACTATTTAAGACCCTCCCCAAACTTGTGAACAGCACTCATACATGGTCAACATGGGAAAGACAAAGGAGCATTCCAAGGCCATCAGAGACAAGATCGTGGAGGGTCACAAGGCTGGCAAGGGGTACAAAACCCTTTCCAAGGAGTTGGGCCTACCTGTCTCCACTGTTGGGAGCATCATCCGGAAGTGGAAGGCTTATGGAACTACTGTTAGCCTTCCACGGCCTGGAAAGCCTTTGAAAGTTTCCTCCCGTGCCGAGGCCAGGCTTGTCCGAAGAGTCAAGGCTAACCCAAGGACAACAAGGAAGGAGCTCTGGGAAGATCTCATGGCAGTGGGGACATTGGTTTCAGTCAATACCATAAGTAATGTACTCCACCGCCATGGTCTCCGTTCCAGACGAGCCCGTAAGGTACCTTTACTTTCAAAGCGTCCTGTCAAGGCTCGTCTACAGTTTGCTCATGATCACTTGGAGGACTCTGAGACAGACTGGTTCAAGGTTCTATGGTCTGATGAGACCAAGATCGAGATCTTTGGTGCCAACCACACACGTGACGTTTGGAGACTGGATGGCACTGCATACGACCCCAAGAATACCATCCCTACAGTCAAGCATGGTGGTGGCAGCATCATGCTGTGGGGCTGTTTCTCAGCCAAGGGGCCTGGCCATCTGGTCCGCATCATGGGAAGATGGATAGCACGGGCTACCTGGAGATTTTGGCCAAGAACCTCCGCTCCTCCATCAAGGATCTTAAGATGGGTCGTAATTTCATCTTCCAACAAGACAACGACCCAAAGCACACAGCCAAGAAAACCAAGGCCTGGTTCAAGAGGGAAAAAATCAAGGTGATGGAGTGGCCTAGTCAGTCCCCTGACCTTAACCCAATTGAAAACTTGTGGAAGGAGCTCAAGATTAAAGTCCACATGAGACACCCAAAGAACCTAGATAACTTGGAGAAGATCTGCATGGAGGAGTGGGCCAAGATAACTCCAGAGACCTGTGCCGGCCTGATCAGGTCTTATAAAAGACGATTATTAGCTGTAATTGCAAACAAGGGTTATTCCACAAAATATTAAACCTAGGGGTTGAATAATAATTGACCCACACTTTTATGTTTAAAATTTATTAAAATTCAACTGAGCAACATAACTTTTTGGTTTGTAAGATTTATGCTTCTGTTAATAAATCCTACTCTCGTTTGCAGTTTGAAGGCTCTAACTTATTTGCATCTTATCAAACCACCTAAATCTGCAGGGGGTTGAATACTACTTGTAGGCACTGTATATTATTTGTTAGGGGGTCGTCAATGCCTTGTACAAGTCTTTCGGTTAACAAAGTGTTAATCTCTTGCTGATCGGTTCCATATTTAGCTGATGATCAACTGTAGCCATGCACTTTACTTAGAGGTTGTGCCACGAACAATTGTACGTTTTAATTAAAAGATCTTAGGTTGGTTTCACATTGGTGTTCGGGACGTTTGCGTCTGAAGTGTAGACGCAGTCGCATGTCCGAACGCAGACATACTGATGCAAGCGCTGCGTTTATTTTGCAGGTGCGTACTAAGCATAATCTCCATAAAAAAGCATTATAAATAAATGGAGGCAGGGGAGGAGGCGGAGCTGGGGTGGAGGCAGAGCTGGGGTGGAGGCAGGGGTGAAGGTGGAGCTGGGATAGAGGCAGAGCTAGGGTGGAGGCAGGGGTGGAATTGAAGCTGTGGTTGAGGCAGAACTAGGGTGGAGGCAGAGCTAGGGTGGAGGTGTAGCTGGGATGGGGGCAGGGGTGGAGGTAGAGCTGGGGTGGAGGCAGGGGTGGAGGTGGGGTGGAAGCAGAGCTGGGGTGGAGGTGTAGCTGGGGTGGAGGCAGGGGTGGAGGTGGAGCTGGAGTGGAGGCAGAGCTAGGGTGGAGGCAGGGGTGGAGGTGTAGCTGGAGTGGAGGCAGTGGTGGAATTGAAGCTGGGGTTGAGGCAGAGCTAGGGTGGAGGTGTAGCTGAGGTGGAGGTGGGGTGGAGGCAGAGCTAGGATGGAGGCAGAGCTGGGGTGGGGTGGAGGCAGGGGTGGAGGTGGAGCTGGGGTGGAGCCTCACGGGAACCGCAACATTTTACCAGTGAGGGGCCCTGAACTTTGTAGTAGATCATTGTAAGCCCTAAAAAATGACTAACGGCTAAACCCATCAAATAGAAGTGACGCCGGCTCCTATAGACTTAATTTCAGTGCCAAAAATTATTTCCAAAACTTTACCATAAAGCGTCTGAAGACCATTATCCTTTCTTTTTCACCATGTGACATTATGCCAAAAAGAGCGTGAAGTGTCTGTGCTGTCTACACGGCTGATAGAACCTTCTGATGTAGATATTCCTATAGCAGACACGAGCTATCACCGATCATCAATGATATATTGTAACATGAATCCACAGAGGAGGCAGCAATAAAATCTACTTATCTCAAGCTCTGAGGAGGGAATAATAACTTTGTATTAGGTGGAACATCCAGTGAATGGATGAATAATGCAGGGGTGGGGGAGGGGTGCGGAGTATAATCTCATCCTCCCTGTGGAATCCTTTTCAGACAGATCAGACAGCAAAGAAATGTCCAATATTCCCCCAAAAAACTTTATTCCCAATTATTTAATTGTGTCCTATGTGACAAAAACAACGAATGTCCGGATATCAACCCTTTCACGCCTTGGCCACTTTCTATTTTTTGTTTTAGCTTTTCCCTCCCCTTCTTCCAAAAGCCATAACTTTTTTATTTTTCCGTCAACATAGACATATGACGGCTTGTTTTTTGCGGGACGAGTTCTACTTGATTGACATCATTTATTTTACGCAATGTTTTTATCGCCTCTCATTGTGTTTTATTGCAATCTTGCAGCTGCCAAAAATACATAATTCTGGTGTTTTAAATTTTTTCCGTTACATCGGATTCATTTATTTCATATTTTGATAGATTGGATATTTCTGAATGCGGCAATATCAAATGTGTATTTTTTTAATTTTAGTTATTTTATTTTCAATTGGGCAAAAGAGGGGTGATTTCAAATGTTTTTTAGTTTTTTTTTAATTTTCTTAAGCTTTTTACTGCATTTACTGGTCTCCTTAAAGGTACCATTACACGCTTCAATGTCGTTAAGATATCACCAACGATCTCACGGGAGCACAGTCGTTAGGACATCTTTTTGACATCTTTGATGATGTCAATAATGTGACGAGCAGCTATCATTCGCACAACCCAGCGAACAATACTTGTTCACTCTTGTGAATAGGGTAAGTCATTAACGACATCGTTATCGCTGTGTCACACACAATGATAAAGCAGGTTGGCTGATCGAGGATAATCTGATTTGAGAATATGTTCTCAAATCTGCGATTAAACGATCCAACGATTTATAGTAGTCGTACCTCGGTGTCACATGCAACGACGTCCTAACGATGTCATCATTGGACGACTCCAAACCCGTGACGTTTGAGCGACATCGTTAACAATCTCATACCATGTAACGATACGTTTTGAGATATGGAGCTGTCTGATCACTTGTACTGTACGTAGCAGTGCATTAGCATCAACATCAGTATGCTCATCAATATCAGTATCCTCATCAACATCAGTATCAACATCAGTACCCTCATAAACATAAGTATCAACATCAGCATCAACATGAGTATCCTCATCAACATCAGTATCAAGATCAGTATCAACATCAGTATCCACACCAATATCCTCATCATCAGTATCATCATCAGCATCAACATCAGTATCCTCATCAACATCAGCATCAACATCAGTATCATGATCAGGTTCAGCATCAGCGCTGCTCGGTTCAGCAGAAATCATTGATCTATGGATGGCGGCTGTTCATAGGATGATTGTAATGACAGAGGTCATTGGCTATCCTTGACCTTGCCCTGATCTATATATCTGCTCTCAGCAGAAACAGCCAGCACTATAGCATTACATTGATTTTGTGAATAAATATTGTCATTATGACATACGTGCAACTGTCTATGTGTCCACATATATGCTGATTTTGCACTATATTTCTGTGGACAAAAGATGTATTGTATGTTTGCCTTGAATAATTCTGTAATTAGGCCTAACACCACAGTTTCTATGTCATAGTCTGTGTTATAACATCTACCTTGGGCATAGGGTGGTAGACCCACTCACCTCATGTGGAGGTTTGATAGTGTTCAGTTTTAACTTGTTTTTACGTGTGTTTTTGTGTGCATTTATATATAGTAACTCACACTACCTGGGATTATGTGGCTGGCTCAATTATATATATTATTTCTGGGAGTCCTAGTGCTGGTCATACACACTACACTGTGTGCAGAATTATTAGGCAAATGAGTATTTTGATCACATGACACTTTTTATACATGTTGTTCTACTTCAAGCTGTATAGGCTTGAGAGCCAACTACCAATTAAGTAAATCAGGTGATGTGCATCTCTGTAATGAGGAGGGGTGTGGTGTAATGACATCATCACCCTATATAACCTGTGCTTAATTATTAGGCAACTTCCTAGGCCATCAATGTTAAATTAGTGGAAACCTCTTTAGGTAAGCAAATAGCAGAAAGTTTGGAAATTTTGCAAATAAAACCTAATTTGTAATGCGAGATCATTTTAATTGTATGTGTACGTGTAGATGAGAAGTTTGGCCATGAACAAGGGTGACTTTTTGAGAAGGGTTTTTTGGATTATTACATAAGCTTTTTATTAAAAGTGAACCAGCCAGTAGGATTTAGGGCTATAAAGTGAAGCCAGTGCCTTACAGACTTTGGGATACTGAATGCAATCATACCTTTACTTCAAAGATTCCAGGTTTGGTTGCAGAGAAAAGTGTCATAAAACTCCTGAAAGACAGGGCAGCAGATGATTGGTGTGTGCAGCACAGCGTCACTATTTGTATTTTCTTTTATTTACTCCCCTGTGGGCATGACTTTCAACTGTAAGCCAAACCCTCCCCCCCCTTTCAGTTTCCATACTTTCAGATAAGAGGTGAGAGGGCTTGGCTTACAGCCGAACGTCATGCCCACAGGGGGTAATAAAAAAAAGCCCAAATAGTGTTGCAGTGCTGCACACACCAATCACCCGCTGCCCTGTTTTCCAGGAGTTTTATGACACTTTTCTCTGCAATCATTGAAGTAACGGTATGATCGCATTCAGTATCCCAGTGCCTGCTTCACTGTATAGCCCTAAATCCAGCTGGTTGGCTCCCATGGATCTTTTATGACTTTTATGAGAATTCTTTTTTTTTTCTTCATTTCTTTTCACTTACAGATGACAGATTATGAATTTCTATCAATCTGTTTCTGTTCTTACCATAAAAGCTAAAGCCGTCCTATTTGAAGGTTCTTATCCTTGGATGCCTCGACTTAGAAGACATCATGTTCCAATCTAAGATGTCACAGATCATGAGACTGTGGATTAATGGCGGAGATCTGGAGGCTTCACCAGTCAGAAGGAAGCAAAAAAGTTGAAAAAAATTGTATAAATGCTTCCATTTTCTTTCAAGTTGTTAAATGTATTAAATGAGATGAACAGAATGTTTAACCTCTGGAAAAAGAGAAAACATTTAAGACATATCTTACTATTTACTGCATTTTTTTTTATCTCTCAGACAAATAGTGTTTGCATAGTTTTGCATGTAGTCTGTTGTTTTATTTTTATTACATTTTTATTAGATTTTGTAATTTTTACAGGAGGTAAATGATCCAATATCACATGTCTGTGAGTGTCACGTGTAGTCTGCTCTGCAGAAGTTGTTTATTTCTGTAGGTACCTCAAGGGTTAATATCAGTAGCTGTTGCAGTATTAGCTAGCTATGGCTCTTCAGGTGAGCAGCTGCTGGGTGTGTCAGGCGCAGCAGTTGTCCACTTCCCACAGCCTTTAAACAATCCCATTCCCCATGAGCTGGTGTCGCTGATAGAGTTCATTCACTCTTTGACCTGTGAGCTGTGTGCAGTTTCTGCTGGAGTTTTCAGAAGCCATCCTTTCCTTTGAGTTGCAGGATAGAGCCAGTGGGGCAGGATGGAGCCAGGGGGTCAGAATGAATCCAGGGGAGCAGGATGGAGCCGGCGGGGCAGGATGGAGCCAGGGGAGCAGGATGGAGCCAGGGGGGCAGGATGGAGCGAGCGGGGCAGGATGGAGCTAGGGGGGCAGGATAGAGCGAGCGGAGCAGAATGGAGCCAGCGGGGCAGGATGGAAATGGCGGGGCAGGATGGAGATGGCTGGGCAGGATGGAGATGGCGGGGCAGGATGGAGCCGGCGAGGGGGCAGGATGGAGGCGGGGGGCAGGATAGAGCCGGTCGGGGGGGGGCAGGATGGAGCTGGCGGGGGGGGGGAAGGATGGAGCCGGCGGGGGGGCGAAGATGGAGCTGGTAATGGGGGGGGCAGGATGTAGGCGGGGGGCAGGATGGAGCCGGCAGGGGGGCAGGATGGAGCCGGTGGGGGGCAGGATGGAGCTGGCAGGGGGGCCAGGATGGAGCTGGCGGTGGGGGGGCAGGATGGAGCCGGCGGGGGGGGCAGGATGGAGCCGGTGGGGGGGGGGGGCTGGATGGAGCCGGCGGGGGGGGCTGGATGGAGCCGAGGGGGGGACAGGATGGAGCTGTTGTGGTGGGGGGTAGGATGGAGCCGGCGGGGGGCAGGATGGAGCCAGCGGGGGGGCAGGATGGAGCTGGTGGGGGGGCAGGATGGAGCCGGCGGGGGGACGGCAGGATGGTGGTGGCAGGGGCAGGATGGATTCGTGAATACTCACCCGACCGCCGGCTCGCAGGACCTGTCGTTGCCTGGGAAACCGATCAGCTGATCGGTTTCCCAAGCAACCACAGGTCCTCAAGCCATGGAGGAGCTAGAAGACGTAGATGGAGCACGCCGGCGGACGGGTGAGTATCCTCTATGAGAGTTTTTTTATTTTTAGTAGCACCAAGCAGCGGGGGGGGGGTCACAGGGGGGCAGGAGGAGCGGGGAGCTGAGGGAGAACAGGAGGAGCGGGGGAGCCGCAGGGGGGCTGGAGGAGCCGCAGGGGTGCAGAAGGAGCAGGGGGGCCGCAGGGGGGGGCCACAGGGGGGCAGGAGGAGCCGTGAGGGGGGCAGGAGGAGCGGGGAGCTGCTAGGGGGGGGCAGGAGGAGCCACGGGGGGACAGGAGGAGCGGGGGGCCGCGGGGACAGGAGGAACGGGGGGGCAGAGGGTGCCGCGACAAGTGGGGGGGCAGGAGGAGCAGGGGTGCCGCTGGGGGGCTGTGAGGAGAGGCGCCGCTGCGGCCACCGTGTATCCTGGCGAGAGCGTTAGTACTGCTCTCGCCGGGCTGTAAATAGGTGCGAAATTTGAACTTTGAATTCTCACGCCTATTTGCATAGTCTGAGCTGCCTCTGTGTGGGCCGCGATTTTGGTTACAGACACACACACAAAATCCTTAGACAATTATATAGTAG
This sequence comes from Allobates femoralis, assembly GCA_033576535.1. Lineage (NCBI taxonomy): Eukaryota > Metazoa > Chordata > Amphibia > Anura > Aromobatidae > Allobates > Allobates femoralis. Next base: position 40,589,737 of record JARQOC010000003.1, read on the forward strand.
ATATAGATCAATTGATATTAGATAAATAATTGATATAGATAGATATTAAGTACCGTAGATAGTTGATATAAATATGTAGATAGATAGATACCGTAGATAGATATTGGATTTGATTACTTTGGTGTCTACTGGTCCTTCTCAATATTGTTGGATTCTGGTAAAGTTTTACAGCACAGGAAGACGTCATCTGGATTATATCCCATGTAATTTCCAGCGTTTTCTCGTCATCCTCCTGTTATGTGGACTGTATATTTCTCTGTAACCTTGATAACTCTATGAGCTACAGTAAATCCGGGCTTGGTTAATAGCAATAAACTGGGATTGAATGCACTGGCAGTCTGGACTAATGATTTAGTCTTCTGTCTGATGCACTTACGGAGAGATGTAACGAAGAACTTGATGTTTCATGAGAAAGTCTGCGTCTTTAGATTGATGTAATGTATGGAGGCTTCTGATCAGGGAAGGTGAGTACATGGTGTGCACAACAAATCATAAGGTGCAATTATTTAGCTTTTTGTCCATTTCTTTTTAACATTACAGAAGGCAGGGGGTCACATCACAATCTGGAGAACACTGGCTTTTTTTTCAAAATAAAAGTTAACATATAATGGTTGGAGAAGCCGCCATATCATGGTGGTATTGTATGGTTATAGTGTGGGTGGGCATACTGCATCACTAAAATGCCTAGGACTCTGGTTTTAGGGAGAGGTTTAGGGTTCAGAAGACATTAGAAAATATAGCCGGACAAGGGAAAAAGAGTCTGCAGCACTCTACCTGTGGACTCAAAGATACTCCAAGGAACCCACTCAAAGAAAGTCCAATCGGTAAGAAGAGGCTGAGTCCAAATCACAGTTGGGGTCAAACTTACTTTATGGTAACAGATCAAACCCCATATGTTTCCTTGGGAATCAGACGGTGTTGCATGATGGATATCTATCTGCATTAATGACTTCATTTATGCTAACCAAATCCTCAAATCTATTTGTTTCAATGTGGAAGGTAGGACTGCCTGGTTCCAATTCTATCGTGAAGACACTTCTGGTCAGCCATTTCCAAACACTAGACATGTGTGGTTGGGTCACAATCCAGTGTTCCTCCCTACTGATGGGCGAACCGGCAGACACACATATTGTCGCAATGATAGCAGGTACAGACTGACAGACAGCTGTGTGAAAGGTCATCTAAGTTCACAACTGAGCCACATCAGGAGTGAACTTAGATGACGCCATGTACAGCATGATGGCACACGGAGCCTACCCATAAGTGATCGCTTCTCTCGTTGGGTGTAATATAGGCCTGACACTATGAATTTTTGGCTTAGCACCAGCTGCCAATACAAGGCTGGCATTAACCCCTTTATTACCCAGCATGCTACCCCACCAGGGCCACTGGAAGAGCTAATTAAAGTGCCTGAAAAGGGCACTATGAAAGAATGCTCCATTTTCAGGGAAGGTTGCAGACTGCATTTTCAGCGTGGGGGGCCTTACGACGCTGAGAATCCCAGACCCTTGCTGCCTGGGTTTTACCTTGGGTGGCATTCAAAAATAGGGGAAGCCTACGCATCTATTTTTTTAAATTATGTATTTAGGAGGCAGAGAGCTGTGACATCACCTATTGTGAATGGTGGATCCTGTGTAATGTTCTGTATATAAAGGTGTTATCAGTCATTGTACAGGAGGAGCAGGTGAGCTGTGATATCACCTATTGTGAATGGTGGATCCTGTGTTAGCTACTGTATATAGAGGTGTTTACAGTCATTGTACAGGAGGAGGTGAGCTGTGATATCACCTATAGTGAATGGTGGATCCTGTGTTAGCTACTGTATATAGAGGTGTTATCAGTCATTGTACAGGAGGAGGAGGTGAGCTGTGATATCATCTATAGTGAATGGTGGATGCTGTGTTATCTACTGTATATAGAGGTGTTATCAGTCATTGTACAGGAGGAGGAGGTGAGCTGTGATATCCCTTATTGTGAATGATGGATCCTGTGTTATCTACTGTATATAGAGTGTTATCAGTCATTGTACAGGAGGAGGAGGAGGTGAGCTGTGACATCACCTATTGTGAATGGTGGATCCAGTGTTATCTACTGTATATAGAGGTGTTATCAGTCATTGTACAGGAGGAGGAGGTGAGCTGTGATATCATCTATTGTGAATGGTGGATCCTTTGTTATCTACTGTATATAGATGCGTTATCAGTCATTGTACAGGAGGAGGAGGTGAGCTGTGATATCACCTATTGTGAATGGTGGATCCTGTGTTATCTACTGTATATAGAGGTGTTATCAGTCATTGTACAGGAGGAGGAGGTGAGCTGTGATATCACCTATTGTGAATGGTGGATCCTGTGTTATCTACTGTATATAGAGGTGTTATCAGTCATTGTACAGGAAGAGGAGGTGAGCTGTGACATCACCTATTGTGAATGGTGGATCCTGTATTATCTACTGTATATAGAGGTGTTATCAGTCATTGTACAGGAGGAGGAGGTGAGCTGTGACATCACCTATTGTGAATGGTGGATCCAGTGTTATCTACTGTATATAGAGGTGTTATCAGTCATTGTACAGGAGGAGGAGGTGAGCTGTGATATCATCTATTGTGAATGGTGGATCCTGTGTTATCTACTGTATATAGATGCGTTATCAGTCATTGTACAGGAGGAGGAGGTGAGCTGTGATATCACCTATTGTGAATGGTGGATCCTGTGTTATCTACTGTATATAGAGGTGTTATCAGTCATTGTACAGGGGGAGGGGAGCTGTGATATCACCTATTGTGAATGGTGGATCCTCTGTTATTTATTGTATATGGAGGTGTTATCAGTCTTTGTACAGGAGGAGGTGAGCTGTGATATCACCTATTGTGAATGGTGGATCCTGTGTTATCTACTGTATATAGAGGTGTTATCAGTCATTGTACAGGAAGAGGAGGTGAGCTGTGACATCACCTATTGTGAATGGTGGATCCTGTATTATCTACTGTATATAGAGGTGTTATCAGTCATTGTACAGGAAGAGGAGGTGAGCTGTGATATCACCTATTGTGAATGGTGGATCCTGTGTTATCTACTGTATATAGAGGTGTTATCAGTCATTGTACAGGAAGAGGAGGTGAGCTGTGACATCATCCTATTGTGAATGGTGGATCCTGTGTTATCTACTGTATATAGAGGTGTTATCAGTCATTGTACAGGAGGAGGAGGTGAGCTGTGATATCACTATTGTGAATGGTGGATCCGTGTTATCTACTGTATATAGAGGTGTTATCAGTCATTGTACAGGAGGAGGAGGTGAGCTGTGATATCACTATTGTGAATGGTGGATCTGTTTATCTACTGTATATAGAGGTGTTATCAGTCATTGTACAGGAGGAGGAGGTGAGCTGTGATATCACCTATTGTGAATGGTGGATCCTGTGTTATCTACTGTATATAGAGGTGTTATCAGTCATTGTACAGGAGGGGAGGTGAGCTGTGACTATCACCTATTGTGAATGGTGGATCCTGTGTTATCTACTGTATATAGAGGTGTTATCAGTCATTGTACAGGAGAGAGGAGGTGAGCTGTGATATCACTATTGTGAATGGTGGATCCTTGTTATCTACTGTATATAGAGGTGTTATCAGTCATTGTACAGGAAGAGGAGGTGAGCTGTGATATCACCTATTGTGAATGGTGGATCCTGTATTATCTACTGTATATAGAGGTGTTATCAGTCATTGTACGGGAAAGAGGAGGTGAGCTGTGATATCACCTATGTGAATGGTGGATCCTGTGTTATCTACTGTATATAGAGGTGTTATCAGTCATTGTACAGGAGGAGGAGGTGAGCTGTGATATCACCTATTGTGAATGGTGGATCCTGTGTTATCTACTGTATATAGAGGTGTTATCAGTCATTGTACAGGAAGAGGAGGTGAGCTGTGATATCACCTATTGTGAATGGTGGATCCTGTGTTATCTACTGTATATAGAGGTGTTATCAGTCATTGTACAGGAGGAGGAGTGAGCTGTGAATCACCTATTGTGAATGGTGGATCCTGTGTTATCTACTGTATATATGAGGTGTTATCAGTCATTGTACAGGAGGAGGAGGTGAGCTGTGATATCACCTATTGTGAATGGTGGATCCTGTGTTATCTACTGTATATAGAGGTGTTATCAGTCATTGTACAGGAGGAGGAGGTGAGCTGTGATATCACCTATTAGTGAATGGTGGATCCTGTGTTATCTACTGTATATAGAGGTGTTATCAGTCATTGTACAGGAGGAGGAGGTGAGCTGTGATATCACCTATTGTGAATGGTGGATCCTGTGTTATCTACTGTATATAGAGGTGTTATCAGTCATTGTACAGGAGGAGGAGGTGAGCTGTGACATCATCCTATTGTGAATGGTGGATCCAGTGTTATCTACTGTATATAGAGGTGTTATCAGTCATTGTACAGGAGGAGGAGGTGAGCTGTGATATCATCTATTGTGAATGGTGGATCCTGTGTTATCTACTGTATATAGAGGTGTTATCAGTCATTGTACAGGAGGAGGAGGTGAGCTGTGATATCACCTATTGTGAATGGTGGATCCTGTGTTATCTACTGTATATAGAGGTGTTATCAGTCATTGTACAGGAGGAGGAGGTGAGCTGTGAATCACCTATTGTGAATGGTGGATCCGTGTTATCTACTGTATATAGAGGTGTTATCAGTCATTGTACAGGAGGAGGAGGTGAGCTGTGATATCCACTATTGTGAATGGTGGATCCTTGTTATCTACTGTATATAGAGGTGTTATCAGTCATTGTACAGGAGAGGAGGTGAGCTGTGATATCACCTATTGTGAATGGTGGATCCTGTGTTATCTACTGTATATAGAGGTGTTATCAGTCATTGTACAGGAGAGGAGGTGAGCTGTGATATCACCTATTGTGAATGGTGGATCCTGTGTTATCTACTGTATATAGAGGTGTTATCAGTCATTGTACAGGAGGAGGAGGTGAGCTGTGATATCACCTATTGTGAATGGTGGATCCTGTGTTATCTACTGTATATAGAGGTGTTATCAGTCATTGTACAGGAGGAGGAGGTGAGCTGTGATATCACCTATTGTGAATGGTGGATCCTGTGTATATCTACTGTATATAGAGGTGTTATCAGTCATTGTACAGGAGGAGGAGGTGAGCTGTGATATCACCTATTGTGAATGGTGGATCCTGTGTTATCTACTGTATATAAGGTGTTATCAGTCATTGTACAGAGGAGGAGGTGAGCTGTGATATCACCTATTGTGAATGGTGGATCCTGTGTTATCTACTGTATATAGAGGTGTTATCAGTCATTGTACAGGAGGAGGAGGTGAGCTGTGATATCACCTATTGTGAATGGTGGATCCAGTGTTATCTACTGTATATAGAGGTGTTATCAGTCATTGTACAGGAGGAGGAGGTGAGCTGTGATATCACCTATTGTGAATGGTGGATCCTTTGTTATCTACTGTATATAGAGGTGTTATCAGTCATTGTACAGGAAGAGGAGGTGAGCTGTGACATCACCTATTGTGAATGGTGGATCCTGTATTATCTACTGTATATAGAGGTGTTATCAGTCATTGTACAGGAAGAGGAGGTGAGCCGTGATATCACCTATTGTGAATGGTGGATCCTGTGTTATCTACTGTATATAGAGGTGTTATCAGTCATTGTACAGGAAGAGGAGGTGAGCTGTGACATCACCTATTGTGAATGGTGGATTCTGTATTATCTACTGTATATAGAGGTGTTATCAGTCATTTTACAGGAAGAGAGGTGAGCTGTGATATCACCTATTGTGAATGGTGGATCCTGTGTTATCTACTGTATATAGAGGTGTTATCAGTCTTTGTACAGGAGGAGGTGAGCTGTGATATCACCTATTGTGAATGGTGGATCCTGTGTTATCTACTGTATATAGAGGTGTTATCAGTCATTGTACAGGAAGAGGAGGTGAGCTGTGACATCACCTATTGTAAATGGTGGATCCTGTGTTATCTGCTGTATATAGAGGTGTTATCAGTCATTGTACAGGAGGAGGAGGTGAGCTGTGATATCATCTATTGTGAATGGTGGATCCTGTGTTATCTACTGTATATAGAGATGTTATCAGTCATTGTACAGGAGGAGGAGGTGAGCTGTGATATCACCTATTGTGAATGGTGGATCCTGTGTTAGCTACTGTATATGGAGGTGTTATCAGTCATTGTATAGGAGGAGGAGGTGAGCTGTGACATCACCTATTGTGAATGGTGGATCCAGTGTTATCTACTGTATATAGAGCCACTGATAATAAGTCTACTGTACAGAAGAAGAACTATGAATCTGATATTAGGCATAGCAAGCAGTGAGAAAATTGCAAAAATTGCAAGATTTTACTTCTTTAGAAAGTGATAAAGAAAATTAGTAAAAATAAATTCAAAAAAATTACATTTACCTTAGAAAACTGAGTAGGTCAATTTGTATTACACATCCCCTTTAAAGATCCTGGGCTTGAATGCAAAATCTGCTCCAGTGGCCACATTTACAAGGTGCTACTTATAATACTGGACATGTATTGTAAAGAGGCACTGGTTACCCGGATGTGATAGCTATCACTGCACCCTTATAGATAATCCCTGGTACCAACCATGGTGGTGTTTTAAGGACTTGGTATTTGAATAAATAAATGAAAGTAAATCCCATTAATCCTTCTGTATTTGTCTGGATCGTGCTATGTGACGCGTGTTGCAGACTGTATAGGGTGGATTCCTTAACACTGATGTCCGCACTCGAAATCTCTGTAAATAAATAAAGCATTTACTCTCCGCTGACATTTAGGATGACAGATCCACATCGCAGCGCTACGTTCCGTCTCGTATGTTTATCTCTCTCTTTTCCGGATTCATCCAATTTCCTGCCTATATTTGTCACTGTTGAATTTACATAAAATATAATCTTTACACCGAGACGGTAAATAATGAAAATATCAGGAGAGAAATGTTGACCGTAGAGAAGAGCAAATTGACTCAATGTAAATCCAGATTCTTTTCAAACTTTCAGAAACGCGGTAAAGTCAAACAGTTTGCATTTTGTTATGCAGAAGAAAGAATCATCCAGGGAGGCTCAAATGACATTGGGTGCGGCCGGGTGGGCTTAACCATAATGCCTGGCAGATATCACATCACATGGAAAGCACAGCCAGCCAGAAGAGACAATCATAGCCTGTATAAAAGCAGACGCAGGAAATGCAGCAGCCAGGGAGGGCTAAAGTTACATTGGGTGCGGCCGGGATGGCATCCCATAATGCCTGGCAGATATCACATTACATAGTGGCAGATATCACATTACATAGAATAGCACAACCAGTCAGAAGAGACAATCATAGCCTGTATAAAAGCAGAGGCAGGGAATGCAGCAGCCAGGGAGGGCTCAAATCTTATTGGGTGCGGCCGGGTGGCCTTCCCGATAATACCTGGCAGATATCACATCACATGGAAAGCACAACCAGCCAGAAGAGACAATCATAGCCTGTATAAAAGCAGAGGCAGGGAATGCAGCAGCCAGGGAGGGCTAAAGTTACATTGGGTGTGGCCGGGATGGCTTCCCCATAATGCCTGGCAGATATCACATTACATAGAAAAGCACAACCAGCCAGAAGTGACAATCATAGCCTGTATAAAAGCAGAGGCAGGGAATGCAGCAGCCAGGGAGGGCTAAAGTTACATTGGGTGTGGCCAGGATGGCTTCCCCATAATGCCTGGCAGATATCACATTACATAGAAAAGCACAACCAGTCAGAGGAGACAATCAAAGCCTGTATAAAAGCAGACACAGGGAATGCAGCAGCCAGGGAGGGCTAAAGTTACATTGGGTGCGGCCGAGTGGGCTTTCCTATAATGCCTGGCAGATATCACATCACATGGAAAAGCACAACCAGTCAGAAGAGACAATCATAGCCTGTATAAAAGCAGAGGCAGGGAATGCAGTAGCCCTTTTTTAAGTGAATCGGTCAAAGTTTAGCTAAAGATATAGAGGGAAAAAGTCATAAAAAGGAATATACTGTGCAGATGTAAAGTGATGGAGGTATGCTTTCAGACTGTGCCCTTTGAAGTTTTTGCACTTTCATTTTTCCCTCCCCTTCTTCCAAGAGCCATACCTTGTTTTATTTTTCCAACAATACAGACATATGAGGGCTTGTTTTTTGTGGGACGAGTTGTACTTTTGAATGACATAATTAATTTCACCAATAGCATGCACTGGAAAATGGAAAACAAACTCCAAATGTGGTGAAATTGCAAAACAATTGCAATTACAAGATTGTTTCTTAGGTTGTTTATTCATCATAATAACTTCATAGTAACACTGAAGTGTCGGTATGATTCCTCGGGTCGGTATAAATTCGTAGATACCAAATATGTATAGTTTTACTGTTAACAAAGTGGTGAAAAAATTCAGAAGTTTTTAATGAAAAATAATTGCACCTTTCTTCCTTGCAGAACGGCTGGAGCTCAGTGAGGTTGGATTGAGGCGTTTGTGATCAGCAGTTTTCAGCTCTTTCCACAGATTCTCCATTGGATTCAGGTCTGGATGTGACTCGGCCATTCTAACACCTGGATACAGTTATTTTTGTACCATTCCATTGTAGATTTTGCTTTATGTTTGGGATCATTGTCTTGTTGGAAGATACAGTTAGGGCCAGAAATATTTGGACAGTGACACAATTTTCATGAGTTGGGCTCTGCATGCCACCACATTGGATTTGAAAGGAAACCTCTACAACAGAATTCAAGTGCAGATTGTAAAGTTTAATTTGAAGGGTTGATCAAAAATATCTGATAGAAAATGTAGGAATTGTACACATTTCTTTACAAACACTCCACATTTTAGGAGGTCAAAAGTAATTGGACAAATAAACATAACCCAAACAAAATATTTTTATTTTAAATATTTTGTTGCGAATCCTTTGGAGGCAATCACTGCCTTAAGTCTGGAACCCATGGACATCACCAAACGCTGGGTTTCCTCCTTCTTAATGCTTTGCCAGGCCTTTACAGCCGCAGCCTTCAGGTCTTGCTTGTTTGTGGGTCTTTCCGTCTTAAGTCTGGATTTGAGCAAGTGAAATGCATGCTCAATTGGGTTAAGATCTGGTGATTGACTTGGCCATTGCAGAATGTTCCACTTTTTTGCACTCATGAACTCCTGGGTAGCTTTGGCTGTATGCTTGGGGTCATTGTCCATCTGTACTATGAAGCGCCGTCCAATCAACTTTGCAGCATTTGGCTGAATCTGGGCTGAAAGTATATCCCGGTACACTTCAGAATTCATCCGGCTACTCTTGTCTGCTGTTATGTCATCAATAAACACAAGTGACCCAGTGCCATTGAAAACCATGCATGCCCATGGCATCACGTTGCCTCCACCATGTTTTACAGAGGATGTGGTGTGCCTTGGATCATGTGCCGTTCCCTTTCTTCTCCAAACTTTTTTCTTCCCATCATTCTGGTACAGGTTGATCTTTGTCTCATCTGTCCATAGAATACTTTTCCAGAACTGAGCTGGCTTCTTGAGGTGTTTTTCAGCAAATTTAACTCTGGCCTGTCTATTTTTGGAATTGATGAATGGTTTGCATCTAGATGTGAACCCTTTGTATTTACTGTCATGGAGTCTTCTCTTTACTGTTGACTTAGAGACAGATACACCTACTTCACTGAGAGTGTTCTGGACTTCAGTTGATGTTGTGAACGGGTTCTTCTTCACCAAATAAAGTATGCGGCGATCATCCACCACTGTTGTTATCCGTGGACGCCCAGGCCTTTTAGAGTTCCCAAGCTCACCAGTCAATTCCTTTTTTCTCAGAATGTACCCAACTGTTGATTTTGCTACTCCAAGCATGTCTGCTATCTCTCTGATGGATTTTTTCTTTTTTTTTCAGCCTCAGGATGTTTTGCTTCACCTCAATTGAGAGTTCCTTTGACCGCATGTTGTCTGGTCACAGCAACAGCTTCCAAATGCAAAACCACACACCTGGAATCCACCCCTGACCTTTTAACTACTTCATTGATTACAGGTTAACGAGGGAGACACCTTCAGAGTTAATTGCAGCCCTTAGAGTCCATTGTCCAATTACTTTTGGTCCCTTGAAAAAGAGGAGGCTATGCATTACAGAGCTATAATTCCTAAACCCTTTCTCCGATTTGGATATGGAAACTCTCATATTGCAGAAGGGAGTGTGCACTTTCAGCCCATATTATATATATAATTGTATTTCTGAACATGTTTTTGTAAACAGCTAAAATAACAAAACTTGTGTCACTGTCCAAATATTTCTGGCCCTAACTGTAAATCTCCGTCCCAGTCTCAGGTCTTTTGCAGACTCCAACAGGTTTCTGTATTTGTCTCTGTCCATCTTCCCATCAATTTTAACCATCTTCCTTGTCCCGGCTGCAGAAAAGCAGGCCCAAACCATGATGCTGCCACCACCATGTGTGACAGTGGGGATGGTGTTTTGAGGGTGATGAGCTGTGTTGCTTTTACGCCAAATATATCGCTTTGCATTGTGCCCAAAAAGTTTGATTTTGGTTTCATCTGACCAGAGCCCCTTATTCCACATGTTTGGTGTCTCCCAGGCGGCTTGTAGCAAACTTCACAAGACTTTTTATGGATATCTTTGAGAAATGGCTTTCTTCGTGCCACTCTTCCATAAAGGCCAGATTTGTGCAATGTACGACTGATTGTTTTCCTATGGACAGACTCTCCCACCTCAGCTGTAGATCTCTGCAGTTCATCCAGAGTGATCATGGGCCTTTTAGCTGCATCTCTGATCAGTCTTCTCCTTGTTCGAGATGAAAGTTTAGAGGGACGGCCGGGTCTTGGTAGATTTGGACTAATCTGACACTCCTTCCATTACAATATGATCTCTTGCACAGTGGCTCCTTGAGATGTTTCAAACTTGGGAAATCTTTTTGTATCCAAATCCGGCTTTAATCTTCCCCACAACAGTATCTCAGACGTGCCTGGTGTGTTGCTTGGTCTTCATGATGCTCTCTGCACTTGAAACAGAATCCTGAGACTATCACAGAGCAGGTGCATTTATACAGAGATTTGATTACACAGGTGGATTCTATTTATCATTACCAGTCATTTAGGACAACATTGGATCATTCAGAGATCCTCACTGAACTTCTGGAGTGAGTTTGCTGCACTGAAAGTAAAAGGGCCGAATAATATTGCACGCCCCAGTTTTCAGGTTTTTATTTGTCAAAAAAGTTTAAAATACGCAATAAATTTCGGTCCACCGCACGATTGTGTCCCACTTGTTGATTCTTCACAAAAAAATTAGAATTTATATCTTTATGTTTGAAGCTGGAAATGTGGCAAAAGGTTGAAAAGTTCAAGGGGCCGAATACTTTCACCATGCGCTGTATATATATATATATATATATATATATATATATATATAATATATATATATATATATAAAAAGAGAAAATGGAACAGCACAATATTATACTCATCCGCGGTGCAAGTCCTGTGTATTAGTGTCCAAACCAATTCAAATAAATCAAGGAAAACAGGCAGCACTCCAGTTCAGGTGAATAAAGGGTCTGTTTTTTATTCAGAGCCCATGTGGCACGACGTTTCGGTGTACTTGAGAAAGGTGCCTAGTGCACCGAAACGTCGTGCCACATGGGCTCTGAATACAAAACAGACCCTTTATTCACCTGAACTGGAGTGCTGCCTGTTTTCCTTGATTTATATATATATATATATATATATATATATATATATATATATATATATATATATATACCAGGATGAGGGATTGTAAGACAGATACTGGCATTATAATATTGACCCATTTAATATCAAAAATTATTTTTTCTTTTTTCCTTCACCAAATTTGGGGTATGTCTTAGAAAGCGAAGAATATGGTATGTAAAATTTATATTATAATTTAATATTTATAAATTTTATATTATATATATAGAGTTTTGTTTTCAATGAGGCAAAGGGGGAATTGTAACTTATGCTTTTTTAATTTTACTTTTGTGATATTATTTAAAGAGGACCTGTCACCTCCCCAAGGATGTGAATCTAAGGCAAGCAGTGAATGCAGCATGTATTGGGAGTGAGGAACTATAACGGCCTATAGGTAAGCCTCAGTGGTATTATATTGTACTAGATGGCGGCCCGATTCTAAAGAATGGATAGTCTAGAATCTATATATAGTTTATTTACTAATAGTTGGGGGAGTGCGGTGAAATTAATTGTGTGTATACGGTGGCTCAGTGGTTAGCAGAGTATACGATGGCTCAGTGGTTAGCAGTGAGTGCAGTGGCTCAGTGGTGAGCAGTGAGTGCGGTGGCTCAGTGGTGAGCAGTGAGTGCGGTGGCGCAGTGGTGAGCAGTGAGTGCGGTGGCGCAGTGGTTAGCAGTGAGTGCGGTGGCTCAGTGGTTAGCAGTGAGTGCGGTGGCTCAGTGGTTAGCAGTGAGTGCGGTGGCTCAGTGGTTAGCAGTGAGTGCGGTGGCTCAGTGGTTAGCAGTGAGTGCGGTGGCTCAGTGGTTAGCAGTGAGTGCGGTGGCTCAGTGGGTAGCAGTGAGTGCGGTGGCTCAGTGGGTAGCAGTGAGTGCGGTGGCTCAGTGGGTAGCAGTGAGTGCGGTGGCTCTGTGGTTAGCAGAGTATACGATGGCTCAGTGGTTAGCAGTGAGTGCAGTGGCTCAGTGGTGAGCAGTGAGTGCGGTGGCTCAGTGGTGAGCAGTGAGTGCGGTGGCTCAGTGGTGAGCAGTGAGTGCGGTGGCGCAGTGGTGAGCAGTGAGTGCGGTGGCGCAGTGGTGAGCAGTGAGTGCGGTGGCGCAGTGGTTAGCAGTGAGTGCGGTGGCTCAGTGGTTAGCAATGAGTGCGGTGGCTCAGTGGTTAGCAGTGAGTGCGGTGGCTCAGTGGGTAGCAGTGAGTGCGGTGGCTCAGTGGGTAGCAGTGAGTGCGGTGGCTCAGTGGGTAGCAGTGAGTGCGGTGGCTCAGTGGGTAGCAGTGAGTGCGGTGGCTCAGTGGGTAGCAGTGAGTGCGGTGGCTCAGTGGTCAGCAGTGAGAGCGGTGGCTCAGTGGGTAGCAGTGAGTTGGGTGGCTCAGTGGGTAGCAGTGAGTGCGGTGGCTCAGTGGGTAGCAGTAAGTGCGGTGGCTCAGTGGGTAGCAGTGAGTGCGGTGGCTCAGTGGGTAGCAGTGAGTGCGGTGGCTCAGTGGGTAGCAGTGAGTGCGGTGGCTCAGTGGTTAGCAGTGAGTGCGGTGGCTCAGTGGTTAGCAGTGAGTGCGGTGGCTCAGTGGTTAGCAGTGAGTGCGGTGGCTCAGTGGGTAGCAGTGAGTGCGGTGGCTCAGTGGGTAGCAGTGAGTGCGGTGGCTCAGTGGGTAGCAGTGAGTGCGGTGGCTCTGTGGTTAGCAGAGTATACGATGGCTCAGTGGTTAGCAGTGAGTGCAGTGGCTCAGTGGTGAGCAGTGAGTGCGGTGGCTCAGTGGTGAGCAGTGAGTGCGGTGGCGCAGTGGTGAGCAGTGAGTGCGGTGGCGCAGTGGTTAGCAGTGAGTGCGGTGGCTCAGTGGTTAGCAATGAGTGCGGTGGCTCAGTGGTTAGCAGTGAGTGCGGTGGCTCAGTGGTTAGCAGTGAGTGCGGTGGCTCAGTGGGTAGCAGTGAGTGCGGTGGCTCAGTGGGTAGCAGTGAGTGCGGTGGCTCAGTGGGTAGCAGTGAGTGCGGTGGCTCAGTGGGTAGCAGTGAGTGCGGTGGCTCAGTGGTCAGCAGTGAGAGCGGTGGCTCAGTGGGTAGCAGTGAGTTGGGTGGCTCAGTGGGTAGCAGTGAGTGCGGTGGCTCAGTGGGTAGCAGTAAGTGCGGTGGCTCAGTGGGTAGCAGTGAGTGCGGTGGCTCAGTGGGTAGCAGTGAGTGCGGTGGCTCAGTGGGTAGCAGTGAGTGCGGTGGCTCAGTGGGTAGCAGTGAGTGCGGTGGCTCAGTGGGTAGCAGTGAGTGCGGTGGCTCAGTGGTCAGCAGTGAGAGCGGTGGCTCAGTGGGTAGCAGTGAGTTGGGTGGCTCAGTGGGTAGCAGTGAGTGCGGTGGCTCAGTGGGTAGCAGTGAGTGCGGTGGCTCAGTGGTCAGCAGTGAGAGCGGTGGCTCAGTGGGTAGCAGTGAGTGCGGTGGCTCAGTGGGTAGCAGTGAGTGCGGTGGCTCAGTGGGTAGCAGTGAGTGCGGTGGCGCAGTGGTTAGCAGTGAGTGCGGTGGCTCAGTGGTGACCAGTGAGTGCGGTGGCTCAGTGGTTAGCAGTGAGTGCGGTGGCTCAGTGGTTAGCAGTGAGTGCGGTGGCTCAGTGGTTAGCAGTGAGTGCGGTGGCTCAGTGGTTAGCAGTGAGTGCGGTGGCTCAGTGGGTAGCAGTGAGTGCGGTGGCTCAGTGGGTAGCAGTGTGAGTGCGGTGGCTCAGTGGGTAGCAGTGAGTGCGGTGGCTCTGTGGTTAGCAGAGTATACGATGGCTCAGTGGTTAGCAGTGAGTGCAGTGGCTCAGTGGTGAGCAGTGAGTGCGGTGGCTCAGTGGTGAGCAGTGAGTGCGGTGGCTCAGTGGTGAGCAGTGAGTGCGGTGGCGCAGTGGTGAGCAGTGAGTGCGGTGGCGCAGTGGTGAGCAGTGAGTGCGGTGGCGCAGTGGTTAGCAGTGAGTGCGGTGGCTCAGTGGTTAGCAATGAGTGCGGTGGCTCAGTGGTTAGCAGTGAGTGCGGTGGCTCAGTGGGTAGCAGTGAGTGCGGTGGCTCAGTGGGTAGCAGTGAGTGCGGTGGCTCAGTGGGTAGCAGTGAGTGCGGTGGCTCAGTGGGTAGCAGTGAGTGCGGTGGCTCAGTGGGTAGCAGTGAGTGCGGTGGCTCAGTGGTCAGCAGTGAGAGCGGGTGGCTCAGTGGGTAGCAGTGAGTTGGGTGGCTCAGTGGGTAGCAGTGAGTGCGGTGGCTCAGTGGGTAGCAGTAAGTGCAGTGGCTCAGTGGGTAGCAGTGAGTGCGGTGGCTCAGTGGGTAGCAGTGAGTGCGGTGGCTCAGTGGGTAGCAGTGAGTGCGGTGGCTCAGTGGTTAGCAGTGAGTGCGGTGGCTCAGTGGTTAGCAGTGAGTGCAGTGGCTCAGTGGTTAGCAGTGAGTGCGGTGGCTCAGTGGGTAGCAGTGAGTGCGGTGGCTCAGTGGGTAGCAGTGAGTGCGGTGGCTCAGTGGGTAGCAGTGAGTGCGGTGGCTCTGTGGTTAGCAGAGTATACGATGGCTCAGTGGTTAGCAGTGAGTGCAGTGGCTCAGTGGTGAGCAGTGAGTGCGGTGGCTCAGTGGTGAGCAGTGAGTGCGGTGGCGCAGTGGTGAGCAGTGAGTGCGGTGGCGCAGTGGTTAGCAGTGAGTGCGGTGGCTCAGTGGTTAGCAATGAGTGCGGTGGCTCAGTGGTTAGCAGTGAGTGCGGTGGCTCAGTGGTTAGCAGTGAGTGCGGTGGCTCAGTGGGTAGCAGTGAGTGCGGTGGCTCAGTGGGTAGCAGTGAGTGCGGTGGCTCAGTGGGTAGCAGTGAGTGCGGTGGCTCAGTGGGTAGCAGTGAGTGCGGTGGCTCAGTGGTCAGCAGTGAGAGCGGTGGCTCAGTGGGTAGCAGTGAGTTGGGTGGCTCAGTGGGTAGCAGTGAGTGCGGTGGCTCAGTGGGTAGCAGTAAGTGCGGTGGCTCAGTGGGTAGCAGTGAGTGCGGTGGCTCAGTGGGTAGCAGTGAGTGCGGTGGCTCAGTGGGTAGCAGTGAGTGCGGTGGCTCAGTGGGTAGCAGTGAGTGCGGTGGCTCAGTGGGTAGCAGTGAGTGCGGTGGCTCAGTGGTCAGCAGTGAGAGCGGTGGCTCAGTGGTAGCAGTGAGTTGGGTGGCTCAGTGGGTAGCAGTGAGTGCGGTGGCTCAGTGGGTAGCAGTGAGTGCGGTGGCTCAGTGGTCAGCAGTGAGAGCGGTGGCTCAGTGGGTAGCAGTGAGTGCGGTGGCTCAGTGGGTAGCAGTGAGTGCGGTGGCTCAGTGGGTAGCAGTGAGTGCGGTGGCTCAGTGGTGAGCAGTGAGTGCGGTGGCTCAGTGGTGAGCAGTGAGTGCGGTGGCGCAGTGGTTAGCAGTGAGTGCGGTGGCTCAGTGGTTAGCAGTGAGTGCGGTGGCTCAGTGGTGAGCAGTGAGTGTGGTGGCTCAGTGGTTAGCAGTGAGTGCAGTGGCTCAGTGGTTAGCAGTGAGTGCGGTGGCTCAGTGGGTAGCAGTGAATGCTGTGGCTCCGTGGGTAGCAGTGAGTGTGGGTATCTCAGTGGGTAGCAGTGAGTGCGGTGGCTCAGTGGGTAGCAGTGAGTGCGGTGGCTCAGTGGGTAGCAGTGAGTGCGGTGGCTCTGTGGTTAGCAGAGTATACGATGGCTCAGTGGTTAGCAGTGAGTGCGGTGGCTCAGTGGGTAGCAGTGAGTGCGGTGGCTCAGTGGTGAGCAGTGAGTGCGGTGGCGCAGTGGTGAGCAGTGAGTGCGGTGGCGCAGTGGTTAGCAGTGAGTGCGGTGGCTCAGTGGTTAGCAGTGAGTGCGGTGGCTCAGTGGTTAGCAGTGAGTGCGGTGGCTCAGTGGTGAGCAGTGAGTGCGGTGGCGCAGTGGTGAGCAGTGAGTGCGGTGGCGCAGTGGTTAGCAGTGAGTGCGGTGGCTCAGTGGTTAGCAGTGAGTGCGGTGGCTCAGTGGTTAGCAGTGAGTGCGGTGGCTCAGTGGTTAGCAGTGAGTGCGGTGGCTCAGTGGTTAGCAGTGAGTGCAGTGGCTCAGTGGTTAGCAGTGAGTGCGGTGGCTCAGTGGGTAGCAGTGAGTGCGGTGGCTCAGTGGGTAGCAGTGAGTGCGGTGGCTCAGTGGGTAGCAGTGAGTGCGGTGGCTCAGTGGGTAGCAGTGAGTGCGGTGGCTCTGTGGTTAGCAGAGTATACGATGGCTCAGTGGTTAGCAGTGAGTGCAGTGGCTCAGTGGTGAGCAGTGAGTGCGGGGGCTCAGTGGTGAGCAGTGAGTGCGGTCGCTCAGTGGTGAGCAGTGAGTGCGGTGGCTCAGTGGTGAGCAGTGAGTGCGGTGGCGCAGTGGTGAGCAGTGAGTTCGGTGGCGCAGTGGTTAGCAGTGAGTGCGGTGGCTCAGTGGTTAGCAATGAGTGCGGTGGCTCAGTGGTTAGCAGTGAGTGCGGTGGCTCAGGTGGGTAGCAGTGAGTGCGGTGGCTCAGTGGGTAGCAGTGAGTGCGGTGGCTCAGTGGGTAGCAGTGAGTGCGGTGGCTCAGTGGGTAGCAGTGAGTGCGGTGGCTCAGTGGTCAGCAGTGAGAGCGGTGGCTCAGTGGGTAGCAGTGAGTTGGGTGGCTCAGTGGGTAGCAGTGAGTGCGGTGGCTCAGTGGGTAGCAGTGAGTGCGGTGGCTCAGTGGGTAGCAGTGAGTGCGGTGGCTCAGTGGGTAGCAGTGAGTGCGGTGGCTCAGTGGGTAGCAGTGAGTGCGGTGGCTCAGTGGTTAGCAGTGAGTGCGGTGGCTCAGTGGTTAGCAGTGAGTGCAGTGGCTCAGTGGTTAGCAGTGGGTGCGGTGGCTCAGTGGGTAGCAGTGAGTGCGGTGGCTCAGTGGGTAGCATGAGTGCGGTGGCTCAGTGGGTAGCAGTGAGTGCGGTGGCTCAGTGGGTAGCAGGAGTGCGGTGGCTCAGTGGTAGCAGTGAGTGCGGTGGCTCAGTGGGAGCAGTGAGTGCGGTGGCCGTGGTAGCAGTGAGTGCGGTGGCTCAGTGGGAGTAGTGCGGTGGCTCAGTGGGTAGCAGTGAGTGCGGTGGCTCAGTGGGTAGCAGTGAGTGCGGTGGCTCAGTGGGTAGCAGTGAGTGCGGGGCTCAGTGGTAGCAGTGAGTGCGGTGGCTCAGTGGGTAGCAGTGAGTGCGGTGGCTCAGTGGTAGCAGTGAGAGCGGTGGCTCAGTGGGTAGCAGTGAGTGGGTGGCTCAGTGGTAGCAGTGAGTGCGGTGGCTCAGTGGGTAGCAGTGAGTGCGGTGGCTCAGTGGTCAGCAGTGAGAGCGGTGGCTCAGTGGTAGCAGTGAGTGCGGTGGCTCAGTGGGTAGCAGTGAGTGCGGTGGCTCAGTGGTAGCAGTGAGTGCGGTGGCTCAGTGGTGAGCAGTGAGTGCGGTGGCTCAGTGGTGAGCAGTGAGTGCGGTGGCCAGTGGTTAGCAGTGAGTGCGGTGGCTCAGTGGTTAGCAGTGAGTGCGGTGGCTCAGTGGTGAGCAGTGAGTGGGTGGCTCAGTGGTTAGCAGTGAGTGCAGTGGCTCAGTGGTAGCAGTGAGTGCGGTGGCTCAGTGGGTAGCAGTGAATGCGTGGCTCCGTGGGTAGCAGTGAGGGGTTCTCAGTGGGTAGCAGTGAGTGCGTGGCTCAGTGGGTAGCAGTGAGTGCGGTGGCTCAGTGGGTAGCAGTGAGTGCGGTGGCTCTGTGGTTAGCAGAGTATCGATGGCTCAGTGGTTAGCAGTGAGTGCGGTGGCTCAGTGGTAGCAGTGAGTGCGGTGGCTCAGTGGTGAGCAGTGAGTGCGGTGGCCAGTGGTGAGCAGTGAGTGCGGTGGCGCAGTGGTTAGCAGTGAGTGCGGTGGCTCAGTGGTTAGCAGTGAGTGCGGTGGCTCAGTGGTTAGCAGTGAGTGCGGTGGCTCAGTGGTGAGCAGTGAGTGCGGTGGCGCAGTGGTGAGCAGTGAGTGCGGTGGCGCAGTGGTTAGCAGTGAGTGCGGTGGCTCAGTGGTTAGCAGTGAGTGCGGTGGCTCAGTGGTTAGCAGTGAGTGCGGTGGCTCAGTGGTTAGCAGTGAGTGCGGTGGCTCAGTGGTTAGCAGTGAGTGCAGGGCTCAGTGGTTAGCAGTGAGTGCGGTGGCTCAGTGGGTAGCAGTGAGTGCGGTGGCTCAGTGGGTAGCAGTGAGTGCGGTGGCTCAGTGGGTAGCAGTGAGTGCGGTGGCTCAGTGGGTAGCAGTGAGTGCGGTGGCTCTGTGGTTAGCAGAGTATACGATGGCTCAGTGGTTAGCAGTGAGTGCAGTGGCTCAGTGGTGAGCAGTGAGTGCGGGGGCTCAGTGGTGAGCAGTGAGTGCGGTCGCTCAGTGGTGAGCAGTGAGTGCGGTGGCTCAGTGGTGAGCAGTGAGTGCGGTGGCGCAGTGGTGAGCAGTGAGTTCGGTGGCGCAGTGGTTAGCAGTGAGTGCGGTGGCTCAGTGGTTAGCAATGAGTGCGGTGGCTCAGTGGTTAGCAGTGAGTGCGGTGGCTCAGTGGGTAGCAGTGAGTGCGGTGGCTCAGTGGGTAGCAGTGAGTGCGGTGGCTCAGTGGGTAGCAGTGAGTGCGGTGGCTCAGTGGTAGCAGTGAGTGCGGTGGCTCAGTGGTCAGCAGTGAGAGCGGTGGCTCAGTGGGTAGCAGTGAGTTGGGTGGCTCAGTGGGTAGCAGTGAGTGCGGTGGCTCAGTGGGTAGCAGTGAGTGCGGTGGCTCAGTGGGTAGCAGTGAGTGCGGTGGCTCAGTGGGTAGCAGTGAGTGCGGTGGCTCAGTGGGTAGCAGTGAGTGCGGTGCTCAGTGGTTAGCAGTGAGTGCGGTGGCTCAGTGGTTAGCAGTGAGTGCAGTGGCTCAGTGGTTAGCAGTGGGTGCGGTGGCTCAGTGGGTAGCAGTGAGTGCGGTGGCTCAGTGGGTAGCAGTGAGTGCGGTGGCTCAGTGGGTAGCAGTGAGTGCGGTGGCTCAGTGGTAGCAGTGAGTGCGGTGGCTCTGTGGTTAGCAAGTATACGATGGCTCAGTGGGTAGCAGTGAGTGCGGTGGCTCAGTGGGTAGCAGTGAGTGCGGTGGCTCAGTGGGTAGCAGTGAGTGCGGTGGCTCAGTGGGTAGCAGTGAGTGCGGGGTGGTGCAGTGGTGCAGTGGTGTGGTGGCTCAGTGGTGCTCAGTGGGAGAGCGGTGGTCAGTGGGTAGCAGTGAGGTTGGGTGGCTCAGTGTGGTAGCAGTGAGTGCGGTGGCTCAGTGGGTAGCAGTGAGTGCGGTGGCTCAGTGGTCAGCAGTGGAGGAGGTGGTCAGTGGGTAGCAGTGAGTGCGGTGGCTCAGTGGGTAGCAGTGAGTGCGGTGGCTCAGTGGGTAGCAGTGAGTGCTGTGGCTCAGTGGTTAGCAGTGAGTGCGGTGGCTCAGTGGGTAGCAGTGAGTGCGGTGGCTCAGTGGGTAGCAGTGAGTGCGGTGGTTCAGTGGGTAGCAGTGAGTGCGGTGGCTCAGTGGGTAGCAGTGAGTGTGGTGGTTCAGTGGGTAGCAGTGAGTGCGGTGGCTCAGTGGTTAGCAGAGTATACGATGGCTCAGTGGTTAGCAGTGAGTGCAGTGGCTCAGTGGGTAGCAGTGAGTGCGGTGGCTCAGTGGGTAGCAGTGAGTGTGGTGGTTCAGTGGGTAGCAGTGAGTGCAGTGGCTCAGTGGTTAGCAGAGTATACGATGGCTCAGTGGTTAGCAGTGAGTGCAGTGGCTCAGTGGTGAGCAGTGAGTGCGGTGGCTTAGTGGTGAGCAGTGAGTGCGGTGGCTCAGTGGTGAGCAGTGAGTGCGGTGGCGCAGTGGTGAGCAGTGAGTGCGGTGGCGCAGTGGTGAGCAGTGAGTGCGGTGGCTCAGTGGTTAGCAGTGAGTGCGGTGGCTCAGTGGTTAGCAGTGAGTGCGGTGGCTCAGTGGTTAGCAGTGGTGTGGTGGCTCAGTGGGTAGCAGTGAGTGCGGTGGCTCAGTGGTAGCAGTGAGTGCGGTGGCTCAGTGGGTAGCAGTGAGTGCGGTGGCTCAGTGGGTAGCAGTGAGTGCGGTGGCTCAGTGGGTAGCAGTGAGTGCGGTGGCTCAGTGGGTCAGCAGTGAGTGCGGTGGCTCAGTGGGTAGCAGTGAGTGGGTGGCTCAGTGGGTAGCAGTGAGTGCGGTGGCTCAGTGGTGTAGCAGTGATGCGGTGGCTCAGTGGGTAGCAGTGAGTGCGGTGGCTCAGTGGGTAGCAGTGAGTGCGGTGGCTCAGTGGGTAGCAGTGAGTGCGGTGGCTCAGTGGGAAGTAGCAGTGCAGGTGGCGCAGTGGCTGCAGTGGTGCGATGCAGGGTTAGCAGTATGGTGCTCAGTGGTTGCAGTGAGTGCAGTGGCTCAGTGGTTAGCAGTGAGTGCGGTGGCTCAGTGGTGAGCAGTGAGTGCGGTTGGCTCAGTGGTAGCAGTGAGTGCGGTGGCTCAGTGGTAGCAGTGAGTGCGGTGGCTCAGTGGTTAGCAGTGAGTGCGGTGGCTCAGTGGTTAGCAGTGAGTGCGGTGGCTCAGTGGTAGCAGTGAGTGCGGTGGCTCGTGGGTAGCAGTGAGTGCGGTGGCTCAGTGGGTAGCAGTGAGTGCGGTGGTCAGTGGTTAGCAGTGAGTGCGGTGGCTCAGTGGGTAGCAGTGAGTGCGGTGGCTCAGTGGGTAGCAGTGAGTGCGGTGGCTCAGTGGTTAGTAGCAGTGACGTGCCGGTGGTTGCAGTGGTAGCAGTGAGTGCTCAGTGGGTAGCAGTGAGTGGGTGGCTCAGTGGGTAGCAGTGAGGTGCGTGGTTCAGTGGTGGTAGCAGTGAGTGCGGTGGCTCAGTGGTTAGCAGAGTTACGTGGCTCAGTGGTTAGCAGTGAGTGCAGGGTGTGGCTCAGTGGTGAGTGTGAGCAGTGAGTGCGGTGGCTCAGTGGGTGAGCAGTGAGTGCGGTGGGCAGTGGTGTAGCAGTGAGTGCGGTGGCGCAGTGGTTAGCAGTGAGTGCGGTGGCTCAGTGGTTAGCAGTGAGTGCGTGGCTCAGTGGTTAGCAGTGAGTGCGGTGGCTCAGTGGTTAGCAGTGAGTGCGGTGGCTCAGTGGGTAGCAGTGAGTGCGGTGGCTCAGTGGTTAGCAGTGAGTGCGATGGCTCAGTGGGTAGCAGTGAGTGCGGTGGCTCAGTGGGTAGCAGTGAGTACGGTGGCTCAGTGGGTAGCAGTGAGTGCAGTGGCTCAGTGGGTAGCAGTGAGTGTGGTGGCTCAGTGGGTAGCAGTGAGTGCGGTGGCTCAGTGGGTAGCAGTGAGTACGGTGGCTCAGTGGGTAGCAGTGAGTGCGGTGGCTCAGTGGGTAGCAGTGAGTGCGGTGGCTCAGTGGGTAGCAGTGAGTGCGGTGGCTCAGTGGTCAGCAGTGAGAGTGGTGGCTCAGTGGGTAGCAGTGAGTTGGGTGGCTCAGTGGGTAGCAGTGAGTGCGGTGGCTCAGTGGGTAGCAGTGAGTGCGGTGGCTTAGTTGGTAGCAGTGAGTGCGGTGGCTCAGTGGGTAGCAGTGAGTGCGGTGGCTTAGTGGGTAGCAGTGAGTGCGGTGGCTCAGTGGGTAGCAGTGAGTGCGGTGACTCAGTGGGTAGCAGTGAGTGCGGTGGCTCAGTGGGTAGCAGTGAGTGCGGTGGCTTAGTGGGTAGCAGTGAGTGCGGTGGCTCAGTGGGTAGCAGTGAGTGCGGTGGCTCAGTGGGTAGCAGTGAGTGCGGTGGCTCAGTGGGTAGCAGTGAGTGCGGTGGCTCAGTGGGTAGCAGTGAGTGCGGTGGCTCAGTGGGTAGCAGTGAGTGCGGTGGCTCAGTGGGTAGCAGTGAGTACGGTGGCTCAGTGGGTAGCAGTGAGTGCGGTGGCTCAGTGGGTAGCAGTGAGTGTGGTGGCTCAGTGGGTAGCAGTGAGTGCGGTGGCGCAGTGGGTAGCAGTGAGTGCGGTGGCTCAGTGGTTAGCAGTGAGTGGGGTGGCTCAGTGGGTAGCAGTGAGTGGGGTGGCTCAGTGGGTAGCAGTAGGTAGGGTGGCTCAGTGGTTAGCAGTGAGTGTGGTGGCTCAGTGGTCAGCAGTGAGTGCGGGCAGAGGACAGAGGGGGCAGAGGACGGAGGGGGCAGAGGACGGAGGGGCAAAGGACGGAGGGGGCAGAGGACAGAGGGGGGCAGAGGACGGAGGGGGCAGAGGACGGAGGGGGCAGAGGACGGGGGGGGCAGAGGACAGAGGGGGCAGAGGACGGAGGGGGGCAGAGGACAGAGGGGGGCAGAGGACAGAGGGAGCAGAGGACAGAGGGGGGCAGAGGACAGAGGGGGGCAGGGGGCAGGGGGGTCAGGGGGGCAGGGGGCAGAGGACAGAGGGGGAAGGGGGCAGAGGGCAGAGAGGGCAGAAGGGGCAGAGGGCAGAGGCTGGAGGGGGCAGAGGACTGAGGGGGCACAGGAGCGTGTGGGGCTGCAGACTCACCGCGGGCCGCGCGTCTGGTATAGGAGGAGAGGAGGGGCGGGCAGAGCTGCAGGACAGGAAGTCCCGCCCTCCCTCCTCTCCAGGTTCGCGGCGGGCGTCTGGGAGTACGGGTACCCACAGGGGTTGTGTGGCCCCCCGAGGTGGCGGCCAATGGGCCTCCCCTGCCCCCCCCGGTATGCAGGCTAGTGGCTGGAGGGCAGAGGGTGGAGGGGAGAGGCTGGAGGGCACACAGAACTTCCGAGGTCGGAACGTTCCTGTGCCAGTGCGTGTAGCCGGGCTGCGCCCGGCTACTCTGCACTGGCTGACGTCACCAGCCCAGGCCGAAGGCCATCACGGAAGTACCCTTCGGGTTTTCCGGAAGTGGCCTTCGGCTTTTATATTATAGATATGTCACCTTACCTAGCTTGTGGTTAATTAAGGGCTGGTTCCTTGGTTTATGTCCCACACCTATCTTAAGAGCCCGTCACACACAACGATATCGGTAATGATATCGTTGCAACGTCACCGGTTGCAGCGATGTATAAATGACATCATTGCGTGCAACACCTGTCAACGATCAACAATGAGTCGTTGATCGTTGATCGCAGATTTATGAACCAGTTCATAAAACTATCGTTAGTCGCCCACTGAACGCGCAGCATCGCTGCGTGTGACAGCGGGAGACCAACGATCAGCGAGCTCCCAGCGCAGCACAGCAATGCTGGGAGCTGGTATCCAAGGTAAACCTCTGGTTTACCGTGCGGCGCTTAGTTATCCACCAGATACCAGTGTGCTCGCTTGCCCTGATCGCTGGTGAGTCTGCCTGTGTGACAGCTCACCAGGGATCGGCCTTCAATGTCATTGAAGCATGTAACGGGACCTTTACTATTAAGCACCTTATACAATTACTCCAAAGGCAACCTCCTCCTTCCTCTTTCTCCCCTGTGCCTGTCTTCTTTTCTTCCTCTATAACACGCTTTGTCTGAAAAACGTTACTAGCATTGTTACTACTGGTACCACTGTAACACTTGTAGTTCACCTTTAATAAATGTCTCACTGCACTTGATACTTTTGTGGACTGAGTGGTATCATTACGACTGTGTGGGCATCTAGACACTCACTATTAATTGTTTTATTCACAATTATCACAGTTATTAGGTAGTGATGAGCAAGCAGTAAAATGCTCAGGGGCTCGATGCTCGGGTCGAGCATATCGAGATGCTTGGTTGCTCAACCCGAGCACCGAGCCCAATGTTATCCAATTGGGAAACTCGAACATTTTGCCGGCGGCACCCCTGGCGCACTGCAGAAAGCATAAAAATAACACTTGTGATCCCGCTGCCGCCGACTCCTGCAGCCCCCTGGTGCCATCCGATCACCCCCTGCCCCCCGGAGCACAGGCGGCAGGCATGGGGGACAGGAGATGATTGGATGGCACCAGGGGGCTGCAGGAGCAGCAAATACTCATCATCTAGCAATGTCGGCGCAGGAGCTTTAAACACAGCTCATCTGACAGCTGTTTAAATCTCCCGCGCTGACATCAGCTGTTCGGTGTTGGCGTGGGAAATTGAAACAGCTGTCAGATCAGCTGTGTTTAAAGCTCCTGCTCCGACACCGCTGGGTGATGAGCAGTGCCCGGTGCCAGGAAATGAGCGGCTGCCGCCACTGGGAAGTGACTTGCCGCTTATCTCCCGGCTATGGGCCGGCCAGCAAAACAATCAAATGATATTGGATCCGGATTGGATGTCGTGGGACCCTCGAACCTGGACTAGGTCAGAGGGGGTGGGGGTCTTTTCTTTAATAAAGTTGGAGTTCCTAATTGTGTTTTGTTTTATATCTAATAAAAATATTTTTTTTCTGTTTTGTGTTTTTTTTCTATATGATTACTAGAAATTCATGGTGGTCATGTCTAATAGTGGCGTGACCCCATGAATTTCGAGCTGAGGGCCAGCTGATAATACAAAGCTGGCCCTAACCCCATTATTACCCAGTGAGCCACCGCACCAGGGCCCTGGATGAGCTGGATACAGCGCCAGAAAATGGCGCTTCTATGAAAGCACCATTTTCTGGGGTGGCTGCGGACTGCAATTCACAGCAGGGGAGAAGGCAGAAAGCTTAGGCCACTTTGTGCCGTGGATTACAGCCCCCAGCTGCCTAGTTGTTCCTGGCTGGACACTAACATAGGGCGAAGCCTACGTTGTTTGTTTTTGTTTTTTTTTATTATTTCATGAAATTCATGAAATAATTTTAAAAAAAGGCCTTCCCTATGTGTTTGGTTCCCAGCCTGGTACAACTAGGCAGCTGGGGTTTGGGGGCAGCTCGTACTTGCCTGCTGTACCTGGCTGGCATACGAAAATATGGTGAGGCCCACGTAATTTTTTTTTTTTTTTTTTGTGAAAACACTTTAAAAAAAGGGCTTTCCTGCATTTTCCATTGTCAGTGAAGGTAACACCAAGCAGCGGGGGTTAGCAGACAATAGCTGCTTCGGTTACCTTTAGCTGGCAATAGAAAATGCAGCGGGAGCCCACATGTTTTTTTTTAACCCCTAACCCTAGGGTTAGGGTTATGTGTTTGGGGTTTTATTTATAATTTTTTTAATGTTTTAATGAATTTTAAAAAGAAAAATCAACATGGGCTTCGCCATATTTTTGTATGATAGCCAGGTACAGCAGGTAGGTACGGGCTCCACCAACCCCCAGCTGCCTATTTGTACCCGGCTGGGAACCAAAAATATAGGGAAGCCCTTTTTTTTTTTAATTATTTCATGAATTTCATGAAATAATTAAAAAAAAAAAACGACGTAGGCTCCACCCTATTTTGGTGTCCAGCCAGGTACAACTAGGGAGCTGGGGGTTGGAATCTGCTGTGCAGGGTGGCCCGAGCTTTCTGCCTTCCCCCCCTGCTGTGAATTGCAGTCCGCAGCCACCCCAGAAAATGGCGCTTTGATAGAAGCGTCATTTTCTGGCTCTGTATCCAGCTCATCCAGGGCCCTGGTGCGGTGGCTCACTGGGTAATAATGGGGTTAGGGCCATCTTTGTATTATCAGCCGGCCCTCAGCTTGAAATTCATGGGGTCACACCAATATTAGACATGACCACCATGAATTTCTAGTAATCATAAAGAAAAAAGACGCAACACAGAGAAAAAATATTTTTATTAGAAATAAAACAGAACACAATTAGAAACTCCATCTTTATTAAAGGAAAGAACCCCACCCTCTTCGATGTAGTCCAGGTTCGAGAGTCCCACAACGTCCAATCCGGATCCAATATCATCTGATCGGTTTGCTGCTCATCCAGCGGCGGGCGCCGCTCATTTCCCGGAGATGGCAGCCGCTCATCTCCCGGCGACAGGCGCCACTCATCTCCCAGCGGTGTCAGCGCGGGAGATTTAAACACAGCTGATCTGACAGTTGTTTAAATTTCCAGCGCCGACACCGAACAGCTGATGTCGTCACAGGAGATTTAAACACAGCTGTCAGATCAGCCGCGAGCCGCCGCCACTAGCACAGCACGTTCAGGTCTGATATAGCCCTGATGACGCTGTGCGTCCAGCCAATCACTGTAATGCCACAACCAACAAGGCTGTGGCATTACAGTGTGCGGCAGCCAATCAGTCTGTAAAAAGCACCTACATGCAGGGATGGGGAGTCGAGCATCTGCCCGAACATATCGGCGGTACTCTGTGCTATCCGAGCATCCCGAGTACTGGGATGCTCAAGTGAGTACCGAGTACCACTGAACTTGCTCGCTCATCACTAATCTTAGGTTTAAAGTGAACCTGTCACCTAAATAAACCACCCCAGGCTATCACTACCTGTCCCTGCACCTTCCTATTACTATACTAACTATCCCGCTCTGTTCTAAATGTGCTTTGTGACTGTTGTATAAAACGTGTTTTATAACTTACTGATTAGTATTATAATGAAGAGGGGGCTACTGTTACTAGCCCACCCCGGGCGTCCTGTTTGGGTCCCTTTCACCACCTCCTGCAGTGTTTATCACGCCCCGATGGGCGTGATATTGAAATTGAAACGTGCACCCCCAGCCTGCCCCGGAGCCGTCTGTAGACTTCCGGGTATGATGCTGAATGCGTCATTTCCGGTACTCCACTGGCTAGGGGCGCACATTTCAATTTCAATATCAATATAAACACTGCGGGAGGCGGCGAAAGGGACCCAAAGACGACGCCCAGGTGGGTTAGTAACAGTAGCCCCCTCTTCATTTAGTACGGAGAGGGACAGTTAGTATAATAAGAAGGTGCAGGGACAGGTAGTTATAGCCTGGGGTGGTTTATCTAGCTGACAGGTTCACGTTAATATTGGCCTATAAAATTGATTAAAGGAGTGGAGGGAAGGTGCAAAAAAAAAAAAAAAGTAAAAATTAAAAATATATTTCCTTATTTATGTCTTTTTATAAAGACACTCCGCATTTTCAGAATTTTTCCTCTGACTGATAAATAGGCAGCTTGTACTTTATAGTCGTTTCGACTGAAAATGTAACGATATTTCATATTATAGCTATTATACTATTTAATTTTCTATTTACCGTGAAAGTAAATATGAAAAATGTAAGATTCCAGACTCTCCATGGTAAATTTGTTTATTTCTATCTGCACTGTGACATATGGTAATGTGTGAGTCTATCTGCCGGAGCCGTCACAGCCTGCAGTCATATAGAATAAAGAGCGATAATCAGTCAAGAACGCGCTATAACAATGAGCTCCACAACTGCTGAGAGGGCGAATATGGGGCTCGGTATCTGCAGAGATGAACTCTTCACTCCAGAGAATTGCAAAACTTCATGAAATTTCTGAAACTAAAGGGACCTAAAGTAGGTATCCAATACTTTTTGTATTAATAGTGGTCGCAAAATAAAAAGAGAAAAACAATCTCACTTACCGGACCCCTACCGCTCCTTCATACTGTTGCTGGGATCCCATGATGGTCTCCTGGCTTCCTTTTGCAATGAGGGATACTGTCACGTGTAGCCTGCACTGTAGCTTTCTTGAACTGCTCTGCAGTGACTTAATGTTTAATTCCTTTTGCTAAATTCGGAGTTAATGTTAGAAGCTGCTCTAGTATTGCTGTCTAAGGTCTATTGCGGCTCTTCAGGGAGGGGGTGTGTCAGGTTACACAGTTGTCCCTGGCCTTTAAATAGTTCCCTCTTCCACCAGCAGATGTCGCTGATAGAGTTCAGTCTCTACTCTGACCTCGTGCAGTGAAGACGCTGAGTGGTGTTGCAGAAACTTACATGAAGCTAACAATGAGTTAAATAAGAGAGATAAGATGGGCACTAATCGGTCACACTGTACCAATAAGCCAAGCCCGCTTTTCAGTCAGATAAAGAACACTTGCTTTTGGGGTGCACACATAAACTGAGCTGGTCAAATTATTCAAATGTTTCAAAGGACACTGCAGCACTCACCCAGGTGAGTCATCCTTCACTCCCCTCTCTTTCCCTCCCTGCATAGCTTGCTATGGCTTAAACAGCAATAAAAGAAGACTTTGAACATCACCTGGGTGAGTGCTGCTGTGGTGCTCCTGAGGTTCCAGTCACCACAGAGGTACTACACCTCAGCCAGAGGAGTGATACCCCACTCTCTGGTAAGGAGGGGGCACTACCCGGTACCCACACACCCGCAACCAACACCACACCACTCCAGTCCAGAGGATTTGGGTGGACCCTATTGAGGGAAGGCACCATCTCAGTCTGAAGGGGGAACTAAGTAGGGGGGTTGGGTGGAGGAAGTTGAGAAGGGTAGGACACCCGGAAGTAGAGGGAATGGGAGAAAAAAAAAGTCAGCCAATTGGGGAGAGACGTTAGGCGGAGGGTGAAGAGGAGACGTCCTGGGGACTGGAGCCACAGAAAGGCTCGTCCCAGGGCTGTGGGAGACAAGTCTGTTGGAGAGAGCAGATGTGAGAGAGAAAGGGTCCCAGGGGCATGGGAAGAGGGTAACCCACCCGTGGCACCCAAATCCACACCAAACAGAGTCGAGGGATCGGGTTGCAGAGGGTACCGACCCCAGACTAGCGGAGAGACTGTAAGACTCAACTAGCAAACTAGAGGCTGCACTATCTTCATGTGCAGCACCACATCCACACACATTCGCTAAAAAGGCAGCCGCATAGGGTTAGGGGAAAGAGAGGACGTCACCAGACAGGACCTGAGGCTGCTGACTTGGGACACTGTGTGTGAGGCGCAGAGCAGGAGTGCGAGAGCCAGCACAGTGAGACGACCCGGAAAGTCACATAGGAAAAGGGTCCCGATAAAGTGTACCCAAGCTACTCTAGAGTTGGCTGAATCACCGACCCGGAGGACACAGTCTCCAGGTTACAACAGCCAGCCGGGAGCTGTGAGTACAGTGTAAAGACTGCGCCCTGCTGTGCCCTCAGATTATTTACTGCATCCCGTGCCCTGTACTACAAAAACTACCATCATTAAATTGACTCTACATCTGGCCTGGGGCACCCAACCCGGAGCCCGGGACTCTAGGCTGGCAAGGGGTGGTGGGTTTAGAGGAAAGTGGGTGTGAATGAACATAGATCAGGTGACAGAGAGCACAAATAGAGGAGAAAGAGGAGGAAGGAGTTAGTAGGCCAAGGGTGCTGAACAGAAAAGACCCAGAGTACAGACACAGGGAGCCGAGCAGCAAAGACACCAAGCAGAGAGTGACCCATATCCTGGTGGGGTTGGGCTTGATGGAGATGCAGAATCCACAGAGTCACAGAAACCATGGAGAGAAAGCTCGTCCATAGCCGGCATCCCAGGGGAGTGTGAGGACAGAGACCGGACCAGCAGTACTGGGTCCGAGGAACACGGCAGCACTGACTAACTGGTGGAGAAGTTTTCCCTATTTGAGCTGGAGTCACACGGGCTAGATGGAGTCTGGTAATGCCTTGCAAGAAAGGGTTTCTGCAGACTAGGCACACACCAGAGTGTCGGCTCTGAGGGGAACAGAGATTCTATACCGGCTTCCCAGATTAACTGATGAGGAGCTTTAACTCCAGGTTGGAGTTCCCACAACAAGGGTTGAAGGCACAGCAGCAACCACGAGGACCCCCAAGGGTCCGAGCTGCCGCCATACAACCCGGGGAGACAGAACGCAGAGAGAAACAACAGCCTGGAAGGACTTAGAAGGAGTGAGGGGTCTCAGAGTGTTCCCGGGATTAACTGCACTGTGAATTGTTAAGAACTGAACTGTACCGTGAGCTGTGTTAACTGTGAAGAACTGACAAGTAAACCCGGTGAACCCTGCCTGAGTGTCCGTGTTTGATTCCAGGTATATTGAACTTTGCATACCTTTTATCCTGCCAGGAGCAGCCCGACCCACGGCGGGCTCATCCTTCTGGCTGCAACCCATCCATAACTCCATCCTCCTGGCAGAGCAGCGCTGCAGCGGTGGTTCCATCATTGACCACAACTAGTGGGTGGCGTCACGACAAACTTTATCCACTGTACATATCCCCTTTTCCTTGTGAGAACCAGGGACACGGTCCGGAATAGGACCTCCATGACATCCTCAGCAGTACCCCGGTCCGGTACCGAGTAGCCCGTCCCAGTAGGCTCCACAAAAACATGAACCCTCCTACACAATGGTCACACATTTTTCAATGGATAGGATAAAACCTGCAAGCGGTCATTTACAATCATTACATTATTTACAGGATATAGTTCATTCATAAAACAGTACATTTCATTCATAAGACACACATTTCTTAAAGGATAAGATAAAACCTGCACACGATCATTTACAATCATTGTAGCATTCTATAAATATAGTTCATTCATAAAACAGTGCATTTCATTCATAAAACCAATACATTGCCATGAGCTGACATCACTAGGGTATCTAAAACCATTTCAACCAAGCACTTTACTTCATCCTGCAACCTCTACTTAGAAATCATACCAGCAGGGTCACAAACCTGCACCATCTGTTTCCTTCAGGATTCTCCACCGCCATTTGTGATCTGAAAGTCTCACAGGACCATCCCTAGTATTTGCTAGGATTACAAAGAATAACTCACATTGTTACGTAGAAGAAGTCATCTCTCCAAGGAGGATCATCAGCCCGGTTAGAATGTGAAAACAGTGAAAGCTGCCATAGGACTAGAAGCATCATAAACCCCCCATTTCAACCCTCTGGTCGAGACCTATCAAACATTACTATACTGCATCTATTTAAAAAGGTCTATCACCTCATTTAGTCCATTCATTGCTAAAGTGTTGTAGGATGATGGGGAGGAGACAGAAGGTTAGTTGTGCAGCAGATCCGGTGGTGATGAGGTGGCCGCTCCGGTATTGGTGAGGAGGCAACCCTGGTGGTGGTGAGGTGGCCGTTTAGGTGCTGGTGAGGAGCCAGCTCTGGTGGTGGTGAGGTGACCGTTCTAGTGCTGGTGAGTTGGCCGCTCATGTGGTGGTGAAGAGCCAGCTCTGGTGGTGATGAGGCAGCAGCTCCGGTAGTGGTGAGGTGGCCACTCTGGTGGTGGTGAGGCAGCAGCTCCGGTGGTGATGAAGCGGCACCTCCAGTGGTGGTGATGTGGCCGCTCCGGTGGTGGTGAGGAGGCAACTGCAGTGATGGTCAGAATGTGGTAGTGAGGGGGCAGCCCCAGTGGTGGTGTGGTGACTGCTCTCGTGGTGGTGAGATGGCAGCATCGGTGGTGGTGAGGTGGCCGTTTAGGTGCTGGTGAGAAGCCAGCTCCGGTGGTGGTGAGGCGGCAACTCCTGTGATGGTTAGGTTGCAGCTCTGGTGGTGGTGAGGTGACCGCTCTGTTGGTGGTGAGGAGCCAGCTCTGGTGGTGATGAGGCAGCAGCTCCAATGGTGCTGAGGTGGCTACTCTGGTGGTGGTGAGGCAGCAGCTCCGATGGTGATGAAGCGACACCTCCAGTGGCGGTGATGTGGCCGCTCCGGTGGTGGTGAGGAGGCCACTGCAGTGATGGTCAGAAGGTGGTAGTGAGGGGGCAGCCCCAGTGGTGGTGTGGTGACTGCTCTCGTGGTGGTGAGGAGGTTGCTCCAGTGCTGGTGTTGTGGCCGTTCCGGTGGTGGTGAGGAGGCTGCGGCAGTGATGGTGAGAAGTAGGGATGGGCGAATCTACTCGCTAGGACTCGTTACTCGGCGAGTAGTAAGGGACTCGCAGGACTCGGTACTCTGCGAGTTTCCCAGTGATTACTCGCACGAGTCCAATGCAAATCAATATCAATCCTAGTTTTGTCAGAAACGCTGACAAAACTAGGATTGCCATTGTTTGCATTAGACTCGGCTACTGTGCCAGTGATAGCAGGGAAACTCGCAAATAACTGCTGTTTCTTTGCGAGCTGAGTCCAGCTGTCTTCTCTGTGCAGCTCCAGGGTCCTAGAGCCCGCCTGCTGCCTGATGTAGCAGTGCTGAGATTGTTCTCAGTCTGCTCATTCCCTGTGTACAGACATGAATGTCTGTGCACAGAGATGATGTAGCAGTGCTGAGATTGTTCTCAGTCTGCTCATTCCCTGTGTACAGACATGAATGTCTGTGCACAGAGATGATGTAGCAGAGCTGAGATTGTTCTCAGTCTGCTCATTCCCTGTGTACAGACATGAATGTCTGTGCACAGAGATGATGTAGCAGAGCTGAGATTGTTCTCAGTCTGCTTATTCCCTGTGCATAGACATCTATATTTATGCACAGGGGATGTAGCAGAGAGGACATCGCGTTTTGGACTGCGTCGGACGGAAGAGGATTTTTTTAATTAAAGATGGAGTCCCTAATGGCTTTTTTTTTTATTTCTAATAAAAAATTTTCCTTGTGTTGTGTTTTTTTTAAAACAATTTAATAGAAATTCATGGCGGTCATGTCTAATATTGGCGTGACCGCCATAAATTTCGGGCTTAGGGCCAGCTGATAATACAAAGCTGGCCCTAACCTCTTTATTACCCAGCGTTCCACCGCTACCAGGGCCGCTGGAAGAGCGGGGTTCAGCGCCAGAGGACGGCGCTTCAATGAACGCGCCATCTTCTGGGGCGGCTGCGGGCTGCAATTTGCAGCGGGGGGTGCCCAGAAAGCTTGGGCATCCCTGCGCTGCGGATTCCAGCCCCCAGCTGCTTAGCTGTACCTGGCTAGACATAGAAATTGCGCGGAGCCCCACGCATTTTTTTTTTATTATTTCATGAATTTCAGAGTCAGAGTCTCAGAGTCGGAGTCTCAGAGTCAGAATCTCAGAATTTCATGAAATAATTAAAAAAAAATGCGTGGGGCTCCGTGCAATTTCTATGTCTAGCCAGGTACAGCTAAGCAGCTGGGGGCTGGAATCCGCAGCGCAGGGATGCCCAAGCTTTCTGGGCACCCCCCGCTGCAAATTGCAGCCCGCAGCCGCCCCAGAAGATGGCGCGTTCATTGAAGCGCCATCCTCTGGCGCTGAACCCCGCTCTTCCAGCGGCCCTGGTAGCGGTGGCACGCTGGGTAATAAAGAGGTTAGGGCCAGCTTTGTATTATCAGCTGGCCCTAAGCCCGAAATTTATGGCGGTCACGCCAATATTAGACATGACCGCCATGAATTTCTATTAAATTGTTTTAAAAAAAACACAACACAAGGAAAAATTTTTATTAGAAATAAAAAAAAAAGCCATTAGGGACTCCATCTTTAATTAAAAAAACCCTCTTCCGTCCGACGCAGTCCAAAACGCGATGTCCTCTCTGCTACATCCCCTGTGCATAAATATAGATGTCTATGCACAGGGAATAAGCAGACTGAGAACAATCTCAGCTCTGCTACATCATCTCTGTGCACAGACATTCATGTCTGTACACAGGGAATGAGCAGACTGAGAACAATCTCAGCTCTGCTACATCATCTCTGTGCACAGACATTCATGTCTGTACACAGGGAATGAGCAGACTGAGAACAATCTCAGCACTGCTACATCAGGCAGCAGGCAGGCTCTAGGACCCTGGAGCTGTGGCAGCCAGCACACAGAGAAGACAGGACTCTTATCTGTGCGAGTTTCCCAGCGATTACAGTTACAAAGTAAAGCCCCGGTCTCACATAACGATGTGTCAGCGATGCCGACAACGATCAGCATCGTTGATGCATCGTTGACACATCGTTATCAGGTCGCTGGTGAGCTGTCACACTGACAGACTTCACCAGCGACCTCTGGGCAGCCAGATCGTTGGTACCCAGCGTCCGCTCGTTCCCTGCATCCTGGGAGCGGACGGACGCTGGTAACCATGGTAACAGCGGGTCTCTCCTGCACTTAGAGACCCGCTTGTTTACCATGGTTACCGGCACCCGCTCGCTTCCGAGTTGCGGGGAGCGAGCGGGTGCCGACCTCTCCTATCCTGTCCCTCACTATTCTCATCTCTCCCTGCTATTTCCCTGTTCCCTACTCTATCCCCTATCCTAAACCCTAATCCTATCCCTCTCCTTGTTCTAAATAAAGAAATCCCCCCCCGAGGCTCACCGGCATCAGAGGCTCCCATACCGGCATCTCTGTAATGGAGATCTCAGGGGTAAAGGACCTATGATGAGGTCAGTATCATGTGACCGGCCTATACTGTACAGTATAGGCCGGTCACATGACTGTGACCTCATTACAGGTCCTTTACCCCTGAGATCTCCATTACAGAGATGCCGGTATGGGAGCCTCTGATGCCGGTGAGCCTCGGGGGGGGATTTCTTTATTTAGAACAAGGAGAGGGATAGGATTAGGGTTTAGGATAGGGGATAGAGTAGGGAACAGGGAAATAGCAGGGAGAGATGAGAATAGTGAGGGACAGGATAGGAGAGGATGCACCCGCTCGCTCCCCGCAACCCGGAAGCGGGCGGGTGCCGGTAACCATGGTAAACAAGCGGGTCTCTAAGCCCGCTTGTCACCCTGGATGTCATGTTACAGCGCTGCTGTGCGGCGCTGTGACATGGCGGGGGATCCTGACAGGTCGCTGATCGCTGCCCCCGCCGGTCACACACACCGATGTGTGGTGACCAGCGGGGGGGCCAACGACCAAAAAATGGTCAGGAGCCCTGTGCAACGATCAGCGACCTCACAGCAGGGGCCTGATCGCTGCTATCAGTCACACGCAACGATATCGGTAAGGATATCGTTCCTACGTCACAAATAGGACGATATCGTTACCGATATCATTATGTGAGACCTAGGCTTAAATGAGTCCAATGCAAATAAATGACAAAACTAGGATTGCTTCAGGCTGAAGCTTCCGAGACACATCTGCGATTTGTAAATCTCACACTACTCGCTATTACTCGCTTCCCCATTCATTAACATTGGACTCGCTAGACTCGCAACGAGTAGCGAGTCCTGTGCTCGGACTCGCTAGAGTCAAGCGATTCCGAGTAATTTAGGATTCGCCCATCACTAGTGAGAAGGCAGCTCTGGTGATGTTTAGGCGGCAGCTCCAGTGGTGGTGAGGTGGCTGCTTTGGTGGTGAGATGGCAGTGTGGTCATGGCAGGTCGTAGCTTTCTTGAAGAGATGGGTTTTCAAGTTCTGTTTGAAGCTTCTGAGTGTAGCAAATAATCGGACATTTTAGGGTACAGAATTCCAGAGGATGGGAGAAGTCTTGGAGACAATTGGATGAGGAACATATAAGTGTGGAGGAGAGGAGGAGGTCTTGGGAGGACCAAAGATTTCATGTTGGTGTTTAGAAGACCCATGAAATTTTAACTAACTTATAAATGAAATTAGCTGTTTGTCAAAATGTCTTATGTCATGTAGAAAGTAGACATCCGAAGTAAGTTGCTTAGAGTTTGCTGACTTAGAATATGTGGAGGGGATAAATATAAGTTTTAATGACATAAACCTACGTGAATGAGGATGTATGGTAACTGGTGTATCATGCATGTAGACTATTACATGATGGTCACGGCTATATTTTAGTGCAAGTTTTCTTTTTCTTTTTACAATTTTTTGCTATAATAATATTAAAAATAACATAAGAAATTGAAAAACGATGTTAATGAAAAAAATAATGTGTAATATTCTATGTTTCCTATAGGAGTAGTATTTATTGAACCATAGAAATAACTAAAATATTCTCATCTTTACTCATTTATTTCCACCATTTTATATCTTTGCTCACATATCTGTAGAGTGAATCCATTATATTTATAATGCAGTCATCCAGGTTTTTATTAATCTTTTGTATTATATCCTTTGTGACACTTTCTATGTAGAATGACCTGATTACCGGTCTTATAAATATACATATATGTCCTTCACACGGCTGCTCACAGACAAAGATACGATACATAATAAAATAGTTTTATAAAATACAATAGTATTCTCTATGATGCATAAAATGCACAAAGCAAGAAAAGAGACCACAAGGATCTATAGATTCCAGAGATCTTGATAGTCTAACGATCCTACAGATTCCAGAAAGTCTCTGCCCAGACTCAGCCCCCGTCACCCCTTTACTGCAGCATGAATGTTGGCGGCGCTGATGGCATTGTCATATTTGCACAATGATCAGGCCCGGTCTGCACCCCAATTCTGCAATTAATAGGGATATTGATGTCACAGGATCAAGTCCCCTAAAAAGACTAGCAAAAGTAAAAAAATTAACACTATATATATTGTGGGCTATAAGACGCAGTTTTTCCCCAAAAGTTGAGATGAAAATGGGTGGTGCGTCTTATAGTCCAAATGTAGCCTACTGAGGTGTTGATCGGGGTCACAGGAGGCAGGTTCACTGCTGCAGAAAGCTGCCAGCGGTAGCATGAGTGGGATAATGCTGTGAGCCCTGGGCTGGGAAGACAGGGTTTTACCGGCAATGCGACACAGAACCCATTGCTCTCTTGACCATGGGCTTCAGGGAAATGGCACTGGAGGCGGCGCATGTGCAGATTGAGATTGTAGCTCAATGACAAGCCACTATCTCAATCTGCATGGGCCTTGCCTCTCTGGTGCCATTTTCCCGAAGTTCACTGCCAGGAGAGTGATGGCTCCTTCCTCTGACCATACACAGTGGGTTTCAGGGAAGTGGCTGGAGGTGAGGCATGCACAGAGTTGAATCCTGGCTAAATGATGAGCTGAAATCTCAAATTGTGCATGTTCTGCCTCCGGGACCATTTTCCTGAACCCCACTATCAAGAGAGCAATGGCTCCTGCTTCGCAGCGCCAACATTTCACTGAAGTTCACTGCCTGAAAAGCCAATAGCTGGGACACCTCCTCCTCCCATTCGAGCATCTGCAGCATCGTCTCACTCCTACCCCCTGTGACTCCTGCTTCCTTTGCCCCCCCCCCTCATAAGCTGAATTTGTACTATAGGATGGACCACCATTTTCACATAAAAAATTACTTTTTCCCCTATTTCCCTCCTCCTAGATTTTGGATGCATTTTATGGTTAGGTGTGTTTTATGGTCTGCAAAATACGATAAAAACAAAATAAAAATAATGTTTGTTATTTATTGTAATGGCCTTAAGCTCGATCTCTAGCCTTGGCAACTTGATGGATGAACACTGTGTAGGAAGATCGATCTTATGCAGCCTAGATAGGTCCACCAGGGTCTTCTCCGCCTAGATAGGTCCACCAGGGTCTTCTCCGCCTAGATAGGTCCACCAGGGTCTTCTCCATCTAGATAGGTTCACCAGGGTCTTGTCCATCTAGATGGGTCCTCCAGGGTCTTCTCCTCCTAGATAGGTCCACCAAGGTCTCCTCCGTCTAGATAGGTACAACAGGGTCTCCTCCACCTAGATAGATCCGCCAGCGTCTTCCCCACCCAGATAGGTGCACCAGAGTCTTCCCCACCTAGATTGGTCCAATCAAGTCTTCCCCACCTAGATTAGTCCAACCGAGTCTTCCCGGCCTAGATAGGTCCACCAGGGTCTTCTCCACCTAGATAGGTGCACCCGGGTTCTCTCTGCCTAGTTGAGTCCACCAGGGTCTTCTCCACCAATATCTTAATTGTATCAAGCCATTGGGTTGCTGATCTTCCTCTTCACCTTGTTCCTTCTATTCTTCCTACCATGATGTCCTTCTCCAGTGATTGCTCTCCTCATATGATGTGTAGACAGTCATAGTTTGGTGATCTTTCCTTCCAGTGACATGTCTGGCTTGATTTGTTCCAGTATTGATGTGTTTGTTCTTCTTGCCATCCATGGTATTGATAACCTCCTTCTCCAGCTCCACATTTCGCTGTTTATTTTCCTTCAGTCTTATTCCTGAAAAATAATATACTGTCTACTTTTTAGAAAATAAATAAATATTGCCGAGCTTGCAAAATGTAAATTTCTAAAGATTTAATTGTCTTTGCTCTGAACTAATAAAACTAGAATATATCATGTGTATAATTATAAATTCTGCCGGTGCTCAGTGCATTGAACCCTGGACATGTCCGTTTGTCCGTTGGTGGTTAAGTCCTTGGTTGTTCACGATGCTGTGATTACATATCATTCCCTCCAATTATCTTCCCATTGTGATTATATCCAAAATCCTTCACAGTAACACAAAGCCGATATTGCTGTTGGCGTCCTCCATGCAAGTGATGATTCCCCGGAGGTGCCGCTTAGCTCCTGACCTGTGCACTTTCCAACACGTTCATTAATATACCGCCCCGCCGTGTATGTTCACATCATCCTACCTGATATTTTATATTCTTTCCTAATTGCTGCTCGGAGCACCTCTGCCCATAATGTACAATTCACGGAAACACGTAGTAATGAATTCCCTGTAGCATTTTACATTCCAGGATGACTTGAATACATTATTATAATATGTTATGTCCAAGGGCGTAAGCAGAGGGGCAATGGTGCAAAGCTCGCGATTCCTTCAATTGGTTGCCCAGGAGTAGAGCAAGTGAATCTTCAATGCCCTAGACCAGCAGGGACATTACCATTAAACTGTTCACTATTCCTGGACTGTATGATGATGTCACATGTACACTACATGTTGTTATACTGTCAGCACCCCTGCACTCCACATGTCAGTCACCAGTCCTATTTCCCCTCTTCCGAACCCCTGCTGCATCTGCCTGCTTCCGAGGCCCACACATGTGCGAGAGTGCTCTCAGAAGTGTGCTTGGGGTGCGGTCGCACAACTCTCCCTTCTTTTAAAGGTCCATCAATCCGTTAACCCGGAAGTGTCTCTCAGCCTGCGGCTGAGAAGCACAGAGTATTTAAGGCATCCTCCCCCATTGGGAGATGCCTGTACAATGTGTCTTAGTTAGTTTGTTATTTAGCTAGTTGTCAGGTCCCCATGTATCCTGAGTCTGTGTCCTCTGTTTTTATGGCACCTCAGAGTCTGGTTGCCACGATTAGATTGCCTCCCTCGGGGGGTCATGTCGTGCTTCGAAGCAAGGGGAGGTATCCACACCAGGTAAGCCTTCCACACATAACACTTTCCCAACTCCAGACTAGAAGGAGGAGCTCTGAAACCCAAGTTCAGGGGAGGTCCCTCTATAAACTCTGTCCTGGGGGCCAGGTTAGGCAGTCGTCCCCGGACAAAGACTAGCCAGTGTGAGGGACACGTAGGAGAGGGTCTGAGGAAGTGGAGACGCAGGTGTGGGGGTGGAGCCAGCTACCGGGCTAACTCCAGTGCAGAGCGCCAGAAGCAGACACCGAGGCTGTGGGGGACTCCAGGCCCAGCAGCCAAAACCGGTGGGTGGGAGATTTCAAGTCTCCTGGCCACAACAAAGCCCAGGAGGCACAGCAGCACCAGAGAGCTCAGGGACAGTAGCCAGAGGAATGGTGGCCAGGAAGAGCTTGAGCTGCCTGCCATACGAGTGAGAGAGTCTATGCAGGAAAAGAGGGTCGCAGCTTAGCTAAAGGCAGCCAGGACCCACCAAGAGTAGCGTAACAGGGAGGCCTCAGAGCTCACCGGGTGAGGAGAACCTCAACTTGCTTCCAGGCCAACCGGACTCCCAACACTTCTCGTGGACGGTACCCTGGACTAAACCTGCTACTTCTACCAGTAAAGGTAACAGAGACTTCAACCCTTGTGTCTGTCGGTTATTCAGCGCCCTTAGTCCTGCACCCCCAACAGCCTACCACCACCATAGACTTTCCCGGTTGCCCTGTGGATCCGCTCCACTCGTGTGGAGTGAAACCATCACCACTGCACTCCCATCATCCCCTGAGGTCCCGCACTGCAGCTGCGGCCACTAATAGCCACATAATACGGGTGGCATCACAACAACTATCCCTAAATCACTACCCCCAGAACTTTTCAGTCGACCCCCAGGGCCATGGAGCTGGGCCTCAGTCTCCGTGACTCCCCTGGAAGCACCAAAGCCCCGGTTTCAAGTACCCCAAGGCCCTGGGGCGCGTCAGTATCTGTGCTTCTAATCCGTCCACTACCTACCTGCTATGCCATCCTGAACCTGCTAGTGCTTGCCAGCACTCACCAGCATCTACCATATCCACTGTACCTTCCTGAATCTGCCAGAACACGCCAGTGTCTACCATACCCACTGTGCTTTCCTGAATCTGCCAGTGTCTTCCAGCGCTCACCAGAATTTTCCATACCCACTGCGCCTATCTAAACTTGTTCCGTCACTGTTGGTGCCTGTCTGTGCTCGCCTGCCTTCCTCTTGGATCGTCCTACCTGCACATGTGCCTGTCTCAGGGCCCTCGTGCAGCTGCTGAGGAACCGAGATTCCCTAATGCTGCACCTATGAGTGCAGGCCTATCCCACCACCTGTGGCTTTAGTGAAGACTCAGTAGGCACTCAGGTATGCTCCTCTATATCAGAGATCAGTGCCTTTGGTTCAGTGGCTCCACTATCACCTCACTCATTTCTACGAGCCTGACAAATGGCAGTTGTGGCGCCCCACTGGTCAGTGCGCCACTAAAGGTAACATAGTAACATAGTAACATAGTTTTTAAGGTTGAAGGAAGACTTTAAGTCCATCTAGTTCAACCCATAGCCTAACATGTTGATCCAGAGGAAGGCAAAAAAAAACCCATGTGGCAACACTAAGCTCCACATTGGGGGAAAAAATTCCTTCCTGACTCCAGATATGGCAATCAGACTAATTCCCTGGATCAACGCCCTATCAAAGGATCTAGTATATATAACTGGTAATATTATAGTTTTCAAGAAAGGCATCCAGGCCCTTCTTAAATGTTAGTAGTGACTCCCTCATTACAGCATCATGTGGCAGAGAGTTCCATAGTCTCACTGCTCTTACAGTAAAGAATCCGCGTCTGTGATTATGATTAAACCTTCTTTCCTCCAGACGTAGAGGACGCCCCCTTGTCCCCGTCTCAGGCCTAAGAGTAAAGAGATCATTAGAAAGGTCTCTGTACTGCCCCCTCATTTATTTATACATTATTATAAGATCACCCCTAAGCCTTCGTTTTTCCAAGCTAAATAACCCCAAGTTTAATAACCTGTCTTGGTATTGCAGACCCCTTAGTCCTCTAATGACTTTTGTCGCTCTTCTCTGGACCCGCTCTAGTTCAGCTATGTCTTTCTTATACACCGGAGACCAGAATTGTACACAGTATTCTAAGTGTGGTCGCACTAGTGACTTGTATAGAGGTAAAATTATGTTCTCCTCATGAGCATCTATGCCTCTTTTAATGCATCCCATTATTTTATTTGCCTTTGCAGCAGCTGCCTGACACTGGCCACTAAATGTGAGTTTGTCATCTACCCATACACCCAGGTCTTTTTCAGTGACAGTTTTGCCCAGTGTTTTACAATTAAGCACATAATTATACCTTTTGTTTCCTCTGCCCAAGTGCATGACTTTACATTTATCCCCATTAAAGCGCATTTGCCATTTATCAGCCCAAGCTTCTAGTTTACATAAATCCTCCTGTAATATAAAATTGTCCTCCTCTGTATTGATTACCCTGCAGAGTTTAGTGTCATCTGCAAATATTGAGATTCTACTCTGTATGCCCCCTACAAGGTCATTAATAAATATATTAAATAGAAGCGGGCCCAAAACTGACCCCTGTGGTACCCCACTGTTAACTGTGACCCATTCTGAGTGTGTTCCATTAATAACCACCCTTTGTTTCCTATCACTAAGCCAGTTCTTAACCCACTTACACATATTTTCCCCTATCCCCATTGCCCTCATTTTATGTATCAACCTTTTGTGTGGCACCGTATCAAAAGCTTTTGAAAAGTCCATATACACCACATCCACTGCATTTCCTTGGTCCAGTCCAGAGCTTACTCCTTCATAGAAGCTTATTAGATTAGTTTGACAGGAACAGTCCCTCGTAAAACCATGTTGATAATGGGTCATGAGGTTATTTTTCTTCAGATACTCCAGTATAGCATCTCTTAGAAAACCCTCTAGGATTTTACCCACAGTAGAGGTTAAGCTTACTGGCCTATAATTTCCAAGTTCAGTTTTTGTCCCCTTTTTGAATATTGGCACCACATTTGCTATACGCCAGTCCTGTGGTACAGACCCTGTTATTATGGAATCTTTAAATATTAAAAATAACGGTCTATCTATGACAGTACTTAATTCCTGCAGCAATCTGGGGTGTATCCCATCCGGGCCCGGTGATTTGTCAATTTTAGTGATTTTTAGACGATGCCGTACTTCCTCTTGGGTTAAGCAGGTGACATTTAATTGAGACTTTTTGTTATCACTGATCATATTGTCTGTCATGGGATTTTCTTGTGTAAATACTGTTGAAAAAAAGTCATTTAGCATATTGGCTTTTTCCTCATCCTCATCCACCATTTCACCCAGACTATTTTTAAAGGGGCCAACACCATCAATTTTTAGTTTCTTACTATTTATGTAGTTAAAAAATATTTTGGGATTCTTTTTACTTTCTCTGGCAATGAGTCTCTCTGTCTCAATCTTTGCTACCTTGATTTGCTTTTTACAAATGTTATTTAATTTTCTGTATTTATTTAATGCCTCATCACTACCTACTTGCTTTAATTCCCTAAATGCTTTCTTTATGTCACATATTGCACCTCTTACCGCTTTATTTAGCCATAGTGGTTTTTTCCTATTTCTAGCATGCTTATTCCCACAGGGTATATATTGTGCACAGGTCCTATTCAGGATGCTAATAAATATCTCCCATTTGCTTTGTGTACTTTTATGTCTCAGGACATCGTCCCAGTTTATTGCACTAAGATCATCTCTCAACCATTGGAAATTTGCCTTCCTGAAGTTTAGTGTCCTTGTAGCCCCTCTACTACATGTCTTAGTAAAGGATACTTGAAAGCTTATTAAGTTATGATCACTATTACCCAAGTGACCTCCAACCCGTATATTTGATATGCGGTCTGGCCTGTTGATTAATATTAGGTCCAGCAGTGCCCCCCTTCTTGTTGGGTCCTGAACCAGTTGTGAAAGGTAATTGTCTCTCATAGTTTTCAAAAACTTATTACCTTTGCTGGAACTGCAGGTTTCTGATCCCCAATGTATTTCAGGGTAGTTGAAGTCCCCCACAATAATAACTTCTCCCTGAGTCGCTGCTTCATCTATTTGCTTTATGAGGATATTCTCCTCCACTTCCATTATTGTTGGGGACTTATAACAAACCCTTATCAGTAATTTATTATTTTTTCCCCCTCCCCTTATCTCCACCCACAGGGACTCTACATTTCCATTAGATTCACCTATATTATCACACAGGATGGGTTTTAAGGATGATTTTACGTATAAACATACACCTCCTCCTCGCTTATTTGTACGGTCATTTCTGAACAGACAATAGCCCTGTACATTAACAGCCCAGTCATGGCTCTCGTCCAGCCAAGTCTCCGAAATCCCCACCATGTCATAATTATTTTCCAACAAAATCAATTCTAATTCCTCCATTTTGTTGGTGAGGCTTCTGGCATTAGTGAACATGCACTTTATGCATCTCTCTTTACCTCTATTCCTTCATACTAGATTGACTGTTCTAACCCCACCCCCCATGCCACCCCCAATTTTATTACTTGTGCCCAGGTTACTATTTACACTATCTTCCCCTACTGTACAATGAATACCCTCCACCCCAATCCCTAGTTTAAACACTCCAACCTTCTAGCCATTTTCTCCCCAGCACAGCTGCACCCTCCCCATTGAGGTGCAGCCCGTCCCTAGCATAGAACCTGTAGCCAACAGAGAAGTCGGC
The DNA here is from genome assembly GCA_033576535.1 of Allobates femoralis. Lineage (NCBI taxonomy): Eukaryota > Metazoa > Chordata > Amphibia > Anura > Aromobatidae > Allobates > Allobates femoralis. Next base: position 40,633,922 of record JARQOC010000003.1, read on the forward strand.
CCAGTTCTCCAGGAACCCAAACCCCTCCTTCCTACACCAATTCCTGAGCCACTTATTTATCTCCCTAATCTCCCTTTGCCTCTCTGGTGTGGCACGTGGTACAGGCAGTATTTCAGAGAATACTACCTTGGAGGTCCTTGCCTTAAGCTTGCAGCCTAATTCCCTGAAATCATCTTTAAGGACCTTCTACCTACCTCTAACTTTGTCATTTGTGCCAATGTGCACCATGACCGCTGGGTCCTCACCAGCCCCTCCCAGTAATCTGTCAACCCGCTCAGCGATGTGCCGGACTCGAGCGCCAGGTAGGCAGCACACTGTTCGACGATCCCTGTCTTTGTGACAGATTGCTCTATCTATTCCCCTAATAATTGAGTCCCCACTACCAGCACCTGTCTGGCCTGCCCTGCTCTCCTGTTTTCCCCCTTACTGGAGCTGACACTCCTCTGGCTTTCAGAGGTCATGCCCTGCTGCAGCAGTGCTATCCAACATAGCAAATTTATTGGGGTGTGCCAGATTAGGGCTAGCCTCCCTGGCACCCTTCCCTCTACCCCGCCTTCTAACTGTCAGCCAGCTGGCTACCTCACGGTCCTGCAGCTCCATACTACCATCCTCCCCCACATCTATCCCATTGAGCAGCTGTTCAGTGAGCAGCAGACTCCTTTCCATATTGTCTATGGATCTCAGCGTTGTCAGTTGTTCATTTAGATCCAGTATCTGGGCTTCCAAATGCACAATGTACTCACATCTCACACAGCAGTAGGCACCCTCGACCAGCTGGTCAAGGAATGCATACATGTGGCAAGATGTACACTGGATGGCATTGCCAATCATGGAGCTCATTTCCTAATGGGGATTGCACCAGACAGAAATGATAAGTAAAAAGAAATGCAAAGTATTAATTAAATACAACCAGCAATTCAGTAAATCCTCCCTTCCAAACTCCCTTAATCCAAAGTCACTGAATCACAAGTCACACACTTACTTCTGTCCGCACTTGCTCTGTCACACTCAGCTCGTTTCACACTCGCTAGAAAATCAGATTTAAATCTTTTTTTTTTTTCCTCTTTTCCCTTAGCAGAAAATCAGCCTACAGCTCAGTGTACTTCCAATGGACTGGAAGCCCCAACCAGCTGCTTCTTATAAACCCTTAATTATGCACCCCCACCCTTAATTAACCCCTTGTAAGTATAGCTATACCACAGGTTTTAAGTGCAAAGTAGTTAACCCTTTAACCTACAGGTAGTAAAATAAGAGACTATAAACTTGTACAGAGAAAAAAAAGTTAAGAAAGCCCAATAAAATTAAAAAGGTAAAAAAAAAAAAAAACAGTCAGCAATTCACACAGGTATTTGTTGCAGGATTCCCAAACACCTCCTCACTGAATCACAAGTCACACACTTACTTCTGTCGCACTTGCTCTGTCACACGCAGCTCGTCACACTCGCTAGAAAATCAAATTTAAATCTTTTTTTTTTTCTCTTTTCCCTTAGCAGAAAATCAGCCTACAGCTCAGTGTACTTCCAGTGTACTACACCCAGATTAGCGTGTGTGGTATCCCTGTGACCAGAGGATGGTAATGTTAATCTGAGGCCCTTGTGTACACATTCATACACTTAGAGCTAGGGGACCCATTGGCTGAACCCGTAACCAGTGTAACTGGTCCCGGTGGGAGGAGCTTAGGTGTAGTAAGAAGAGCGGAAGGAGTGTCAGTTAGTCAGTCGTGAGGAGAGTGAAGTGGAGGGTGCCTGCAAAGGAAGGCAGCCCAGACAGAAGGGGGATCCCTGGCTTGAGCAAGCCCAGAGCCGGACTGTCCTGATAACCGGTCCGGAGGGAACCCAGTCCAAAACGGAGAACCGGCTCCGAAAGCGGTGCAGGTGTCTATCCCTGAGCTGCCAAACCGGAGAGTTGTGGGCCTTCAGATAGCCATGACCTGGTCCAAGGCAGATCCCCACCAGGATCTCCGTCCAGGATTTGAGCCCTTAGATAGAAGGGTAAACTCTTGTAAACTTGTGGACCTGGTAGTAAGAGGGCTCAGTGTAGGGCCACGCACAGAAGTTAGGAGAGCGCACTGAGAGAGAAGGACAGAGGAAGAAACCTGAATGAACATCATTGGGGCCTCGGAGAGACTTTGCATCCTTTGGTGACTACTTGACCAGCTACCCGTGACTGTGTACCTTGTGAAACAGCTTGAAACAGCTTGAAAGTCACCAGTAAATACCCGTGCAGAGCAAGAAGGTCACCTGTGTTTCATTTCTACTACGACAACCAGTACTACTGAGGTCTGCCCTGGGAACTCCGCTACGCCTGTGGGGAGCGACATCATCCGGCTGCCTACCCATCTTCCCCAGAGGTCTGCTGGCAGCGCTGGTGTCTTCATCAGACACCGCAGGTGGCGCCACAAACATTTAATTTTATTTTTATTTTAATCCTTTTACAAAACATCCTTTTTGAGCGTCCACCAGGGCCACGGGCCCAAGCACCGGCCACCACTGACACCATCCATAACTAATACCCGGGATCCGAGTACCCCGGCCCTGGGGGCTGTTTTAAAACAGCATTGAATGGCAGTGTTATTTGTGCAACATACGGCAAATTTTGTTAACTACTCTACAGTACAGAGGTTTTATTAAAGGTTTATTCCTAAGATTAAAAGTTAAAAACTTTTCCAGAGAATAAATGATAACTTGAAAATTGGTGGGGGTCCAAATGCAGGGGGACCCTCACCATATCAAAAAATTGGACCCTGACATGGATCATTAGACGGTAGTAGTGGACACGCGAGTGCACCATTACTCTATTCCTTCTGTCTGGAAGTTCCAAAGATGACGGCGTGAAGAGATTGCTCTCCATTCCAGTTGGAAATTTTATTTCAATTCCTTTGGATAGGTGTTGACTTTTAATGATGGGAATAATCCTTTAAAGGGTTTTTTCTACAAATAAAGTTAATTTTAAAGTTAATTTTAATCAATAGATCTTGGAATAATAATAATTGTAATGTACAATAATTAGATCTGCCTCTTTAAGAAAACTAGGTCTGTTGTATGATGGGTAAGGAGAAGAAGGAGGTGAGGAATTAGGTTTTGGTTTCACTTTGGAGCATGCTGCTGGAAAGACTGTTATGCAAATAAAGTTAATTTTAAAGTTAATTTTAATTAATAGATCTTGGAATAATAATAATGTCCACAATTACCTTAATGTGTTTAAAAAGAATGTTCCTGTACTAAGATAAGTCCTAGGTTCCCCCACAACTGACTAGTGACACCTAGGGTGTCTTCACAGTGCTGCCGCGCACTGCACTCTGCTACTACTCTTCACAGTCCTCACAGGAACTGCACTCTACTTGTTGCTCCTCAGACCAGAATATATAGGGGAGCTCATACTGAAGCCGGGCTTGGTCTCCCCCTTCTGGCCTGGAGGTTTTGGTGTTGTTTGTGTGTTGCCTGAGTGGAGTACCCCTTACTGCTCTCTGGTGACACCTAACAATGGTGACACTGTGGCACTGTGACTCTGGGGTGCCACATCACAACCCCCCGTGAGCCCCAGGGAACATTAGTGCTGGTGTAGAGTGGTTAGGGCTGGGATACTCAGACCCCTCAGAACCCTTTTAGGTTTGATGGTGATGGCCATTCTAAGCAGCTTTGGCTTCACATGGAAGGGGGGCGCACTATATATGAAGTGCAGAGTTTATAATAACAAAAACAAAAGGAAAATATAGAAGGAAGTTCATGACATCAGTTGGGATAATCAGCCTAGATATGGTTGGCACTGCAGGCAGTCCCTGGGAGATAGATGTTGATGAGCAGTGCAGATGGTAAACCCTTCCCAACTAGGGCTGACTCCCAGGGAGGGTATAATCTGTATAGTGAGGTGGAGAATAACACAGCAGGAGACAGTGCGATACCATTTATTGCAGACTCCAGGCAGATCCATAGGAAACAGTACTCCTCTCATCAGGATTCAGTCTGACCTGCTTGATGGGGTGTGACTCCTCTGCTGAGTTGTAGTGTTGCCTTCCTGCTGCTGAATCTCCTTCTGGGACAAAAGGTTTCTTAGAGCCTGAAATTTTCAATGCCACCAAGTACTTGTTCTGTGCATTTCCTCCAGCAAGCTGGCAACTCAGATCCGGTGGGCACATGGGCTTTACCTGTCTCCCTGATCCTCTGGTGCTGCTGAGCTTCTGGGAACTACACCTTGCTGCTGAGTGTTAAAACGCACACAGCACTTCAGTTTACCACTCGACTTTGAAAATCTGGGTAACCTAGGGACTAAGACCCCACCATTGTGCAGCTAAGGGCTGCCACTAAGAATTTCGGGGCCCCTTACTGGCAAAAAGTTTGGGCCCCCTGAGACTCCGCTCATGCTCCGCCTCACAAAGCTCCACCCCACCAAGCCCCGCCCCCTCAAACCCTCCATAATTTCACCACTATTGGAATAACTCCACTTCTGCCCCACGTCCTCACCAATCACACATTATCAAGTACAGCGCTGTCCCTAGTTACCCGCTGTGTACCTTGGATACCAGCCTGTAAGCCGAGAAGGCTGGTAACCAGGGTATACATCGGTTAACTAGGCGTTGCCCGCTGCCTAGATGCCCACTGTTTTCCATTGTTACCAGCTATCAGCGTTGCTGTGCAGCTCTGGGAGCTCGCGGATCGTTGGTCTCCCGCGCCGATGCTGGGCGCCCAGCGGAAAACCAACAATAGGGCCTTAAGACTGTGTGGTAAAATCTCTTTCAATACATTGTTCTTTATTAGAGCTGAGGAGGGATGTGAACAATAAGTGCCACATGAGGCAGAATAATGCTGGTGGGTTATTCATTACCTTATGCAGGGTTGGGGGCTATATTTAGTTAATTAACTCACCTAATTTGACGGCTGCAGCTGCTTCTCTGTGCGCCTGCGATGTTCGTTGATATCTGATCTTTCTGGTTTGAGTTGGTCTGTAGCGCAGTCCACTCTTTGACAATACGTTTTGTAAATCAAATACATCACATAGGAGATCAATATATATACATCATACTGGAGACACTGAGGGTATATACAGCATTACAGAGAGCTAGGGGGCACAGACAGGCGCCAATTCTGGGGCAGCTGCTGGCTGCGGTTCTTAGCATGGAAAGCCCAGAATGCTTGGGCCTTACCACGCTGCCTGGGCTGCCCTTGCTGTAAATGGAAAATGCGGCGGCAGGCCACGCATTTTTTGTATTTTTTTTTTTTACATAATTTAGTTAAATGTCCAAAAAAAAAAAAAAACCTGCGTTCACCATTGCCAACAAAGGTAGCCCAGGCAGCTGAGGGTTAGCAGCCAGTAGCTGCTTGGGTTACCTTTACCTGGGGCTTTACCGGGAGCCCACACCAAATGTTTCACAAAAAGTAGAAAAAAAAAAGGCACAATGTGTGAATCCAGTTGTTCCCAGCAGAGAAGTCAAACCCCCATCAGAGCTGGCAATACACAATACAATCTTACATTTGCAGCCATTTTGTGGCGATACAGACACTGGGCGCCACATTCCCCCTGATGAAGAATAGTATGTCCGGGGACTATATAATCGAGCCCCAGTGTTTAACAAAACAACAACATATTACAGACAGAGGTTGACACACTGACACCACTGGAACCAAGCTGGCACCGGAGGTGAGTATGGGCTCTTTTATTTTAATGGGGCCAAACATGAGGAATGAGAAGGGGCTGTCCAATCAGCGGACAACCCCTTTAATAAATTTGCACTAACTTTCAGTCTGCAAATGTAAGGAGGTGACTGATGCCATAGAGCGGTTTCTGTACCTGAAGATGGTTACTGCTGTTGTATGATTTCATATGCTCTTTTACCTGATGTATGTGTATAGTGACAATAATGTATAATTTTCCAGAAATGGGTGCAATATTGCTAGTTACCTATAGGTGTCACTAGTCAGTTGCAGGGGAACTTAGGGCTTAGAGAGAGCAGAGTTAAAATGAAGCCGGCCCACTAGGAAGGGGTATATAATGTATTGTGTTTCCTGGTGGTTGTTATTGTTGGGGGATTGGAGGTTAGAGACCAGAGAGTTTTCAGTGGTTGCAGAAAGTGGGACCGGACGTATGCTACGGTGCAGGATGAAGGAGGAACAGTAAGAGACCAGTGGCTATCCTTCACCTGGCAAGTAAAGTGAAGAGAACAGGAGGATGGTGGTACAGTTACTTTCTGAAAGGGTTAACGAGAAAAAGCTTGTAGGGCTTGAACCACGGTCAAACTTAAATGGGTAAATTGACGCCAACCACAGCTAAACACGATAACCCATGCAGATGGATAATCGGGGATAGAGCAGTGCCAACCCTTTATCTGGAAAGCTTAGAGGTCAGCCTGTGATTCAGAAGCGGGAGCCGGTCAGTGGGAAGATGGAGGATTCAGGAGAACAGATAATGGATTCTGGAGAACGAGACAGCATGTGACCTATTCTGGGTACTGTGAGCTTTGTTATCAGTAAAGTACAGCAAGTTGCAAACTGTGGTGATTTACTTCTTCATGACTTTACATAAGAAATTCTGCAGTGAAAACAGGCTTGTGCCTTCAGAGGTAAGATTTTGACTACCGGTATTCATTGGGAATAAAGGTGTCCTGCACCTATGGTCCTCAATAATGAAATGTTATCGGGCAATGAGTGTTCATTTCTCCTGCAGCGCCACCACAGGGAAAATCAGTCACTACAAGGGGGGGGTCATTATTAAGATGTTGGGGTAATGTACATGTATACTTGATTCTTCATTCTAAGGCTGCTCCCTTGGATAAAAGATGAATGACCATAATCAGGTGCTGCGGGCCGCTAGTTATGAGTGATTGACTCCAGACCTCCCGGCGCTATACATTAATACTGTGGTCCTCTCTGGGTGTTTGGACTTGTGCAGTGTAGGCTGTACCTTTTTGCAGGCCAGGACTAGATAACAGTTAAGATTGACATGGAGACCACTAGTTAACTTTAAACAACAGTTTTTTACTTAGCAGTTAACTCTTAAGTTACCATCACACGCGGCAATTTTGCTAGGTAATTTCACTGGCAATTTGCTGGTTGCAGTGAAATCATGGAGACATTGTTCTATTTTGTTGCCGTGTACAAATGGAACAATGTGTCCGTGATTTCACTGCAACCAGCAAATTGCCAGTGAAATTGCTAGCAAAATTGCCACGTGTGATGTTACCTTTAGGCTTGGGGCCTAGTCACTACCATCAGGTCCTTTGGACCCTTTCTGGCTTGGGGCCACGTAGCTGGATGATCATTGTCAAGTTGTGAAGGAGTCTTTAAACCTGTGTCTTGGTCAGCACACTCGGATCATGCTGACATTGGTCTCCTTGTTACAGTTGCCACTAGTCACCCAATACATGCGGCCTTGACAACCTCTCAGACTGTACGTCCATACTGGTCAAAAGAGGTGTTCTGTCCCCTTCTGATGACTGCAAATTCCAAGCGCTCTAATTATCAGTCCTTACATAATTGTATGCTTGTACTTACACTATCAGGGGAAAACAGACAGCTTTGAACTCTGCTAGAACGATGACTTGAAGTAAGACAGGAGAAATGCTACAACTTTCTTCCAGAATCTTGTATTAAGTTCAACATAACAGCAGGAAAAAAGGAATAATCTGTACAGGGGTTGCAGACATGCGTGTTCAGCAATGGCTTCTCTAAACTAAACTGGGGAAGAAAGGAGGAGCATCTTGTACAGAGACCAGCTAAGGGAGGGACGATCTTAATACACAGTGTAATCTACCTGGTAACAGTAAGACAATTTTCTGATTGGAGGAAAAATGTACAATGCATTACATAGAGAAAGAAGATATGACAGGTTGTTCCCAATCGTGGGACACAACACTCCTGTTCTGAAAATGTCCAATTTCACAAGTCCTGTGCAACGTAACGAGTCGACTCTGTCCCTCGACGCCATGAAACCAGTAACGAGAGGAGAAAGAAACACAAAATGCAACAGTAATACAGTAAATTCAAGTCTATGCATGACCGATGACACATAGTCCTTGTGTAGAAAATGAAAAATAGAAAAAATGGAAAATAGAAAAATGAGTTCAAGATGAGCAAACCCATCTTCAGATTGGGAAAGCCACAACAAACCAACTCTCCACCAACCCTACAGTAGAAGTCCTAGTCCAAAGGAAAAGTTCCAAGTTCGATTGGACACTGACAGTTCTGTGTCCTGGTACGGCAGGGGTAGGAGGAGGTGGGCTCCCCGACGTGGCAGAGTCCAGCAACAAGTCCAGTTCATGTATCTCCTGATCAAAGGAGCCACCGGGCAATGCACCTGGACTGAGTGTCAGGTTGCACAATGGCTGAAAAGGTTGGAGTGTGTCCAAGGTGATGGGACTACAGCTTGTGCTGTAGGTTGGCCTGAGTCTTATTATCCACTCAGCTAGTTGGAGGTTAGTGGGGATGAGATGCCACTTTTGGGTGTGGCTCTTTTGGCTCCAACTGTTTGTGCTGCTGCGCTGAGTTCCAGCCTTGGTACAGTGCATGCGGGTTTTGAGTCAAGTTTAAACTTGTCCAGGATGAAACGGAGATGTACACTTTTGCTGATTCCTAATGCATTCAGGAAGGTTGCTGCAGCTGTGGCCTTCGTAGATGAGTTGTAGGAAACGTAGGCTTGACTGTTGATGACAACTGAGTCTTTGGAGAACCATGATGAAGGACTTGGAGTTGCTGTATGGCCTTTAAAAACTTCTTTCCCATCTCCCACATGTGTTGTCTCTGAGATGGTGACGTAGTGTTCCTGTCAATGCCCTCGATAGCAAGCTGTCTTAGCAGTACCCTGTTTTGAACTGAAATGGGTGTCTTGAACCCAAGAGGACCGCTGATTTCAACAAACGAGACTCCTCGTTTTGTAGTAAGTTCATTACAGGGTGAAGCTTGGAAGGTGAACGTGCCTTGTTCAACATCCGGTGGTGTGCTGAGGTTGTGTTGCGTGGGGAGAACACTGGGACCTTCGGTAAGTGGTAGGCAGTTGAGAGAGGGACTCTTATCTTGGGCACTGAAGTCTAGCGCAGCCTCTGATTGCCCAGGTTTGTGATGGAGATAGGCTTTACAGGTTGGGAACTTTGCAGTTGCTTGCTGTGAATCCCTTGGCAACTCAGTCTTTGCGGGAAGAAAAGATGAGGAGCTACCCAGCTGTTGTCGTTGTCTCCAGTGGGTTTGATGCTCGTGACCCTGATGATAACGTTGTCTACCTCTGTAGGTGGTGAGTCATTGACCTGGTTTGCAAGGCAGAGAGCTGTTGACTGGAGATTGTCATCTTGAAGACTAAGCAGGTTCTGGTTGTCATGGTTGTTATTGCCACCTAGTGTCGTTTGGCTTCTCCTTTACCCGGTAGTGATGTGGGTATGGCAGGAGAGCCACGTCGTGGTTTTCTAAAAAGTTAGGTTGCTTGGCTTCTTTTTCTGGTCACTACAGATGTCGCCAATGATGACCCAGCCTAGCTTGAGGCGCTGAGCGTATGCTTCATCAAGTTGACCAAAGATTTGTAGATGTGCCCTGTGCAGTCGTATGATGTCTCTGGCAAGGAGAATCAAGATGTCTGCCTTGTTGTCCAGGGTCGGTATCTCGCTGGCTATGTCTTTGAGGTGAGGAAACTGAAGAGCCGCTTCTGGTGTTGGAATGTTTTCCCTGTTGAAGAGTATTTGGTTGCACACTAGGCGTGTGGGAAGTGGTATCTCCTTGTAGCTTACAAGAGAAGTTATTATAAAGCCGCTGGCCCTTCTTCCAGTGGCTTCTGTTACACCACTGCAGGTGCCCAAGGTGTAGGGATAGAAGTTTACCTTTAAGCCAAGCAAGTCAAAGAGTTCTGACCTGGCCAAGGATTTGCTGCTCTGGTCGTTCAGGCTGACATACATCTTTACTGCCTTTTCTGGATGACCTTCAGGATACACCCTTGCCAGGCAAATCTTTGAGCAGGACTTGTCACGAAGATCTTCTCCGCAGACCTTGGATCAAGATCAGGATCAAGATACCAGCAAGATGGTTTGTTGCTTTGCCTGTACTCTCCCTGCCATGACCTGTGGTGGGAGAAGGCGTAGATGTTGAGTCAGGCTGTGATGGATGGAGCGCTTGTATTGGTCTTCGCTGTGGCACTCTATACACTTGATGGCGATGGCACAGTCCTTAGCAATGTGTTCGGTAGAGACACAATACTTGGAGCATACGCTGAACTTCAAGAGTTCCTTCCGTTCTCAAAGGGGTTTCTTCCTGAAGTTGATGCGCTTGTTCAGGTGATGCAGCAATTTGCGAATAGGGCACTGGCAGTTTGGGTTTTCTACCTTTTCACTTTCATTGGCCTTGTCTGGCGCTGACGTCGGTGTAGGCAGAACTTTGGACCCTTTTGTTGACACTGGACCACTGCAGTTTCTGTCTGGCGATGATGTCGGTTTAAGCAGAACCTCAGTCTTTTTTGCGGACACCAGATCGCTGTGGTTTTTCTCGTGAGAGCGTGAACCTTCGTACTTAGGAGATGACGAAGAGCTGCTGGGTTCTTCATAACAGAAGCTGGAGTCATTTTTGCACTCTGCAATCTCCTTGATGAAGTGACAGAAGAAGGAGAATGGAGGGAAGGAGACTTGGTATTGTCTCTTGTAGTTTGACCCTCGTGTGGTCCACTTTTCTTAGACGTTGTAAGGCAACTTGGCGATAATAGGTTCCACCTCACAATCGGTGTCCAGGTAGCTGAGGCCAGGTAGATGTGTGTCTCTCTTGGCCAGCTGAAGCTCAGACAGCAGGTCGCTGAGTTCCTGGTACTTTGAAGCATTCTTGCCAGATATTTTAGGAAAGTCATATAGTTTTTTGAGCAATGCGTCTTCAATTGCTTCGGGACTGCCAAAACCTTTCTCTAGTCTGTCCCATGCGGTTGTGAGACCAGTTATTGGGTCACTGATGTTAAGAGATCTTAGTCTCTTGATTCTCACTGTAGACCGTGGACCTAGCCACCTGATTAACGGGTCCAGCTCTTCAGCAATGGTAATGCCGAGGTCACTCGTTGCAGTATTGAAGGCACATTTCCACCCTCTGTAGCTTTCGGGCTGGCTGTCGAGCCTTGTGAGACGGGTGTTGATGAGCTCTTGGCATATCATGTACCTCACAAAGTCGGACTTGTCTGTTCTTTCTGCCCTTGGGGGCACATTTGCTGACTGAGTGACACTGGTTGCGTAGTTCGTAGCTTCTTGTTTCAGGAACATGGGAAGGTACGGAGTGGCGTAGGCGTTTAGATCAGCAACTGGTTTGGTGTGAACAGTCTCTGTTGCATAGTAAACTAGCTTTGTTACCCTACCAATGTCAACAGTGGCTGTAAACCTACGGGAGCCTCTCCAACCAAGGTACATTACATATATAAGAGAAAGAGGAGAGTTTATGCCCCCATACATGTCAGATGTCATAAAGAGAGTCATACTGGATTTTTTCTAAGTTGAATATAAATTTTAATGCTTTTCTCCATAAAAATATACAATAAAATCATGTTTTTTTTCTTGCAGTACTCGTAAATTTACATTGGCATCATCTTACAAACAGTTAGTATACCAAGTTCAACAAGAGAAAAAGAGCCAAAAAGGGTTTTCCCAATAGAGGTCCGACCTCTCCTATCTTTGTTTGTCTATGGGTCTCTGTGGAGCCCACTGGGACGGGTACTCGGTGCCGGACCGGGGTACTGCTGGGGGATGTCACGGCGGTCCTGGTCCGGACCGTGTCCCGGGCCCACACAATAAAATGGGGGTTATTTACAGGGGATTTGTCACTCGTGACGCCACCCACTATATGCGGCCAGTAATGGGGCCGCCGCTGCTGCAGAACCTCCGGGATGATGGGATAGCAGCTTGGATAGAATAGTTCCTGTGGGCAGAACTGGGTTCCCCGGGGCAGTAGTAGTAGTAGTTAAAGTCTGTGAGGATAGTTATTGATGCTGCAGGAGAGTAGGGGTAGCAGTAGAAATGATGAAAGTAGAGGTAATCGCAGTATATGAGGGCAAGTGGGGCTTCAGTATAAGGATCACACACACTCACGGTTTCTGTTGTTTTCCAAGTCTTTACTTGCAGATGGTATATCACAATATTGTCCACGGAGTCTGTACCAGGTTGCTCCCACCCTGACCGGGTCCTTGGCTTCCTACTTAAGCGCTGTGTGTGGCCCTGCTGCTGCTTGTAGCTGTACTGCTGGCCCTGTCTCTGCTCACGGGTACCAATATGCTGGGCAACTTGAGTCCTCTGTTTCACTGACCCCTCCGTGTTGCTTTACTATGGTGCTGTGAAGATGGTGGACCTTCACTATGCCGTGTATACTGTCCTGTCTGTCTCAGGCACAGCCTCGGATCCGGTATCCGTCTTAAGCACCTCCCCGGGGTCAAGTTTTTGGGGTAACTCTTTATCCCGGGTATGTTCCTCTGTTCCTCTGTCTCCTCTCCTCAGACCTCTCAGGACCTCCACTTCTACTTGACTCTGCTCCTGCTCCAGACTCAACTCCAACTAACTGTCACTCCTGCTCTGTGGTAAACAACTTTAGCTCCTCCCACTAGTGCAGGTGCCACCTAAGCTCCTCCCACTTTCTAGTGTAGTTTTGTGTGGGGATTAAACCTGTGTTGATGTTTCTGTGGCACATTAACCCTTGGGGTGCCACATTCCCCCTTAGTTAAAGACAGTACTCCGGAACTGTGGAACAATAAAGAAACAAATAATTAATATAATTAATATTTACAAAGACTTAAAAGTAAAAATCACAAAAATCACTAAACTTCAAAAACAGTCCAAAAATTCAAAAAGCGGTCCTTCCGGGGTTTAGTCTTTTGCCTCCTGGCTGATGAATATATAAGAAAGTTTATACCACAACCAGTCCGTGGTAGTATGGTCCATAAAAATAAAAAAAAGGAAAAAGTTTGAAGAATATGCAAGAAGTTCATACAGGATAGTCTCTGTAGGTACTAGGCCTTTTAACGTTGCATTAACTATGTACATTTGTTTACCGGGTTCAATTTATATTTACACAAACATATTTATATTTTACAGTTAACTTGACCTTTTAATCCCTGTACCTAGCTGGTAACTGACCTCTGGTACTACGCTCGGATCTTCGTAAAACGGGTGTACTACTTGCATGTAGCCTATTGGTGCTGGTAGGCATGTACCTATTTGTAGTGTTTGATACTATGTTAGATGAAGATCTGACTGTAGGACTGGCAAGTTCACTAGGACCAGGAATTGATTCTTCCTCTACGGGTTCTACTTCCAGTTCTTCAGGTCTTGGGACTTCTTCAGGTAACACAGGTTCTGGTGTTGGTTCCACCATTGAAGGGAATGCAATCATTGGTACGACAACTGCTCCATGGTAATTTGGCCATGTTTTAGGGAAATCTCCTAGTACCGTATGGAAAACTTCTTCTTTTTCTTTAATAGGTTGGACCTGTACGGGTTCTCTTACTTCAGGTGTCTTCAGTGTTTCAGGACACAATTTTAGCTGATCACGAGATACGGCTTGTGACGTTTTTCCTTCATCTTTGCTTATCAAACAGGTTTTAACATTGTCTAGGTTAGATGGTAAGACTGTGTATGGGATGGTTTCCCACTGGTTATCCAGTTTGTTAGAGCTTCTCTTTCTCTTGAGAACTTGATCATCTTCTTGTAATGGCATTGCTTGAGCATATTTGTTAAAAGTTTTCTCTTGTCTTGCTCTTACTTGCTGAAGATTTCTCTCTACATATTCTTGAACTTGTTGATATTGTTTCTGACGTTGGGTATCCCAATCTGATTCTTCTTCTACTTCTGTATCTGGTTTTACGATTCCCATTTCTAGATCAATTGGTAATTTACCGGGTCTTGCACGCATAAGGTATGCTGGAGTGCAGTTTGTAGAACTTACGGGTACATGGTTGTATACATATCAGGTAATTTATCTGGCCACTGGTTTCTTTCTGATTCCGGTATGGTCTTTAACAGTTCAATTACAATATGATTCATTTTCTCGCATAAACCATTTGTTTGAGGATGATACGTTGTTGTGTGAATCTTCTTACAACCGTACATATTGCAGAATTCCTTGAATAGTTCTGATTCAAAAGCTGGACCTTGGTCTGCAAGAACTTGTTCTGGGTAACCATGTGGTCTACAGAAATGCGTCTGGAATGCTTTTGCTGCCGTCTTCGCTGTCAGATCTTTAACAGGTACCACCACTAAGAAGCGTGAGTAATGGTCCACGATGGTTAAGGCATAGACATAGCCTGACCGGCTTGGTGACAACTTGACGTGGTCTAATGCGACTAGCTCGAGTGGCTGCTTGGTTACTATTGGTTCAAGCGGAGCTTTCTGTGGATCCTTCCTTCTGAGGTTGCATGCGGCACATCTTCTGCACCATAGTTCAATGGATTTTCTCATGCCAACCCAATAAAATCTTTCTCTCAGGATCGCTTCTAACTTCTTCCATCCAAAATGACCTGCACCGTCATGATAAGCTTCTAAGACCATTTGAGTGGCTCTCTTGGGCACGATTATCTGCCAGACTAGTTCATGCGTTTTAGGATTGGTATGTGTTCTGCAGAGATTCCCTTGATGCAGGAACAACTTGCCTCTATCTTTCCATAGCTGTATAGCTTCAGCTGGGACATTCTGATCAGGGTTTGCGCCTTGTTGCGTAAGCAGTTCTTTCACTAGCTTCACGGCTGGATCATTATCTTGGGCTTCGGCCCATCCGTAGTGTCTTAACGGGTTAAGATTTACTTCCTGCTTTCTTTGGTAGGCGCCGGGTTGATAATCTTGTACCTTTGAACGATGAAAGGCCGGTAGTTCAATCTCTTCCAACTCTTCCGGTTCCTCTTCCACGTCTCTCAGGTGCGGCATCTGGGATAAGGCAACTGCGTTCCCGTTCTTGCGACCTGCCCTGTATTTGATGACAAAGTTGTAATTAGATAGTCGGGCTATCCATCGCTGCTCCAGAGCTCCTAGTTTCGCTGTATTCAGGTGAGTCAACGGGTTGTTATCCGTGTAGATGGTGAATTCTGCACCTGCCAAGTAATGTTTAAAACGTTCAGTCACAGCCCAAACTACTGCCAATAGCTCTAACTTGAAGGAGCTGTAGTTCTCGGGATTTCTTTCTGTAGGCCGGAGCTTCCTACTTGCAAAGGCAATAACTCTTTCTTTGCCTCCTTGCATCTGTGATAATACTGCTCCCAGTCCAACGCTGCTGGCATCCGTGTATAGAATGAAAGGTTGATGGTAATCAGGGTATGCCAGGATCTCTTCTCCCGTCAGTGCACTTTTCAGCTTATTGAAGGAATCTTCTCTTTCCTCATCCCACCGTGTCAGGAAATTACAGGATGAAGTCTTCTTTGATCGTCCTACTAGAATGTCTTGCAGAAGAGCTGCTAGCTTCGTGAATCCTCTGATAAATCTTCTATAATGGCCTACCAGGCCCAGGAATTGCCTCACTTCTTTCACGTTTGTAGGTCTTGGACAATCTCTTATCACTGTGACTTTATCAGGATCCGGTGCTACTCCCTCTGAACTCACGACGTGTCCCAGGTACTGTACCTTTGGTTTGAGAAGGTGACACTTGGATGGCTTGATCTTCATGCCATATTTCGATAGGGCTTCGAACACTTCTGCCAGATCTTGTAGATGTTGCTCATACGTCTTGGAATAGACTATGACGTCATCTAAGTACAGGAGGACAGTTTCAAAGTTCTTGTGTCCTAAGCAGCTCTCCATCAGACGTTGGAAGGTCCTGGGTGCGTTGCAGAGTCCGAACGGCATACAATTAAACTCACAGAGGCCCATCGGCGTAGTAAACGCTGTCTTCTCCTTGTCAGCCTCGGCCACAGGAACCTGCCAGTACCCACTAGTCAGATCAAGGGTGGAAAAGTAGTTAGCAGATTTTAATGCAGCTAATGACTCCTCAATCCTAGGCAATGGGTATACGTCCTTATGTGTGATGCGATTAATCTGCCGATAATCTACGCACATTCTCATGGTCCCATCCTTCTTTTTAACTAACACTAGAGGTGCTGCCCAGGGGCTACAACTGTCTCTTATTACCCCTGCAGATTTCATCTCTCTGAGCATGTCTTTGGTGGTTTGGTAGTGAGCTGGTGATAAAGGTCTATACCTCTCTTTTATAGGCTGATGGTTACCTGTGGGTATAGTGTGCTCTACCCCTTTAATCTGCCCAAAGTCTAACGGGTGTTTACTGAATATTTGTTCATATTCCTTCACTACCCGGTATAATCCATGCTTGTGACGGGGAGGTGTAGAACTGGTACCTACATGCAACTTTTGGCACCAATCCTCCAGCTTCTCCTCTGAGCCATTGTCATCCGCCTGACATGACGGGTTCAAGGGCTCGGCGGCTGTGATGTTATTGTTATCAACCGTGTACAACTTAGTCATGGTAGCATACTTAGGTAACGTGACCTCATCTTCTCCGCAGTTCAATAGGCGTAATGGCCCTCTCCCCCTGTGTACGTCAACTACTCCTCTAGCAGTGAGTATGGTCGGTCTACTGTCTGAGTACACGGGTTCTACCAGGGCCTGATAGTCTTGCCCCTTAATGCCTATTGCGGCTCTACACCAGACCAACATTTCAGTTTTGGGAGGAATTACAATGGGTATTGGATCACTTACTAGTACACTGCCGATCTCACCTCCGGAAATTTCTACCTGTTGCTTCAACATCAGAGCTTTGATCTCTTTGTGCAGAAGCCTCTGTTGTCCAGTTCCGGCAGTCTCGGCGATTTGCTGCAAAACACGTAACACTTCGGAAAAACATTTCTCAATTACATTCATTCCCATCAGCATCACGGGTTCACGTTCTCGCCGGTTAACATCGATGATTATAACACCCTGGTTCTGCAATTCTACCTTCCCAACCTGAATATTCATCTCTCTAAATCCAACCTTTGGTATTACCTGTCCATTACTAGCCCATACCTCAAAGTTAAAGTCATCTGGCGCATTAGTAATGTCTGAATCAGCCCAGAACCTTTTATAAAGAACATGTGGGATGTATGTTATTTGGGACCCGGTATACAGCAAGGCACTAAAGGGGATGCCATCCAACACAATAGGGATCACCGGTTTTCCTCCCACGAATCTGTCATGCCAGGCTGAGGGGCCTTGAGTGTTCATTCCTGGGGAGCGTCCCGCCTGCCCAGGGAATCGTCGTTTAAAGGACACTCACGAGCAAGATGGCCTGGTTTCTGGCAATGGCGGCAAATGGGCTGTCCATCTGGTTGGTAGCGATCGCTGGGTTGTCCTCTTGCTGCTGGGTATCTTCTGGGCCTCGTCCACTGGACATCCTCTCTGATGGTCGCCGACTTGGTCTTGGGTGCAGGCTTTGACTCTCGCAGTTCCTTGATGACCTTGGCCATAGAGATCACGGTGTCTGTCAGGGCATCTAGCTTTTGATTGATGGCTGCATTGGAAATTAGTTCTCCAGTTTCAGCAGCAGTTGCTGACATGGGAGATGTCGCTGGCGCTGCCGGCTGCTGAGGTGCTGCTGCAGTGTCAAGGACAGTTGGTAGCTCCCGTGGCTCTTCCAGCTGCTGCAAACGGATAGCTCTATCTTTCAGCTCAGTAAATGTCATGTCAGGGTTCTGCAGCAGTATCATGCTTAACTGTCCTCGGTGGGAAGGGGAATGGAGGCCCTCTATGAATTGGTCAAATAGCATTTTATCAGCTCCCAGGGCTAAAGCAGGTTCTGCCAGTTTAAGGGCTCTGAGTGCTTCCTGCAGGTTCAAGGCAAAGTCTCTGGCACTCTGTTTAGGTTTTTGGTGGCATGCAAAGAACCTCATCTTAGCCCGGGTATCAACAGCAGATTCAAACGTTGCTTTCAGTCTGGATGCTCGGTGCTCTACAGTGTCCTTATCTGTGTCCAGCCAGGACGCAACCTCATGCCGTGCATTGCCCGTTAACTGTCCCATTATCATTCCTACACGCTGGGCTTCAGTAAGGGGGTACATCACATAATATTCCTTTATCTTTAGCATAAAGTCAGTTAGTGTATTAGGCTCACCGGAGTATTGGGGCAGCCACATTGCCCCTGGAGTATACGGCATCAGGAACGTCATTATGGGTGCTGTTCCTTGCGCCGCTGCACTGCCGGGTACTATTGCTGGGTCCGGCGCTGCAGCTCCACCGGCTGTTCCGTTGCCGCCTTGTTCATTGGTCTGCGAAATCTTGGGCCCCCTTAGTTAATATCCGCCCTCCGTCTTCCGCTTCCGTCAGGATGTCTAACAAAGGTTCCGCTGCGCACCAGGGATTCTCTTCCCTTCCGGATGACGTCAGAGCGGTGAGCAGTTTTTCTTCCCGCGCGTTGCGCGCTCTGCAATGGCGGATTCTGAAATTTACAGTATCTGTGCCGCAGTTACAATTCAGCTTGCCGCGCGCCCAGCAATGGCGGCAGATTTAAAACAATCACTAATCACGGCACACAATGCCCAGTACCGGGCACGGGAGATCCTGTTTGTGACGCCAGGTTGTGGAGCCCACTGGGACGGGGTACTCGGTGCCGGACCGGGGTACTGCTGGGGATGTCACGGCGGTCCTGGTCCGGACCGTGTCCCGGGCCCGCACAATAAAATGGGGGTTATTTACAGGGGATTTGTCACTCGTGACGCCACCCACTATATGCGGCCAGTAATGGGGCCGCCGCTGCTGCAGAACCTCCGGGGATGATGGGATAGCAGCTTGAATAGAATAGTTCCTATGGGCAGAACTGGGTTCCCCGGGGCAGTGGTAGTAGTAGTTAAAGTCTGTGAGGATAGTTATTGATGCTGCAGGAGAGTAGGGGTAGCAGTAGAGATGATGAGAGTAGAGGTAATCGCAGTATATGAGGGCAAGTGGGGCTTCAGCATAAGGATCACACACACTCACGGTTTCTGTTGTTTTCCAAGTCTTTACTTGCAGATGGTATATCACAATATTGTCCACGGAGTCTGTACCAGGTTGCTCCCACCCTGACCGGGTCCTTGGCTTCCTACTTAAGCGCTGTGTGTGGCCCTGCTGCTGCTTGTAGCTGTACTGCTGGCCCTGTCTCTGCTCACGGGTACCAATCTGCTGGGCAACTTGAGTCCTCTGTGTCACTGACTCTTTCGTGTTGCTTTGCTATGGTGCTGTGAAGATGGTGGACCTTCACTATGCCGATGTTTACCGTCCTGTCTGTCTCAGGCACAGCCTCGGATCCGGTATCCGTCTTAAGCACCTCCCCGGGGTCAAGTTTTTGGGGTAACTCTTTATCCCGGGTATGTTCCTCTGTCTCCTTTCCTCAGACCTCTCAGGACCTCCACTTCTACTTGACTCTGCTCCTGCTCCAGACTCAACTCCAACTAACTGTCACTCCTGCTCTGTGGTAAACAACTTTAGCTCCTCCCATTAGTGCAGGTGCCACCTAAGCTCCTCCCACTTTCTAGTGTAGTGTTGTGTGGGGATTAAACCTGTGTTGATGTTTCTGTGGCACATTAACCTATGGGGTGCCACATCTCATATACTCCTATGGGGATATCTCAGGAGTTCCTATAATGATCAGGAGTTACATGTTTACTAGAGCTCGTTAACAACCAAAATTTTATATGACACACAGTCCACAAGATCACCCTACTCAGAGTATCTTAAGTGTGGTTGCCTGAGCACTGAGGAAGCTGCTAAAGCGAAACACGTCTGGGAGGCACCCAGACTCCACACCTATCCTAAAGAAATATCTAATGGGTAATCTATAAATCTTGTCCTTGGGGATTTTTGAACCTTTGAGTTTCCTGTAGGTCTGGGGAATGAGATAAAGAGCTCAGGCAACCACACTTAAGATACTCTGAGTAGGGTGATCTTGTGGACTGTGTGTCATATAAAATTGTGGTTGTTAATGAGCTCTAATAAACATGTAACTCCTGATCATTATAGGAACTCCTGAGATATCCCCATAGGAGTATATGAGACCCATACACAAACAAAGATAGGAGAGGTCAGACCTCTATTGGGAAAACTTTTTTGGCTCTTTTTCTATTGTTGCACATGGTCACTTTATATACTAACTGTTTGTAAGATGATGAACAATGTAAATTGATGAGTACTGCAAGAAAAAAACGTGATTTATTTTGTATGTTTTTATGGAGAAAAGCATCAGAATTTATATTATATTCTACTTAGAAAAAATGCAGTATGAATATTTTTATGACATCTGACATGTATGGAGTCTCCGTTGTACGCGGGGCCTGAACTACACAGTTGTTAGGAGTGTAGTGCCTTACCGGCATGTTGGGTTGCATGTGGACATTGGCATACGGAGGTTGCTGAGGTGCAGGGTCTGGCTGTGCCCTAAAGTGTGAAGGTGGTTCAGATTTGAATGTCTGAGGTGCGTTGGACTGACCTGTGAAGCTGGAAGCTTTAGCCGGATCGGCGTCTTGATGCTCTGGAGAAGTGTTGGTGCTGACAGGAATGTTGGTGTCGATCGGCGGTTCATTGGCTTGGCTCAGCATGTAGTCTCTTGTGCGCTTAAGGGAGTCTTCTGTGTTGAGTTCATACATGCTAATGCTGCCTCCTTGGCTCCCAACTAGAGCTTGTTTGAAGCCCCTTAGCCTTTCCATGGCTGCCGCATGTTCACATGCCCTCTGCAGGACTACAACATCCACCTTTTTATGTGCAGTCTCTGCTTACATCTCTGCTTTCTCTACTTCGAAGTCTGCCTTCTTGTGTGCGAGACTGCCTTCTTGCCCTCGGATTCGACAACTGCACTCATTTCTATCTCTGCTTTCCTTCGAGTAAAGACAGTTTGTAGTTTCATGGTTTCTGCTTCGGCACGCGCTCTTATGAACTGCTCACTGAGGGTTGAGTGCCTTGATGAACTCGACTTGAGTGAATGCCTTGAGCTTTTAGGAGACCTGGATCTGTGCGATGCCGCTTCTGCCACATGTGCGACCCTTGCTTCTGTTTTGTTCACAATGTCACCCACGGTGTAGCCTCATTCTGCATTGAGATGTTGGAAGTCCTGAAGTTCCTTTAGTGACTCTGACGTATTTGATCTCAGCAGGGTAGAGATGTATTCTTTACAAGTGTCCTGGTTAGACTGGTATGCGGAGTACAGTTGTTCCAGGGCTCCCTCTGTTGGTAGCTCATGAGCACCTGGCACAGATAAAACAGTCACTTGTTTTAGCACTCTTTGCCACAACAATGTTATGTAGGCAAGCAGTTCACTTCTGGCTATTTCTAAGTTTTCTTTAACTCTCCATGTTAGTTTGGTTAACCATATAGGTCTTTCACTATGAGCTGAGTGAGAGTCCATCCTGTTTTCTTGCTGCTTCAGGATGGGCAGTGAATGAGAGCTTTTCCTCTCAGCCATTGTGCACAGGATTGCAAGGGTGGGGGCTGTTCTGTTCCTGGTTGTCAGGGGGACCGATTACAATGTATCAGTTGCTGAGCTAGGGAGCAGCCTGTGTTTATAGAATATATGCAACCTGCCTCTGGGGCTGTATTTGCAAGTCTGTTAAACTGCAGCTTCACATTAGTTTATAGATGATCACTTCTCGTGATTTATAACCTGTATACTGTTCTTGGTGACAAGTTATTCTCTTCACTGAGCGATGTCTGCAGGGTCATGCAGACTGCTGTACAGTTATGCTGTGGCTTGGCTTGTTATCAGCCCTTTATGGATAATCCTTTCTCTGGATTTCATGCAGTATACCACCCCTGGTAACAGATTTCCTTTTCACTGTTCTGTCCCCTTCTGATGACTGCAAATCCCAAGCGCTCTAATTACCAGTCCCTTAGATAATTGTATGCTTGTACTTACACTATCAGGGGCAGACAGACAGCTTTGAACTGGGCTAGAATGATGCCTTGTAGTAAGACAGGAGAAATACTGC
This sequence comes from Allobates femoralis, assembly GCA_033576535.1. Taxonomy (NCBI): domain Eukaryota; kingdom Metazoa; phylum Chordata; class Amphibia; order Anura; family Aromobatidae; genus Allobates; species Allobates femoralis. Next base: position 40,655,771 of record JARQOC010000003.1, read on the forward strand.
AGTTTTCTTCCAGAATCTTGTATTAAGTTCAACGTAACAGCAGGTGAAAAGGAATAATCTGTACAGGGGTTGCAGACATGCGTGTTCAGTAATGGCGTCTCTAAACTAAACTGGGGAAGTAGGGAGGAGCATCTTGTGCAGAGACCAGCTAAGGGAGGGAGGTGGGGAAAATCTTAATACACAGTCTAATCTACCTGGTAACAGTAAGAGAATTTTCTGATTGGAGGAAAAATACACAATGCATTACATAGAGAAAGAACATATGACAGGTTGTTCCCATTCATGGGACACAACAAGCGGAGCCCTATCTCAAACCAATCATGAAATTGTCTTAGTAGAAAGTTCAGGTGAAAAGTATTTAGAAAGCACTTCAATCTGTAAATAAGCTTAAAAATTATTCAAGCTATATTTGGCATCCATTAAAAGAAAATAAAAATACAGATACACTCCATATTTCCGGATTGAGGTGTTTTTTAAATCCTTTTCACCTGAACTTTCTATTATGGTGACTGAGCACACCAGCCAGGATCAGTACTTACCGGGTTTCTGCAGGAGGATTCATTTGTAACTCCTCCAGGAGGAGGAGAGTCCTTTCTGTTCTTTTGCAGGAAACTGTCTTTTACCCTAGAGATGAACTCCTCCCACTGTGGGCTAGTCCCAAAAGTTAAAGTGTAAATGTCATTTAATTGAAAAAACAAAACAAAAACAATACTGCACTGGATGTTGATTGTGGGTCACATAGTAGCTGTGACAACCATCCGCTGTGAAGCTGAGCTGCTCTTAAGGCAGCACCCCGAGAAACCCCGAGACCCTTAACCCCTATACAGGGATCTGGAATTATAGCGGAGCCCAGGGGGTAGCTGCCTATTATGAGCAACAGAGCAGGGAAGGTCACCAGGGGAAAAAATCAAGACCCGAAAAACAAAGTCAGAAGTCCGAGTCAAAACCCAGAGGGCAGCGAAGGTACAAAATCATCAGGCAGTAGAAGAGTCGAGAATCCAGGCAAGGGTCAAGGGCAAAACCAAGAGGGCAGCTGAGGTACAAAATCGACAGGAAGAAGCAGAGTCAGAAATCCAGGCCAAGGTCAGAGACAAAACTAAACATACACTATATCACTGGGGACCAAAACTATATCTGGCGGCCTGCAAGACAGGCTCCAATGTATTTGAAGGGCGCGGTTACCTCCCATAGGCTGGAGCTCACAGCCCGATGACCTCATCCGGACCGCCCCTAGATCCAGGCCAGATGGAGATGCACGACTGGCTCCACCCACGCCACCTCTGACAGAAGAACGCAGGCTGCGCCTAACGGACACCTCTGCAGGGCCCGCTCCTCTGCGACCAACACCACCCAGAGGGGAAACACAGCGGCGCTCAGCGACAGAGGCAGACGTCGCGGGAGCAGTTCCATATGAAGACAAGGCCCTCCTGTCACCGGTGCCACCAGCCGAAGGAATCCGGCTCCTCCCAGCGGCCGAGGCAGGAACACCGGCCACCGAGTCCAATGGCGATGTGACAGTAGCTAGGATAATGCTTTGGTTGTGCCATTGTGTATTGTGATAGCAGAGAAAGGACAAGATCAGAGATAGTGAGCTGTGTGGGGAGCCAGCAGACAAGGGTTTAACAAATTTTGTGACTGAGCTATGTGGAATCAGATGACAGATCTTTCCTTGGCACAAGCATCTGAGGAGTTTGCACTGATCCTGACCTTCTGACATTGCTTAACAACTGTGTTGTATGCTGACGTATTCTGATACCTTGTTTCCTCACCAGCTGCAGTCAGCAGTGTAGGCCATGCCCTCTTTCCCTTATATGGATACATGCCCCATATTCACTGAAGACGGATCTGATTGGTAATAAGCATATATCTGCTTCACACACAGTGTAGTGGGGACACATTGTGGAAGGTTTATGAATGGTTTTCAACCAGAATTTTCTAATGAAGTATATTTGAAAGTTGATAATAATCACTTGCCCTACATTATTAGTAAATAAAAATGTAAATGGCAGTTACACTTTAACTGTCTCCTTGCCTGCAGTCTGTTGTTAGGCAGACCTCTTTTACCAAACATCCTACATAACATTTGTATTATTCTACATTATATATAAGACAAATGAAACAATTCACATTACAATACAATGGTGCACTTGGTGTCTCAGGAAGGAACGCAACTTTCAGTGCACCTCCTTTCACAACCTGTGCAGCCGCCCAGGGGCCCAAGGAATAAGGAGGCCACTACCACCTCCAAATTAGCTACTCTTAAGGTACCTTCACACACGGTAATGTGGCTTCTATATCGCCGTAAATTTCTGTATTTAGGAAACCACATAGCCTGTGCGTAGTGGCGTGAGACAGGGCGATTTTACATTGAGAAATCGCGAGTGGTGCGTCGTCTGACCGCCCTGCTCTGCTGAGAAATCAGGCGATTTCCACCAGGCAATTTCTGTGCATCATGGCGTGTGACTTGGGCGATAGCGATGTAGAAAGCGAGCTCAGGCCATCTGGAAGCAATTCCAGAGGCGTGCCTGAGCGTTCTGTTTGGCGCGCCCCGTCTGCCACGATTGTGCAAACTAAACAGCGGGGTGCAACAGCTTATACTAGGGAGAGATGCTGCCACAGCAGTAAAGGAGAACGTTATCTGGGAGAAAAGAACTGCTGTATAGAGGGGCGCACACAGTATATACAGTGAACTCAACTTTTATTGAATATTCATAAGGTGCCCAAATAAAAACAATTCTCTAAGGATAGGGAAGGGGTTGAGGAGAGACAACAATAAAAACAATTAAAACAGATTACAGAGTAACAATTTGACAAGCTGATATCCCACACACTTGTGATTATATAACCACAGAAGGACCTGACCAATAGGTCATATGATGTGGAATGGTCGGAGCAGGGAGCTGATATTCATACAAGGGTGGGTTTAGAGGGATAGGAGTGGGGAATGATGGAGAGAGATGAACCGGACCCAGAGATGGGACCCCCAAAGTGGATTTAGGGTCCCTGATACCCATTAAACATAATCAAAGTTAGACATGTAATAAGTCATGCAGTACAAGATAACACAGAGCCCTGGTAAAGATAATAGGGAAATGCTCAGTCAGATGTAATTTCCCATTCCTACTCTAGAATAACCACATTTACTCTAGTATAGGCAGAGAGGACTGAATAATGTATCAGAGATGGCCACAGGTCCTGTGGCCAGTAGTAAAAATATTTCTCCAGTACTTCTACCTACTGTCACCAACCGTGTGAAAGGTCCGGTAGGGAACAGGGGTTGTTCCCTGCACGGTGGGGCACCAGCTGAGCCCAACACGTGTCACCTAAAGAGGCTTCATCAAGAGCAAGGAAGGGCACTCCTTGCCCCCATCTTATACCTTAGTAAATGTATGTGTAATCATCTATCTCATCTCACAGTCTCCTGGGGTCTGCCCACCGGGTCACGTGATGACAAGTCACTTCCGTGACTGCATGGTGCAGATCAGAGGCAGATGAGGAGGATTGGCTGAACTGAGTGTCAGTTCAGTATCATGCCGCCCAGACCTGTGACATTTGCGCATCATGGCGTGTGACTGGGCGAAAGCGATGTGGAAAGCGAGTTCAGACCATCTGGAAGCAATTCCAAAGGCGTGCCTGAGCGTTCTGTTTGGCGCTCCCCGTCTGCCGCGATTGGTGGTCGCTCCTGCGTTCCCATTGGCTGGTCATGGCTAAGGCGTCATATTTGAATCGCGATATAGTAGAAAGGACACATGCGTCATGTAGTGGGCAGACTTCCTGACAAGGCTGGCCAATGGTGACGCAGTTGTGTTGGCCAATCGGAGTGGTAGGGGCGCGGTGTACAACACTCTGGCACACCTGTCTCCTCGCCGCACTCACACTCTACGCCCACATCGCTAATGCGGTGGTGGCGTGTGACGTGGCGATTTGGCAGTGACGTGGGAATGTCAAATTGCTTCCGGTCTGCGTCAGGCAATTTCCGGAATGCAGGATCGCCGAACATTGCACGCGAGTTACCTATGTGTGACAGGGCGATGGCGATGTGCAAAAAAGTTCCCGGAACGTGCGGGCTCATGTCAAATTGCCAGCCATATGGCGGCGATATTCCTATGTGTGACGGTACCTTTAGACAGAATTATTGTACTGCAATGGGCCCATATGCTGTTTTTGCACAGGGGCCCCTTTCTGTCTGTATCCGTCACTGCCCAAAATTGAGAGATATCTGGACCTGACAATCTTACTTAAGATTTGGTTATATTTAAACCATTAATTCCTTTAGGCAGTAATTTCCATACATAAGTATTAAATAGAGCATCTCTTAATATAAAATAATCATGTGAAATATGGAAAAATATAAAGCAGAGAAAGAGCTTGGGAAACTCAATGGCCATAAATGTATTTTAAAGCAAGGAGAAAGACAAGGTAAGCCTCTTAGAATGGGATTTGCACGGCACATTTTCTGAGAATTACAATGTACAGCATGTGAACAATAGAACTGCGCATTAGCATTCAGCCGGTGTGCAGCCGTCAGTGGCGGGTATTCCAATCTCAGCATCACAGGTGAAGTGCACCGGTCCTGATGCTGGTAAAATGCACCGTATAAGCAGGTAGAGGGGCCCTGTGCCTCCTGGGATCTCATGGGAGAAGAGTCAGCTTCAGGGGTTAACCCAGAATTAAGGCAAGGACACTGACTTCTAGGTCTATGTAATGACCTATACATTATACTGGAAACGCTGCTAATTATTCAGCCACATTATGAATACACTTAGACAGAATTATTATTTATTTTTACAGCACCATTGGTTACATGATGCTATACATGAGAAAGGGTTATCTACAAAATACAAATTACAATGAAGTGTCTAACAATGACAGAATGGTACTAAGGGACAAGGACCCTGCTCTTGTGGGGTTACATTCTACAGGATAATGGGGAGGAGACAGTAGCTTGGTGGATTGCAGCAGCTCCGGTGGTGGTGGTGGTGAGGCGGCAGCTTCAGTGGTGGTGGTAGTGAGGTGGTAACTGTGATGGTGGTGAGCTGGCTGCTCTTGTGGTGAGGTGGCAGCTCCAGTGGAGGTGAGGTGGCAGCTCCGGTGGTGGTGAGGTGGCAGCTCCGGTGGTGGTGAGGTGGCAGCTTCGGTGGTGGTGAGGTGGCAGCTCCGCTTGGTGGTGAGGTGGCATTGGGGTCATTGCAGGCTGTAGCTTTCTTGAAGAGATGGCCTTTCAGGTTCCTTTTGAAAGTTTCAAATTTGATGGATAATCAGACATTTAGGGGTACAGAAATCAAGAGGAAGGGGGATATTTGAGAAAAGGCATTGAAGCAATTAGGTGAGGAACACACAAGTGTGGAGGTGAGAAGAAGGATTTGGAGGGACCGGAGATTACATGAGGTAAGATATCGGGAGATAAATTCTGTGATATATGGAGAAGACAGATTATGGATGGCTTTGTAGGTCAGTGTTAGAAGATTAAACTGGATACATTGGGGAATAGGAAGAAGAGGGAAGAATTGGCACAGGAAGCTTGAGGAGAGAGGTGCATTACTCAGGCAGTGGGGTTAAGCATGGACTGGACTGGTGTGAGACTTTTAGCAGGAAGTCCACAGAGGAAGACATTAATCATCATTTTCATCACTGTATATTATAGGAATTCTGACCTGCACCACCACTCGGTGCACCACAAGACAGTGAAATGGGAAATAGGGAAATAGAGTGTATATTCAGCAAAAAACCCTGCTCTGGTGGACAACGCTTCAAAAGGAACTTCCAATATAATCTATCAAAGAGGTATTTCTTAATGTGTTTTACTTTAACAAGGGTTCAGGGGGACATGTAGGAGGATGCGAGCTACAGATAGGACTTGTAATAATTCTCTGGGAAAAATACTTTATTTTTTGCAATAATTTCAAGGGTGCCAACACTTTCGGCCATGACAGTATGTAATGTATAATGCTGTATAATATAAAATAGACGATGTTGAGACAACTGAAAATCAGAGATAGAGCCCGCAGAGGGGAACACATAGGATACTTGTCAAATAATAGCAGAAATAGTGTTATTCCTCATGTACAGACATGACAGCTTGTCCTCACCTAATACGACAGGTAGGTTTTAACTTTTCACAAAAAGCTTAATGCAATCGTGATGGCCCTTAGTGAAGACCAGTTTTTCTCATTTATGTACCTGACTTTACACCCCCTCTCATTTAATGCTGCCGTATATTTCCTACTTTCCATTATGGACATGCTGGTCCTGAGCATACATGGCAAGATACAGTAGCTGCAATTATGGGAATTATTTTCTACGTAGAAAAGTATTACCCTCCAGCTTTACAGATAGCAGGATTTCTAAGATGTAGATGTAAGGTACAAACAACAGTGAAATAGTCCAGGTTAGAATAGTATTGTTTAATACAAGCCTCTATCACCAGCTTTCTCCGAAGCAAAGGGATAAAGTGAATGATCCACTCCGGCCCTGAGCTCAGTAGAGATGTTGGGGAGTTGGAGTGGAGCGTATAATAATGGTAGTGTAGAGGCCCAGTCCAGATTGTGTCTCTCCCTTTAAGTACCCCTTGACCGTTAGTAGCTCCTACACACTACAACTCACTCCCTAGCTATCCCTCTGTGTTTATTCTTTTCATTTGTGAGCTTAAGATATTCATTTTCAGTCATGTATTTATATTTAATGCTTTTGCATGTATTTTTCATTTGTTGTGTTCCAGCACCATCTGCTGGTGAAAATAAAAGGTTTATATCACTTTGCATTGTAGAGGTTTGAAGGGTCTATTGGGTGTTGTCTTATTGGCCAGTGACTCAGTCACAGGGCTCAATAGGTGGAGCTACTTCAAGCTTCTGGCCAGGCCTCCTCAGGGAGCAGAGCACACGTGGAGGCTCCCTTTATCAGCCCAAGGCCTGGAAGTTCATCCTTTCCTGACTTCCACAGCCAAGATTATAAAGACTTTCTACCCTGGATCCTCGCTGTCTGGATCTACATGTGTTTCTCCAGACAGTATGGTATGTTGAGTATAAAGAAGAACCTAGTACACGAAGTTGGAAAGATTGAGGGTCTCCCATTCCACCACAACCTTTCTTAATTTGATTCAAGTACTTTTGCATGTGATTGTGACTAGCTGTGAAACTACCCCAGGATTTCAGATCTGACAATCATCTTAGTATATCTACTCTTCCAATCTAAACTTTAAAAGACTTTGAACCTTCCTATAAAAGCATACAAGTACTACATCTAAAACCAATCCATGCTCTTAAAGCTACAGAACCCCAATTGCACTTCAGTATTCAACTTCAAACTGTTTTTCGTGGCCTACCCACCTGAGGCGGTGAAACATTTACTCCATGTTGGATTTCCTCATTCCTGCTATAGTAAAGGCAACTGTTATTCCTGAGACTGGAGTTTGTGGTCATTCCATTGGCTGTGGACACTGTGTGGGGGTGGATAACAGGGAACAACAAGCCTTGTAGATCACCCAGATTACCCGGCCCCTGCACCCTTGTGCCAGACCAGCAACCGTGTCATATCATACATTTGGGGGTCCCCTGCTCCAGGGCTCTTAGAGAAGTACTAATTAATACTCATGTAGAGCAGAGAAATCAGAAAAGACTCCCCGGAGAAGCAGCAAAGCCTTGTACGAAGGAAGCTCAATGAATTAAGATGCATTTCTAGTTGACAGCCATGTATCATCCACCATACACTATACAGACCTCCCCATGCTCTTCTGTACCTCATACTCTAGACCTCCATTGACTGATACCAGAGAAGGAGGGGAAAAGGGAGATACTACCGAAGGAACAAACTCCTTTACTAGAGCGCTATAGAATACATTTAGATTACGAAGAGCTAAAGAAAGTTTAAATCTAATGGCCACTAGACTGATGAACCAATGAAGTTACGACCCAACTTCGCCGATAGTACATTAAGTTTAATATTTTTTGGATGACAACCAAACCTTATCACCTACTGTACTTTAAGACAGGATCCATGGAATATTTTCTATTGGTCTTCCATGTCTAGCAAGTCTGATCAGCGCCAATATTTTTTTTGAACCTCCTTCCAAACATCCCCAAGTTTCCGCATGTCAACCTTCACTCCAGAATGCTAAGAATTTACCCTAGAGAATTCACCAAAATGGGGATGAAAACCATAATTACAAAAGAAAGGTGAGGTCTCAGTAGACTGATTGACCCAACTAATAAAAGCAAACAGCAAGGAGTAGAAATGCGGACAAGTCCTCCTGCTGAGACACCTTAAGATTTGTGCCAAAGATTGGTTTGTCCTCTATGTCGGACTGTTGCTTTCAGGGTGGTGGGTGGAGAAAAATGATGAGTCAATTCTGAGTTTTCTACAAAATTGACAAATTTAACCCCCCATCAGACGCAATGTTAAGGGAATTTCATGCAATCTCACATTATGATTGATAAACAACTGTAGACTAGAGTGTCCTGTGTAAGGTAACCCCAACTAAGAGCAAAATGTTCTTGCTTGCCGAATTGGTCAACCACCACCCGAATTACAGTTTTTCCATCAGAGTGAGGTAAGTCTGTGATGAAATCCATGGACGGTCGTTTTGGAGTAGAGAATGGAATCAATTTCCCGGACAGCTGCTTAATGACAAAATTTAGCATGTGCGCAAACTTCACAGGTGGAAATAAATTCTCTTATATCATTATACAGGGACACTCCCCCCCATAAGAGTCTCATGATGGCTTTCCATGTAGCTGTGATTCTATGGTGACTTCTCAAAGGCAAAATCATGAAATTCTTGTAAGAGATGTAATCTTAGATACATAGATACAAACAATTTGCTGTGGAGACATGGAGTTCAGTGGTTGCTCTCATCCGCTGGCCCGACCTCCTTTAGATATGGAACAGGGCTCATCCCAACTGAACGCCCAAACTCCTTATCCATGGGTGGAACACTACTGAGACAACACAGGGTGAGGTATCCACATAATGGTAAGACTTAAATGGATCCCCAACAGCCAAAGGCATATAATACATCCTCAGCAAGAACACCCAAGGTAGCAGGCGACAGAGGCTCACCATTTCGCTGGCTCACCAGGGATTAGAATATATGTGCCTTTGATGGTGGGGTTACACGTCCCGATATCGCGGCGATATCGGATGCAACGCCGCGGGAGCGCGCATTTTTTGAGCGCTTTTCCCGATATCGCATCGGCGGTTTACACGCTGCAATATCGGGAAACAACGTCCCTCCGATGTGTACGCCCACCAACCCAGTAACGACCATTTAACATGGGAGTTAATGGGTGAGGTGCGAGTACAGATCGGAGTTGGGCTGTCACACGCTGCGATGCTGGTACAACGGCCTTGCGATATCGGGGAGCTCTGCTATTCAACTCCGATATCGTTTTGGCATCGTTCCAGCATCGCGTTGTACACTGAAACAGTACAACGCGCACCCGATATCGGCTCCAACTCGCGACCCACGTGACTTTTTGTCGGAGTTGGGTCGGAGTTGGACGCCGATATCGCGGCGTGTAAACCCACCATTAGGATTCCAGAGCCAACTACCCCAATCCAGCAGCACCCCATTTTTGGCGGGCACCCACCGAGAAAGTAATAGTGGCAATCTTAGGAAGCTAACTGAGCACAGCAAAGTCTGTAGCCAAGTGACCAAATTGATCTAACCTGGGTTTCTTCCAGCTGAATCCTAGGATTGTAGAGTGAGGCCATATACAGAGTATGAAGAAGCCATGTGATCCTCTATCTGGGGCAGAAGTCCCTGGGCAGAGGCCATGTAGCATAAGAACCACTGGTGATGGAAGGAAGACCTTTTTATATTCCTAGGCTGCACCTCAGGGTATATTGTGTTCTTACAAGATTCGTAGGAAAAGGCTGTTCTCTTATTGGTCAACATTTCAATCCAATTGCATAATTCTCCTCTGAGTGATGTAGACAGAGGGGATGAGGTAATTTAAATTAAATTAGCAATACACAAACTCAGACAGTGAAGGCTTCGAACAGTCTGATAAGAAACAATGGAGTGCACTCCATCTGGACCTGGTAGCCACACAGGACTCCTCTATGGACATTTTTTCCCAGGAGCTTTGAACCATTGTAGCCTGCTTCTTGTGTCCACTAATGCGCATCTTGGCTTCTGTGTCTATTGTGACACACCCCACTCATTAGAGGCTTGGCATTTGTGTGGTCTGCCTTTCTAACAGTGATGGATGTCAGCTCTAACCTGTAACACTATACCGAGGTACCATTCCCTCCTCAACTATCGGAAATGCCCCATTTCTGAAAAGGTCTTACAGAGGAAATTGATCCCTAATCCCATTTGACCTTGGTAATAATGTAATAACCAGAGGTCCGTACTAGATCCAGAGAGTCATAGAAACAGAGACGGAGACAGAAGCAACATAAAATTCTTCCTTCTACTTGGGGAAACAAATGGAAAATTTAGAGCAAGATGCACAGATACGTTATTTCCCCAGATATAGCGGTATTATTTACATACACCCAGCATCAAGCTAGGGGTCGGTGTGTTACCCCAGTGTTCCTCCACAGTGTGAGGAAACAACACCAGGAATAAATTTACCTAAAACCTACACAGAAAAATAAATGACAACTAACTCCACACACAGCAGGACAGGTGTAATCAGAAGGATGCAGTGTAGGGAGGATCACTGAAATAACACACCGATTTACAATCCTATCAACTCTATACACACAATACATATAAACCCAGTATACACATACGTAGATAAATATTTATGTGTTTGAGCTGTTGGATACCCGGGTATCTTATCTAATGGTATCGTTTAGTCCAGTTACAGTCTGTACCAGGCCTGGGGAAGTACTGATTGCAGTCACTTCCAATGGTCTTCAGCGCCAAAAAGAAGAAAAAAAAGCCAAAAAACAAAAACACGACCGTAATAGGCAGGGATATTGTGCTGTCTTGTCTGAAGGGGGTCCTAAGTCTCTGTAGCTTTTGGGGAGGCAAAGTGTGTTAACCTAGAGACACCACACCACAGTATGGCCGACCCATCTCCTCCAGAGCACTCCTCTCCTGGCAGTAATATACTTGCTTCCTATCAAGGGTGTCACCACCTCACGGCCCGGTGCACTTGCCCTGCAGCCTGCCTCCTCTCCTCTGCTCTCCCTTACCTCCTCACGTCCTGTCCAGGGGCAGGGGGCCCGGTCATCCACCGTCGCTCCCTGAGGTCCAGGTCCCGTCCCCGCAGACATGCCGCCCGGGTCCACGCTCCCAGGCCTGCTGCACTTCCTCCTTCATCTTCCTTCCCAGGGCACACATAGGGGGCGGGCCCCCGTGCTTACAAGCATTTATGGAGACAGCTCACCCTTACTCCGCGCCTTCCTCCCGGCCTATCACCAGCAGGCTTTGGGGATAAAAAGGTCTCAGACACTCCAGGACTTTGCCAGGGCAACTTCTATCTTACTGAAATTGCAGCCCCAGGTCTCTCTCAGTTAGGGCTCTGCAGTCTGGTTTGCTGTACTTAACCTGTGTTCCTTTTGTCCTAGGTCAGGTCTGGCAGTTCTTCTGTACTTCGTGCCCTGGCTCCTGAGCTGTTACCTGTTGTCACTGGTCGGCTTCTACTTGCTGAGTTCTCCCCGATTAAGCCTGTTCCCTGTCGTACCCCTAGGGTCGGTTCAACACGGGTGTCCGCCTCATCGGCCCCTTCACATCTGTTCAAGGGGAAATCCCTGTTAGGGGGTCAATCCATCCTTGGGCTTCTGGGAGGAACCCCGGTGTTGTGGTTCCGTGGCCTTCCTTAGGGGCGCCTTTCATATATATTGCTGTACCTTGCAATAAAGCTTTTTGAATCTGATTTCCTGGTCTGGCTCTCCCTATCTATTATCAGCAGCCGCCATATTTGCGGTCCAGTGGGTCCCCCTGATAGATCCGTCCATAGGGCGTGACAGAGGGATACGTCGATTTGGTCCCATCCAGGGGCCCGGCTGTCCAGTTCATCAGCGACCGGTCTCAGCTTTATCCGGCACAGACTTCTCCACAGCCGCTCTCCTTCTCACAGCCCTCAGGAGACTCATTTACCTCAGCACACTCTATCAAAATCTCTTCCTGTCTCAATGACAACCCCCTCAGCTGACGGCTCCTCCCTTTATATGCAGGAATTAAACCTCTGCACACTCTTACATGAAGGAGAGTTGTAACATCATCTCCAACCTTCTACTTAAGCCCGGTTACATAAGACAAAGCTACTAGAGAAACTCATCAATCTAATTGTTTGGAACCTGATATGGACCCACAATGATATCCCTCAGGATTGCCCAGTCAACTCTGGACTATATGAAGTTAAGTCTGACTCAGGACTCTGTTCTCCATCACTCTATTTGCCTGTTAGGGCAAGCTTAGGGTAAGCCACCAGGGAGTGGGGGCACCACATATTAGAGTGCGTAAATCCCCCACTGGTAGGCAGTAGTAAGACTTAGGGTATGTGCACACTGGCCGGGTTAGGGTCGGTTTAGCTGTGTAAACCGCCGGTCAGTTTACATAAGTTTTATGTAAATTTATGTTAATCCAAACCGGCGTTTGGATTAACATTAAAACCTATGTAAACCGACACCCGGTGTGCACACACCGGCGGTTTACACATACTCATCTGTTGCTAAACCGCTGGGTTCCCAGCGGGTTAGCAACGAATGTGCATGTTCTATAAACCGGCCGGTTCTGCAGCGGCTGCAAGCAGAATCATGTGCTGCTTCCAGCCGCTGCAGAACCGCCGCCGCTAACCCGCTGTGCACCCGCCCGGCACCCGCTCGGCACCCGCCGCACATACCCGCCAGGAAGCCGGTGGACGCCTGCAGAGCTTCCTGGCGGGTCCGCCCAGCCGCCGCCGACCAACCCGCCCACCAGTGTGCACATAGCCTTAAGGTCTAGATAAGAATTGATTGCGGTCATCCAATATCTTGTGTTCCTATGTGTTGCGTGTTATCACTGTCTGTCACTTGTGTAGGTCTATGACCTTTTTAATCTTTTGTAATAAAAGAGAGATTTTTATCCTAATTTGAAGTTGGTAATCAAAAATCAACATTCCTTATGAGGACAAAGACTATATATTAGTAGAGCAGACTGTGTCGTATCTCAATAACAAAGCAAAATATCCACAGCACCAAGTGAAAAGAGGGGAACACATTGGATTCCAAGAGTGGAGGCGCAAGTCTCCAGTTAGGGAGTTCCACCCAACTTGACCACACATATAATGAAAAACAGACAGCGCCTCACCAGCTGGTCAGCTTCAAAAACGTGTTTAATCCGTCACACAGCACGACGTTTCGGTCGTAGTGACCTTTTTCAAGTGCATACATCCTAATACACAGGTTTGCTTTATATATCATTAAACTCCACCCCCAACATTAATCATCCAATCAGTACATAGCATATGATAAACAAAGTTAAAAATGACACATTCACTAGACATAGACCAACTATCTATCCTATACCTCCAAACGCACCTGGGATCTAATCCTAGACCTTATGGAGTATATAGATCGCCATAGTCCGTGCTTCATAATGTCTACTTATGTTTACCTATTCGTGCTTTTATTTCCATTGTGGTCTCCCCCACATAGAGGAGACCACACGGGCAACAAATAGTATAGATCACGAAGCTGCTATTGCACGTATATCTCTTCTTAATGTAGTACTTTTTTCCGGACCGGGGGTGGCTAAAGAACCTTCCCTTCAACAAATTACCACAGCATGTGCAATTCAAACACGGGAAATTACCCAGGCTGTGTGGTGCAAGAGTAGTTTGGATACTTTTTTTGGAACTACCAATATCTGCATGTACGAGGTCGTCCTTCAAACTATGTCCCTTTCTATAAGAGATCAAGGGAAATGATTTTAATTCTTCGACCTCGCCATGTCCCTTCGATAAAAGGGGCCAATGTTTTCTTACCACCTCCATAATTTTTGTGCTGACTCCACAATATGTGGTTACAAATGGAATTCTTTTGGCAGACATAACCTTAGATTTAGCATTCAACAATTCTCTCTGACTAGTATTAAGCGCTTCAGTTTTAAACCTCATAAGGCTAGATTTAGGGTATCCTCTTTTTAAGAACCTATTTACCATCTCCTGCAACCTCATATCAATCTTTGAGTCATCAGAGACTATCCTACGCACTCTCAACATCTGGCTCCAAGGGAGGGACTCCACCATCCGTCTAGGGTGCTCACTTAAAAAGTGCAAAGTACTATTTCTGTCAGTACTTTTAACAAACAGATCTGTTTTGAGACGACCATTTTCCTTATACACCATAGTGTCTAGAAATTGCATATTTTCAAGGGAGCAAGTCATAGTAAACCCCAAACCCGAATGGATGTTATTCAATGAGTCGAAGAACATTTCCAATTCTTCCCTACTCCCATCCCACACAAAGAAGATATCGTCGATATAACGACGCCACCCCCTGACATGACGCCACGATGGTGAACTGTACACGTGTTCGCCCTCGAGGACAGCCATGTAGATGTTAGCATATGTAGGGGCCACATTTGACCCCATGGCTGTACCTCGGCGCTGCAGGTAATAATCATCCCCGAAGAGGAAAAAATTCCTCTCAAGGATGAAGGCCAGCAGCGCCAGGGCGAACCGTGCACAGTGTGGCGCCATGTCAGAGGCGGCGAGCGTTACATCGACGGCTGAAAGACCTTTCTCGTGCTCGATCGATGTGTACAGTGACACAACATCAAAGGACACAAGCCATGTTGTGTCACTGACCTGTAGATCTGAAAGTGAACAAATAAAGTCACTAGTATCTTTTGTATACGAAGGAGCCGCAACAGCAAACCTTCGCAAAAGATGATCGAGAAAGATTGAGACTTTATTACATAAGGAACCTCTCCCTGAGACGATTGGACGTCCGGGAGGATTTTTCAGGTCCTTATGTATTTTAGGAAGGGTATATAGAGTTGGAACCACAGGGAAATCAACAATCAAGTAATCAGATAGTCCTTGATCAATGATGCCATCAGTAAAGGCCTCCATGATCATGGCTTTTAACTCAGACTGGAATCTATTTGTAGGATTGGTGGGCAACCTCTCATAGACCGATGTATCATTCAATTGCCTCATGATCTCCTTTCGATATTGGATAGTGTCCATCACCACAATAGCTCCGCCCTTATCTGCAGGCTTTATGGTGATGGACACATCCTGTTTCAGTCTTTTGATCTCCTCCCTCTCAGAACGTGTGATATTAGATCTCCCTCTGCAGCTACCTTTCATTCTCAATTTTTCAATATCCTTTCGGACTAGTTTACCAAAGGTCTCTATAACAGGATCATGCCCAGGGACCACAAATTTACTCTTTTTCCATAATGCCACGTCTCTGAGTGTGAGGGTATCATCAACTAACACCGGTTGTTTTTCCTCTTTACCAGAGAAATATTTAGCCAACCCTATTCTGCGAAGGAAGAGGTATAGATCATTGTCCACACCAAACCAATCCACAAAACCTGTCGGGCAAAAAGTTAGTCCCTTAGAAAGAATCTTATTTTGTTCATCACTGAGAATAATAGAGGATATATTTACCACGAGTTGTTCACCATCAGTTACCGCTTCCTCGACTTGGATCTTGTCATAGGTTTCTGTCCGCCTCCTCCTGTGTTTCCTGCCACCCCTGTGGCCACACCGGGTCCTGTTACTGGACCTTTGGGTTTGGCTAAAAAACCAGCCCCAGTTGTAGTGGAGCCGTCATCCGTGGAGTCGGATTCACCCGTAAACCCGAATGTTGGTTGAGGTTGTTGAGGTGTTTTTGGTTTCCTGGGTCCTCTATTAGGTCTTTTAGGTCCCGGTTTTGGCTTGGGACCCTGAGATGTAATGGCCCTATATTGCCAACCATATATACGGCCCTCATTATAGTCCTCTATATCACGGAACCACTTCGACCTCTTAGTGTCCTCCAGATTAGATCTGTACTTTGTTAGAATGTCATCCATTTTAGTGTCGATATCACATAGTTCCTCCTCAGTAGATACCTCTTCCAAAGCCGTTCTCGTCTCTGTTAGTTTTTTCTTTAACGCCTCAATTTCTTTCTTTAGAAATTCGATGTTGAGCAACATGATGTCGAATGCATATTTGTTACTGATGGCTTCAAACTTGGCGCAGAAACAGGTATTATTAGGCAAAAGAGTTGGTTGCAGATTCGAACGCAATCCTCTCGGAATACGTCTCACTTTGTAGTATTCAACAAGTGTAACCACATGTAATTCAATGGAGATGAGTTTCTTATGTTCATTCACCCATTTATGTTTCAGCATCTCAGTGGTGGGTTGATTAAGAAAAGAGCCGTCCACCTCGGTATCAGAAATGATCCTTGCAGCCTCCTCATCCGTGTAAGAAAAAGGACAGACGGAGCCTGACCCACCAGCTCCTGGGTCAGGACCTTCCATACTGTTAAATTCACTGATGCACGTGTAGACAAGACTCAATCACAATAACAAAGCAAAATATCCACAGCACCAAGTGAAAAGAGGGGAACACATTGGATTCCAAGAGTGGAGGCGCAAGTCTCCAGTTAGGGAGTTCCACCCAACTTGACCACACATATAATGAAAAACAGACAGCGCCTCACCAGCTGGTCAGCTTCAAAAACGTGTTTAATCCGTCACACAGCACGACGTTTCGGTCGTAGTGACCTTTTTCAAGTGCATACATCCTAATACACAGGTTTGCTTTATATATCATTAAACTCCACCCCCAACATTAATCATCCAATCAGTACATAGCATATGATAAACAAAGTTAAAAAAAAACGTATAGTCACATGGCGGAGACATATAGGAAGCGATTGTTGCCATCGCAATGGGACGATGCGTGCATTCCATTGGAGAGTTCTCGCCACTATGTGACTATACGTTTTCTGGACATTATGAAGCACGGACTATGGCGATCTATATACTCCATAAGGTCTAGGATTAGATCCCAGGTGCGTTTGGAGGTATAGGATAGATAGTTGGTCTATGTCTAGTGAATGTGTCATTTTTAACTTTGTTTATCATATGCTATGTACTGATTGGATGATTAATGTTGGGGGTGGAGTTTAATGATATATAAAGCAAACCTGTGTATTAGGATGTATGCACTTGAAAAAGGTCACTACGACCGAAACGTCGTGCTGTGTGACGGATTAAACACGTTTTTGAAGCTGACCAGCTGGTGAGGCGCTGTCTGTTTTTCATTATATGTGTCGTATCTCAAGTCTCCCTGGAATTGTGTCTTAGAAATCTGAAACAGCTTAGACAGAATCATAAATCATATTCCAGTCCCCCCCCCACCCTGCTACACCGCCTCCCTGCAGGTCTGCTGTATACAAAGAATAATACTTTATACACAACTTATGGAAATAGATGGAACCCGCTGATAGAAACTTTCCGCATCATTGTATAGACCAATAATTTCACAGTACAGAATATCTCATATATTCACACAGTGCCAGGTATAATGAGTGGAGCTCAACGCTGCCTGATGGGGGCTTATTTGTATTCTAGGGAGGGGGAAAGGTTTTACATGTTAATTCATTTCTCTTACATCCCCCTGCCTTACCAGTGTCTGACTGGGGTGGCTGGGGTCCACCAGTAACATTGACTTTGGGCCAACTCATGTAAGTATTACATTCACAAATTTACCTATTATTATTATTTATCTGTCTTCAGCTCAATTTGGAGCCATGGTGACTTGATGGATGAACACTCTGTAGGAAGATATATCTTGTGCAGCCTAGATAGGTCCACCAGGGTCTTCTCCACCGGTATCTTGACAGTATGAAGCCATCGGTTTGCTGATCTTCCTCTTTGCCTTGTTCCTTCTATTCTTCCTACCATGATGTCTTCTCCAATGATTACTCTCTTTGTATGATGTGTAGACAAGTTGTAGCTTAGTGATCTTTGCTTCGGGTGACATGTCTGGCTTGATTTGTTCCAGTATTGATGTGTTTGTTCTTGCTATCCATGGTATTGCTAACCTCCTTAGCCAGCTCCACATTGTGAAGGTGTTGATTCTTCTTTCTTTATCGTCCAGGTGTCACATCTATATGTTACTACAGAATAGACCAGACTATGTACGAGCCGTGTCTTCATCACCAGTGAAATGTCCCTTGGTCTGAAGACCTTGTCCGGTGACTTCATTGTTGATTTGCCCACAGCTTTTCTCCTATTGACTTTTGGTGTCCTTGCTGCATCTTAAGTGATCATTGATCCCAGTAGGTTGAAGTCCTTTACATTTTCTAGTTGGCCGCCGTTCATCTCACATTTGTCCTTGTCGTACCTGACAGAAGTCAGTATCTTTGGCTTCTTTGTGTTGAGTAGCCGTCCCATTTTCAAGCCTTCCATCTTGACACTCTGTAATAAATCCTTCATTCCATCTATGCTATAGATCTATCAATGTTGTATCGTCTGCGTGTTTTACATAGTTGACGATTCGTCCACCAATTTTGGTTTCTTTGTTTTCATCAAGTCCAGCCTTTCTGAAGATAGCTTCTTCATACAATTTTTACAGGCAAGGATGCCACCTTGTCTGACGCCTCACTCTACATGCTGTGTCACCGTGTGCCTTTCGGACTGTTGCTTCTTAGTCAATGTAAAAGTTCCTAATGAGGTTGATCAGATGGTTCGGCACACCCATATCCTTTATGGTATTACAAAGTTTCAAATGATCAACACAGTTGAAGGCTTTACTGTAGTCGATGAAGTGAAAATAAAGCTCCTTGTATTCTTTGGTCTTTTTCATTATCCACATCATGTTAGCAACTTCATCTCTTGTTCCTCTGCCTTTTCTGAATCCTGCTTGTTCCTCTGGCAGCTCTTTGTCAAAGTAAAGCTGAAGCCATGCTGGTAGAATCTTCAACAGTATTTTGCTGGCATGAGGTATGAGCACAATAGTGCAATAGTTTCCACAGTCAGTAGCATCTCTCTACAGGAATTAACACCAATCTTGTCCAGTCCTTTTGCCATTTACCAGATGTCCATATCTGTTGACACAGGCAAGTGATGGATTCTACTGCTGCTTCAGAAAAAGAGAATTTTGTTTACGTACCGTAAATTCTTTTTTCTTTAATCATCAATGGGAGACCCAGACAATGGGGTTTAGGGCACTGCCCTCCGGAGGTCACACTAGGTACTACAAGTTTGTAGACACCGCCTCCTCCGCTTATAAACCCCTACCGCAGGGAACATCCTCAGTTTGGTCCATAAGCTGCGAGGAGGAAATAAACCACACCCGAAACATCGGGAAGAATGCCGTACACAGACGGTTCAACAACCCGGCAAACACTGTCTCAACAGAGAACAGAACAAGTGCAGAATATGCAACGGAACAACTGGGTGGGTGCTGGGTCTCCCATTGATGATTAAAGAAAAAAGAATTTACGGTACGTAAACAAAATTCTCTTTTTTTCTGGTCATCATAATGGGAGACCCAGACAATGGGGATGTCCTAAAGCAATACCCCAGGGCGGGAAGAGTTCCTCAACAAGACGGATAACACATGGTTCCCTTTAAAGGTGGGCAACCGCCGCCTGGAGAACCCGCCTGCCCAAACTTGCATCCGCAGAGGCATGGGCATGCACCATATAGTGCTTAGAGAAAGTGTGCAGGCTAGACCAAGTGGCAGCCTGACACACCTGTAGAGCAGACGCTCGATGTCGCAAGGCCCAGGAGGCACCTACAGCTCTGGTAGAGTGTGCCTTCAAACCCACCGGGAGAGGCAAACCAGAAGACCGGTAAGCCTCCTGGATGGGAGCCTTGATCCATCTGGCCAAGGTCGACTTCGAAGCCGCGGACCCCTTACAGCGACCTGTCGTAAGAACAAATAAGGAATCCGAACTCCTAAAGGAGGCGGTCCTGGACACATAAATGCGTACAGCTCTCACGAGATCCAGAGTATGGAGGTCGCGTTCAACCTGATGAACGGGAGCGGGGCAAAATGATGGGAGAACAATCTCCTGGTTCAGGTGGAAAGTTGAAACCACCTTTGGCAAGAATTCTGGCCGTGGGCGCAACACCACCTTGTCTTGGTGAACCACCAGAAAGGGTGACTTGCACGAAAGTGCAGCCAATTCTGAGACCCTTCTCAGAGACGTAATTGCCACCAGAAAGGCCACTTTCTGTGACAGACGCGATAGAGAAACATCTCTCAGCGGCTCAAACGGCGGTTTCTGCAGAGCCGCCAGGACCATGTTAAGGTCCCACGGGTCCAGAGGTCTCTTGTAGGGCGGAACCATCCGCGACACCCCCTGGAGAAATTGACGGACCTTCGGGAGGAGCGCCAAGCGCCTGTCAAACAGCACTGAAAGTGCTGACACTTGACCTTTCAGAGAGCCAAGGGATAATCCCAACTCCAAACCCGACTGTAGGAAAGCCAACAACGTCGGGATGGACAAGGGCCACGGGGACCGTCCACCAGAGGCACACCAGGAGAAAAAGATTTTCCACGTCCTGTGGTACATCTTCCTGGAAACTGGCTTCCTAGCCCGATTCATAGTGGCAACCACCGTAGGGGAGAAACCCCTGGAAGTCAGCAGCCAGGCCTCAAGAGCCATGCAGTCAATCTGAGGGCCCTGGAATTGAGGTGGAAGAATGGGCCTTGCGCGAGTAAATCTGCGCGATCTGGAAGAGCCCACCTGTGTCCGCCTGACAGTTGCCACAGGTCCGGATACCAGGACCTCCTGGGCCAATCCGGAGCCACTAGAATGGCTACTCTGCACTCCGACCTGATTTTCCACAGAACCCTGGGAATCAGAGCCAGAGGCGGGAACACATATGGCAGCTGGAAGCTGGACCAACTCAGGATCAGGGCATCCGCCCCCAGAGACTGAGGATCCCAGGATCTCGCCATGTATTGCGGCACCTGATGATTCAGCCGCGAGGCCATCAGATCCACGTCCGGCGTGCCCCACCTGCCACAGATGTCCCGGAAGACGTCTGGATGTAGAGACCACTCTCCGGCGTCCATCCCCTGCCGACTCAGGTAGTCGGCCTCCCAGTTTTCGACCCCTGGGATGTGAACTGCGGAGATCAGGCAGTCGTTTTCCTCCACCCACGACAGGATGCGGTGGACTTCGGCGAGGGCCTGAGCGCTTCTGGTCCCTCCCTGATGATTTATGTAGGCGACGGCCGTCGCATTGTCGGACTGCACCCGAATGGGGTGTCCTGACAGGAATTTCTGAAACGCCAGGAGCGCCAGATAGACCGCCTTGATCTCCAGTACGTTGATCTGCAACGTCGACTCCGACTGAGTCCAGAGGCCTTGAGCCCTGTGGTGTAAGAACACCGCCCCCCAGCCCTTCAGACTGGCGTCGGTGGTCACCACTAACCATGACGGTTTGAGAAATGACCGGCCCCGTGACAAGTGACGTGGCTGGAGCCACCACTGCAGGGAATCCCTGGTCGGTTGTGACAGTGCCACCAACCGATTCAGAGAGATCGTCCTCTTGTCCCATCTGCGAAGAATCTCCAGCTGGAGAGGACGGAGGCGAAACTGTGTAAAGGGCACCGCCTCTATCGCCGCTACCATGCGTCCCACCAGTCTCATCAACGCCCGAAGGGATGAGTGAGGTGACAGGAGAACATTCTGTACTCCTGAGTGGATCGCCAGCTGCTTGGCTTGAGGTAGAGACACCAGGGCCGAGTCCGTGTGGAAGTCCATGCCCAGATATGTCAATGACTGGGTCGGAACCAGGGTCGACTTCTGAGTATTGAGAAGCCACCCGAACTGTTCCAGAGACCTCATGGTCACCTCCAGGCTCACCCGACAAAGGTCTTCCGATGGCGCCCTGACCAATAGGTCGTCCAGATAGGGTATGACGGCGTGACCCTGCACATGCAGGAGAGCCATCATAGAGGCCATCACCTTCGTGAACACCCGTGGTGCTGAGGCCAACCCGAAGGGTAGTGCCACGAACTGGAAGTGTTCGTCCCCCACTGCGAATCGTAACCAGCGCTGATGAGCCGGTGCAATGGGCACGTGAAGGTAAGCGTCCCTGATATCGATGGACGCTAGGAAGTCTCCCTGCGACACAGCCGCGATCACGGAGCGCAGGGATTCCATGCGGAACTTCCGAACCAACACGTGATGGTTGAACAATTTGAGGTCCAGCACCGGGCGGAAGGAGCCGTCCTTTTTCGGGACAATAAAGAGGGTGGAGTAAAAACCCCTGAACCTCTCTGCCGTGGGCACTGGGACCACTACTCCGTCTCTGCGGAGTCCCTCCAACACCCGGTGAAAAGCCTGAGCCTTTTCTGGGGATGGAACAGACCGATGGAATCGGGATAACGGTTTTGATGTCAGCTCTATCCTGTAACCTCGCGAGATCACGTCTCGAACCCACTGATCTTGGACGTGAAGTAGCCATTTGTCCTGAAAGCGAGACAGGCGGCCCCCCACCTGTGGGGAGGTAGGAAGGGAGAGCGAGTCATGCAGAGGCGGGTTTGGGGGTGGCAGCTGCTGCCCCCGCCGGCTTCTTCTGACGACTCTTGGAGTGCCACTGAGTAGCTGGCTTGCCCCCTCGGTTCGCGCGAGCGGACGTCGTGGACGACTGCGAGCTGGAGCGAAAGGACCACTGTTTAGGGTTCCTTTTCACGGTATAACCGTGGCTTAGGCTTATTCTGTGGGATCTTAGACTCAGCAGAATCCTTTATCAGCTTGTCCAGCTCGGTGCCAAAAAGCCTGTCACCAGCGAACGGAAGATTCTGCAAAATCTTCTTGGACGTGGCATCTGAGTCCCATAGACGCAGCCACAACAACCTGCGGATCGCTATCGCATTGGCCGAAGCCACAGCTGAGCGAGTGGCAGTTTCCAAAGACGCCGTCCTGGCATAATCCGCATAGGCCCTTGCCCTCTCGGTAAGCGCCAGGACCTCTGGACTGGATCTCGCCAGGTCCGTGATACCATCCAAGCAGGTAGTAATCGCTTGTAAGGTCCAGACCGTGGCAAAATTAGGGGCAAATGAAGACCCCACAGCCTCATAAGAAGACTTGGCGAGTTGCTCGACCTGTCTATCAGTCGCATCCTTCAATGAGGAGCTATCAGAGGCAGAGAAAAGGGAGCGTGCAGCAATCCTGGTCATGGAAGCGTCCACCTTTGGAGACTGCGACCATTCCTGAAGCACCTCCTGGGGAAAGGGGAAGCGATTGTCCTTAGGTTTGCGGACATAACGCCGCCCAGGATGTAACCTGGGAGCTCTAACCACTCTCCCAAAATTAGTGTGGTCCATGAAAGAGCCACTTGGTCTAGCCTCTGGCCGCAGCCATTGATAGACCTCCTTCGGGTGCACGATCACCTCTTCAGGGGGAGTCACGAGACGTAAGGTCTCATTGATGGAGGACACCAGATCCTCCACCCCATCTGGAGGTTCAGACACAGACCCGAGAGTAGAACCCCCATCATCTTCCTCTCCATCAGAGGGACGCTCCTCCTCAGAGAGAGCCTGGAGCTCGGGTGAATCCTCACGACGAG
Source organism: Allobates femoralis (assembly GCA_033576535.1). Classification (NCBI taxonomy): domain Eukaryota; kingdom Metazoa; phylum Chordata; class Amphibia; order Anura; family Aromobatidae; genus Allobates; species Allobates femoralis. Next base: position 40,679,249 of record JARQOC010000003.1, read on the forward strand.
CCCGCTTAAGGGGTCTCACAGCAGAAGAGGGAGACACCCGGGGGTAACTGGGAGGAGTAGCTGGGTTTTCCAGTCTCCTATGAAGTGCCTCCAGGGATTGCGACATGGAGGACAGCTGGGACAACAGAGATTCATTGATCTTATTCTGAGTCTCCCATGGTCCTGGGATCACCTGAACCTCAGGGTACAGCACCGGAGCTGCTGTCTCAGCAGTATCAGTCCGGGCCTCTGGGCGTCCGCAGTTATTGCAGGACCCCTCAACCAGTGTACCATTGCATGTAGCACAGGTAATGGTGGCATCCGCCGCCTTAGCAGCAAGCTTCCTAACTGAGGACATCGCCACAGCAGGGGAAAATAAGCCAAATTGTGCAGACAAAACCGGGGATCCCGGTGGCTTACCGACCGCAGTAAAGCGGTAGGAGGAAGCGGTGTGTGTGTGTGACCTCCGCGAGTTCCGGTCTCCCTCTGAAGTGCAGACACGCGCTGCCGTAGATCCCAGCCGGGAAGTGAGGGAGAAGATGGCCGCCGCCAGTAAAGTCATGGGCGGCGCCGAGAACACGCGGGAAGCACACACACACGCCCCCCGGTGACGTCACCGTAAGGGCTGCTTCCCATCCTCCAAGCAGCCTCTGTAATGGAGGTGCTGGAGCCCGCAGCGCGGGAAACAGTGTAAAACACAGTACACACACTCAGACTGCAATTACATCCTAAGATCAGCAGTCTACGGCCTCAGCCCCTGAGACACACAGGGCGGTCAGCCAGGGTGACCCCAGCACAGGGTACACCTCCAGATCCGCGGACCCGAGGGTAACGCGCGGTCTGAGTGTCAGGACACATAAAGTGACAGACACTACCCCCAGGCACACAGGAGACACAGAGTGCCTCAGTGCCGGTCCGGTCTGTAAGCACCATTTAGGGAGGCCTCGGACGGGGGTTCAGCCCAGTCCGGAGTGTAAGCACCATTTAGGGAGGCCTCGGACTGGGCTGGCTCCAGTCCGGTCTGTAAGCACCATTTAGGGAGGCCTCGGACGGAGCGGAGCTGTGCAAGGCTCCCATCTCCCACTCTCCAGAGCCCCCCAGAGAGGGATGGAAAGGAGCGCGACAGCGTACCGGGAGAACACAAAGTGTCCAGGCTCTAGGCCCTCCGGTACCTCCACCAGCGTGTGCCACCAGGGTGAGCGGGGAGGCTGTCGCAGGTCCCGACCAGGACCATATTACCTTGTCTTCAGACGCCATCACGTAAGCTGTGAGAATGCAGTGAAGTGCAAGCAAAGCGTGATCCTCCGAGCACACTAAGTTTAAAACTGAGGATGTTCCCTGCGGTAGGGGTTTATAAGCGGAGGAGGCGGTGTCTACAAACTTGTAGTACCTAGTGTGACCTCCGGAGGGCAGTGCCCTAAACCCCATTGTCTGGGTCTCCCATTATGATGACCAGAAAAACTTTATTAACTCTACTGGAATACTGTCATATCCAGCTCCTTTGTTATTTGACAGAAGCTTTCAAGATGTTCGGTTCTCTATCATGTCCAGTGTCATTTTCTTCCCATATCAATGTCTTATTTTTTTTAAGGATGCTCCGTGTATTCTTTCCATCTTTCCTTGATCTGTTCTGGCTCAGTTAGTTTGTGTCTATTGGCGTCTTTCAGCATTCCTACTCTTGGCTTAAACTTTCGTCGTATTTCTTTGATCTTTTGGTATGCCTTCCTGGTCTTGCCCTTCAGATGTTTATTATCTATCTCTGTGCATATCTGCTGGTAATAAAGTTCTTTGTCTGCTTGAGTGTCTCTCTTTAGTCTTTTACTGATGTTGTCTATGTCCTGCTTGGTAACTTTGTGCTTTTGACATTCCTTTGCCAATTCATCTATACTTCTATATAATAACTGAATGGATTGTAAAAAAAATAAGGACATGCTTCCTTTGTCTGAACATAGTGAAACAAGTGTATTTTGTCAACTTCTGATCATATTTGGGAGTAAGTGACATACTACAGCAAAGGGCCCACCAGAGGATTCTCCTGCCCTCCTGTGGGCCAGTCCGAGCCTGATTATATACGATAACTCTTTATAGCATTGAATGTCTAGTACATCCTCTCACTCCCAGCCCTGCCTGTAATATTATGCAACATGCAGCTGTGCCCTCTTGTGGCCATCTTTGGTATTGCTCCTCTATTCCTGAAGCTTTTTATCTTTGCTCTTCTCTCATAGTGTTACTTCATATCCTTCTGCTGTAGAGTTTGCTGATTTTCTGCCTTTTCCATATTCACCAGCTGCTCTCTCAGCCTGCAGGGTGGCATCTTGCTCTCTCAGCCTGCAGGGTGGCATCTTGCTCTCTCAGCCTGCAGGGTGGCATCTTGCTCTCTCAGCCTGCAGGGTGGCATCTTGCTCTCTCAGCCTGCAGGGTGGCATCTTGCTCTCTCAGCCTGCAGGGTGGCATCTTGCTCTCTCAGCCTGCAGGGTGGCATCTTGCTCTCTCAGCCTGCAGGGTGGCATCTTGCTCTCTCAGCCTGCAGGGTGGCATCTTGCTTACCAGCATCCTCCACTGTTACATTGTGTCCTGTCACTCTGCAGGATCACAGGATCAGCAGCTGCTTTCCCCTCTGCACATTTTTATGAATGGACTGGAGGATCTCCAGCTGGCACAGCTCCATGTGTGCAGCCTCAGCCTTGCCTGCACTGGGCTCTGTATGAATGGAGGAGCTGCAGGGAGTGATGAGTGCTCTGCTTCACCTGACTGCTGACTCCATGTCAAGTAAGTGCCAGATGGGGTCTCCATATACAATGTGAGCTTCTGCCCTTGAGCTGTGTGACTGGGAAGAACTACCTGCAGTCCTATGTAAAAGCCTCTCATACTCAGCTCTGCTACATGTGTATATAGTGGATCTGCCACATGCAGCTTGTTGGGGAGATCAGACCAGATCAGTACTTTCCTTGTGTCAGGATGAAGACTATTATTATGCGTAAAACAATATTGATACTTGAGCATTTTAATAATTTAATAGAATAATTGGTCATTTCTGTGTGTATGTTTATAATAGTAATGTCTGTGTATATTTTGATATTATGCATTATTATTATTATTATTATTATCATCATCATCATCTACATAGACACTACCCAGCAATAAATCTATTATTATTAATAATAATAATAATAATAATAATAATAATAATAACTTTATAGATTGGATGCTTGACAACATCTATGCATATAATATTATATAATATTATTAATAATAATAATGATATTGTTTGTGTATATTCTGATATGTATTATTATTATTATTATCATCTTTATATCCAGCAATTACCGTAATGTATTAAGATAGTAATAATAATAATAATAACTTTATAAATTGGATGCTTTGCAACATCTATGCATATAATAATAATAATAATAATAGGTAGTGTTTGTGTATATTCTGATATGTATTATTATTGTTGTTATTATTATAATTATCATACCAGCAATTAATATATTAAGAAAATAATAATAATTAATAATACAATTTAACAGATTGGATGCTTGGTATTGTCTATGCATATGTTGCTAATAATAATAATAGTAATCATAAAAACTTAATAGATTTAAGTTTATGGTATGTATATTCTGATATACTATTAATATTATTATTATTATTATTATTATTATTATTATTATTATTATTATTATGGTGCTGTTAGGATCCATGTAGGTTTTTTTTATCTGTTTTTATTTTTTTTACAACATTTTTAGGACAATCATAAAACCTTTGAATAATACAAATGCACCCGGCAAGTAACATTGAATTGTTCTGTGATGTATTATTGATATTATTATTATTATTATTATTATTATTATTATTATTATTTTTCTTTCCTTGTGATATCTATAAGTTGAGGTGATTATCCTGGTTTCTCCACCGTCTTGTGGATCCACAGAAGCGATATATAAGTGTATGGCTTTGTAGGACAGTGGCGGGTACAGCTCTGCTTCATCTGTATAGCAGAGATAGCCCATTATTATTAGTGACATTTCTTCTGTTCCCAGCACAAATAATGTTTCTTGCTGGTGTTATACAGGAGACGTCTGTATCTAGAGATAATCTTATGAGTTAACTCTTTACAGGAGTATATTGGCTAGGTATCATTTATACAGTATAGGCACTGACTCTTTCCATACCCCACTCCCTTATACTTTACAGTCACAGAAACGTGTGTCCAGATCTACCCACCACTAACATCCATTATGGGTAGTGGGACCTTGTACCCCAACGTGTGAGATCCTTGTGGGTATACCCCATTTCTATGGGAAAACAAGTCACCTTGCTGAAGCTGTTGAAGCACTAGTACTAAGCGTGAAACGGCAGTAGTTCGTCCAATCTTCCCTCCTGTCCCATGTCTCTGTATCTACATCCGGTGAGTGTTACAATTTTCTTTCTTCGAATGTGAAAAAAACAAGTCACCTGGACTAATTGTAGCCCTTCTCTGTGCCATAGGGTGGAGGGTGGTATATGGAACAACCTGTGCATTGTATATTGGACTTTTTAAGTTTGGAAACTGGACAAGTTCTTATGAAGTGTAAGGAGCCCAAGTGATAGTGGGTGAAGACTCACTTTTCCTGTAGTGGCCACTGCTGGCGACGCCTGGTATTACATGCTGATTGTCCAAGCAGATGGGTAAACCGTGTCTTGTAGGGATGAGCAGAGTCCTCCACAGCGGGGGCGCTGTTTGCAGCTGCTTTCCCCTCCAAAAAAAGAAGGGTGTCCTCAGGAATAGCTTACTTTTACATGAAATTCCACCATACAGTATTTATACGGGAGCCACATGGATGTGTAGAATTATTCAGGCTGATATCTCTTATATTTGACAGATGGAAGCTGGGGAATGTTGTATGATTGAGACGTGATTATCACATTAGTTTTCTATTGTAGCAGTCTCAGGACCGGCGGGTAGAAATGATGTTATATGACATCACATATCTGAAGGAATTATATTCTCGTGAACAGTCACCGTCTACAGTGTCAGAATATTAATGGTCACACCAAACTGTCCGACTGAGATAGGATTTAGTGTGTTGTGACTTCTATCCTTAATCCCCACTTCTATGTATACTAAGCTCTGATCAAAGAAAGAATTCTATATATACACATTGCTCAGATTGACTGAGTACACCCCCTTTGAAAAGTAAGATTTTAATCAATTCCTCACTGAACATTTTTCAACATTTTTACAAAATTGAGTTTCATAAAATGTTCTGTCCCCTTCTGATGACTGCAAATCCCAAGCGCTCTAATCACCAGTCCCTTAGATAATTGTATGCTCGTACTTACATGACCAAACGATGGACAGACAGTGTCAACTCAATCGTCACTGTAGCTGTAGAAAGACCAGGAGAAACGCTGTAGTTTTCTTCCAAATCTTGTATTAGTTACAATGGAACGATAGGTGAAAGGGAATAATCTGTACAGGGGCATGCGTCTTCAGTGATAGCTTCTCTAAACTAAACTGGCGAAGAAGGGAGGGACATCCTGTACAGAGGCAAACTAAGGGAAGAAGGTAGGAACAAACTTAATAAACAGTTTAATCTACCTGGTAACAACAAGGAAAATTACTGATTGGAGAAAATACTCAATGCAGAGAAATATACACAACAGGTTGTTCCCATTCGGGGACACAACATAAGATATTTTTTAACCCATAATATGAAAGTAAAGTTAAAGAGGACCTGTCACCCCCTGGTGCATGGCAAACTAAATGCAGCACTGAATGCAGCATGTCTGCTGCATTCAGGGAAGGGGTCCCCCATGTCTATAGCCCCCATGTAAGCTTTAAACAAGACTTTAGAAACCTTACAGTTAAGAAGAGGTCGCCTGGGTGCTGGCACAGCTATCCCTGCCTCCTCCTTGTGTGTTTGCAGTCCCCTCCTCTTCTGCTGTGTCTGCCCTCCTCTTCTACTCCTAATCCTTGTGACATCATGAGCAAAAGAGGAGGGCAGACCCAGAAAAAGAGGAGGCGGCGGCAGACATACATAGGGGGCGGAGCACAAAAGGAGGAGGCAGGGAGGACTATGCCAGCAGCCAGGACCTCTTAAAAAGATCCAACCCACGGAACCCCTTAACTGTAAGGTTTCTAAAGTCTTTTTTAAAGCTTACAGGGGGGCTAGAGACAGAGCGGACCCCTTTCCTGAATGCTGCAGACATGCTGCATTCAGTGCTGTATTTAGTTTGCCATGCACCAGGGGGGTGACAGGTCCACTTTAATTAATGATGAGCAAGCATGCTCACTACTGCTTGATACTTGATAGAGCATCACGTTGCTTGGGTATGCTTGGTACTTGGGTGATCGGATGTGTCATTCGTGCACAATCCAACACAAAGAGCTGCCTGCCTTCAGTAAATGATGGCAGCCAGCACCCAGGTGAGAGCCGCTGGCATTCTCTGAATGGCTCTCACTGGGAGAAAAGTCAACATGTTCAGATGCAGAATGTAAAAATAAAAAATCTTACCCTCCTCCAGAAATGCTTTATTTATGGCTGGCAATATGTGGGCGAAGAGCCGAACTGTCCATTCAGGGCTGCCACTAGGAATTTTGGGGCCCCTCACTGGCACAATTTTGGGCCCCCTTGAGACTCCACCCAGCTTCCACCCCAGCTCTGCCTCCTCCCCAGCTCTCCTTCCTCCAAAACATAAAAACAGTGTGGGCCATCACTAAGAGGGTAAGTAGCCATTAGTATAGTTGTCACCATGAATGTTAAAGCCTGGGGTCCCGCTACACCTGACGTGCGTTTCGCACAGGACAAAGTCTTTCTGTGTGAAATGTGCATTGAGTTTAGTGGGATTCATGCCTGGTGCCTACAGTGAATCATGGTGGTGGCAGTGTTTTTACATGTGGCTGAAGGAGCACTGCTGGTGTTCAGGGTCATGATTTCATTGATGGTATAATGAAACCACAGATGTTCTCTTTGTGTTGAAAGAGAAGATCCGCCATCACTCCGTGCCCTTGGTAGATGTGTACCATTCTAACATGACAATTGATTCGCCCAGGGGTGTGCGAGAACTGGGAACCCGGGCGTGGAGTTGAGGGGGATGTCACTGGTGGCCTGCCCAGACCCGTAGCCCTGGTAGTCAACTGAAAACAATGTTAAAGGAAAAGGAATAAAAGTCTTGTGACGCCACCTGCAGTTTCTGGTGAGTTCACCAGCACCGCTGTCAGACCGTTGGGGACGATGGTATTGCAGCTTAGGTGGTATAGCTCCCTACAGGCGGCGCACCTCTGTGAGTTAGCTTGCTGGAATGACACAATGGAGGCTTATTGACTCTGTATGGGTGTTTACTTGTAAAAGTTCACGGTTCAGGTTCACAATTACACAGTCTTTAGTGGGTAGCTGGCCGGGTAGTCACTGATGGGAATGAAGTCTCTTTGAGGCTCCCGTAGTTTACCTTCTGCTGTCTTTCTCTCGTCCCGCTGCCTTGACTTGCGCCTCCTCACTATCCTTGCTCTGCCCAGCTCGCTTGTCTACCAGGCCCATTGGGTGCTATGAGGTACCCTTCTTCTCTTCTAAGGGGCTCAACCCAGTTTGATGTCCCTGGTGGGGCTGCACGTTCTGGACGGGGGGACGGGGCTGATGGATAGGCCCTCGACCAGCCGGTGTTGACGGCTCAGGATAAACTCGCCTGTACCGTGTCTCGGAGCCGGTTTTCAGTTTTGGACTAGGATTCCCCCAGACCTGTCCGGTGGTGTGGCACTGGGTTTCCTCCTTCTTTCCTGGGTCACCGTTCCTTCTAGGCGCTTTCACTGGGAGACCCCACTAGGGCACACTCCTTGCTTCGCTCCTCAGACTAGACTAAATCTGTCTGTTAGTTTTACCCCAACACTCCTCCCACCGGGACCGGTTACCCTAGTAACGGGTGGCCAATTGGTCCCGTATGCTACCTGTAGGGATGCTGGGATGAGAGCCTCAGGTCGACTTTACCCTCCCTAATGACAGGAATACCACACACTCTGTTATGGGTGTGGTACCCCTACTGTGGTGCACTGACCAGTGGGGTGCCACATAATGACCCAAAACACACTGCTACATTTCTAAACAAGAAGAAGAACAGGGTGAAAGTGACTCGGTGGTCAAGTGTCTTCTGATCTAAACCAACCAAATATCTATGGGGGATTATGAAGAGACAAGTTGACATCATCCTCCATTCAGCATCCAGGCTCTAAAAGAGAATGGAAAAAGATAGATGTTATAATATTATTATTATTATTTATTTATTTATATAGCACCATTCATTTCATGGTGCTGCACATTAGAAGGGGTTATATAGAAAATACAGATAAAGGTTACAGAGAACAAATTAACAATGACAGACTGGTAAAGAGGGGAGAGGACCTGGGTTTACATTCTACTGAACAATGCGGAGGAGACAGTAGGTCAGGGGGTTGCAGGCGGCAACTCTGGTGGTGGTGAAGCGAGATCTCTGGTGGTGCTGCAGTGACAGCTACAATGGCGGTGAGGGGGCAGCTCTGGTGGTGGTGAGGTGGTAGCTCCAGTGGTGGTGAGGTGATAGCTCTGGTGATAGTGGGGAGGCGACAGCTCAAATCGTGCTAAAGCGACAGCTGCGGTGTTGGTGAAGTGACAGCTCCAATGATAGTGGTGAGGTGTTTTCAAACCACCTGATAGAGGTAACAAGGCCCTCCTATTCCAATATTACTTCCAAAACAACACCAAAAGGAGTCAGGCCAAATCAATTGCAATTCATTATTTATTGTAAAAGAAACACCATGTAAAACTGACAATATACAATGGTACACAGAAGGAGGACCACTTGCCAAAGTTCAACCACAATAGTATTCACAATGGTAATCAGATTAGTATTCAATCCTCAGGTACAGCTTTATCCATAAAACATTAGTGCCCCAAATGGGTGCACAGTATACCTCATGAGGATGACACATTACATATAAGCCAAGGGTCCCATTTACCTTCCTGTGACCGCCCCCTGACGCGTTTCGCACCAGCTTCTTCTGAGGAGGGTCTCCTCAGAAGAAGCTGGTGCGAAACGCGTCAGGGGGCGGTCACAGGAAGGTAAATGGGACCCTTGGCTTATATGTAATGTGTCATCCTCATGAGGTATACTGTGCACCCATTTGGGGCACTAATGTTTTATGGATAAAGCTGTACCTGAGGATTGAATACTAATCTGATTACCATTGTGAATACTATTGTGGTTGAACTTTGGCAAGTGGTCCTCCTTCTGTGTACCATTGTATATTGTCAGTTTTACATGGTGTTTCTTTTACAATAAATAATGAATTGCAATTGATTTGGCCTGACTCCTTTTGGTGTTGTTTTGGAAGTAATAGTGGTGAGGTGGCAGCTCTGTTGGTGGTGAAGCAACAGCTCCTGTGATGGTGGTGATGCGGCAGCTCCGGAGTTGGTGAGGCGGCAGCTCAGGTGGTGGTGAGGCGGCAGCTCAGGTGGTGGTGAGGAGGCAGCACTGGCGGTGGTGAGGCAGCAGCTCTGGTGTTGGTGGGGAAGCAGCTCCAGTGTTGGTGAGGTGGCAGCTCAGGTGGTGGTGAGGCAGCAGTTCCAGTGTTGGTGAGGTGGCAGCTCAGGTGGTGCTGAGGCGGCAGCTCCGGTGTTGGTGAGGCGGCAGCTCAGGTGGTGGTAGTGAGGCGGCAGCTCAGGTGGTGGTGGTGAGGCGGCAGCTCCGGTATTGGTGAGGTGGCAGCTCCGATGTTGGTGAGGCGGCAGCTCAGGTGGTAGAGAGGCGGCAGCTCCGGTGGTAGTGAGGCAGCAGCTCCGGTGGAGTTGGAGAGGTGGCAGATGATTTTTCAATATGGCGCCAACTTGTTAATTCCAAGAAGATTTGGTGTTGTTTTTATAAATCATGGAAGTAGACGTACTAGTTTTAGATGCCGGGTGTACTTATTTAAGCTGAACATTGTAGGGTAAACTATGATTTAAACAAAAGAATATTTACTCAAAAAATAAACTATGTGACCCCTTTTGAAGCATTGATAATACAGGTGCTTCACTATAATAATTACAATTCAAGCCCTTTACATATCGACCTTCATTTATATCCTGTGTGATGTTTTTCACCTGGTTTAATAATGAATAGTCTTAGGTTATATACATATTTTTCATGTAATACTGGGTTGATTTGATCATTTATATCATTTTATGTTACAGAACAGCCGATATACTCAGCAGTATGAAGGCCCATAATAAATTATCTATAAGCGTTAACATTGCTGGATTCATCATCTATGTAAGGTCTGAAGGCATAATGAGACATAATGATCTCTTCACAGCTCGTCATGGTATAATATAATAGACAGACTGATATCAATGGAGTCTACAATAGATGAATAGACTCTCCATACACTATGAGTTTCCCAGAGCTGCTACATCTAATTGAATATTTTACATTCCTGCTAATTATATTATGTAGAGATTGAATGTACATAATGACGAGTCAGATTGCATTATTCAGGGATGTCAATGTCTTGGATCCTGTTCACAGACTCCTGGAGTTATATACAGCACGCACTCATTACAGTGCAATCTCTGCAATACATCAATCACCATAAGAGATTGGAAAAAAAGGGTCTCTTTTTGGTGGATATAGCGCCACTGCTGTTCGTGGACTGTGACCAATACTGCATCTCAGCCACTACTCATTGTGATAGTATATCATACAACTTCCTACAATTCCCTTTAATTCAATCCATTTAATAAATGGACTCTATTGCTACCAAGACTAGGACTGGCTTGTTGGCAGGACTTGGACTCACTCACTGGAAAGACTTAACCTCTGTCACTTGCAGGAATTGGACTCTCTCACTGGTAGAACTAGGACTATGTGGCTGACAGGGCTTGGACTCTGTGTCTGGTAGAACTTGGCCTCTGCTGTTGGAAGAACTTGGACTCTTTCACTGGCAGGATGTAGACTCTGTCACTGGCATGACTTGGGCTGTGGCTTGCACTCTGTCACTGGCATGACTTGGGCTGTGGCTTGCAAGACTTGCACTCTGTGGCTGGCATGACTTGGACTTTGTGGCAGATAGAACTTGGACTCACTCATGTTCAGGACTTGGACTCTACTTCTCGTAGGACTTGGACTTTGTGGCTTGCAGGACTTGGATTTTGTCGCTGGTAGGACTTGAACTCTGCAGCAGGCAGGACTTGGACTATGTGGCTGGCAAGACTTTGACTCTGTGGCTTGCAGGACTTGTACTCTGTGGCTTGCAGGACTTGGACTCTGTGGCTTGCAGGACTTGGATTTTGTCGCTGGTAGGACATGAACTCTGCAGCAGGCAGGACTTGGACTATGTGGCTGGCAAGACTTTGACTCTGTGGCTTGCAGGACTTGTACTCTGTGGCTTGCAGGACTTGTACTCTGTGGCTTGCAGGACTTGGACTCTGTGGCTTGCAGGACTTGGACTCTGTGGCTTGCAGGACTTGGATTTTGTCGCTGGTAGGACATGAACTCTGCAGCAGGCAGGACTTGGACTATGTGGCTGGCAAGACTTTGACTCTGTGGCTTGCAAGACTTTGACTCTGTGGCTTGCAGGACTTGGACTCTGTGGCTTGCAGAATTTGGACTTGACTGTGCAGCTGGCAGGACTTGGACTCTGTGGCTTGCAGGACTTGGATTTTTTCGCTGGTAGGACTTGGACTATGCGGCTGACAAGACTTTGACTCTGTGGCTTGCAGGACTTGGACTTGACTCTGCGGCAAGCAGGACATGGACTCTGTTGGTTGCCGAACTTGTACTCTGTCATTGGCTGGACTTGAGATCTGTTGCATACAGGACTTGGACTCTGTTATTTGCGAGACAAGGACTCTGTTGCCGGACTTGGGCTCATTTGCTGGCAGGACTTAGGCTCGTGCTTGCAGGACTTGGATTGTGTTGCTTGAAGAACTTGAACTTCCTCAGTGGGAATATTCTGGAGACTACAGAACAGGAGGAGGACTTGGGGACTCTGGTTAACAGTAAGCTGAGCAGCTGTACTCAATATCAGGCAGCAGCTGCAAAAGCAATAAAAGATTTTATGGTGTATAAAAAGAGAGATAAAAACCCAGAATCCCAGCATATTATTACCCCTCTATAAATCAGTGGTAAGGCCACATCTAGAATCTGGGATCCAGTTTTGGGCTGCAGATTTTAAAAAGGATATTCAGATGTTAGAGTCAGTTCAAAGGCGGCAACTAGATTATTACAAGGGATGGAGGCTCCCAAATGTGATGAGAGGTTGGAAAAGTTGGATTTATTAAGATTAGTAAAAAAAGACGTCTCAGAGTATATCTCATTTATGTGTAGAAATACATCTGTGGTCAATACAAAGGACTGGTACATGACTTATTCCTTCCAAAGACCACACTGAGGACCGGGGGATTCTCACTGCGGGTGGAAGAAAGACGATTCCAGCAGGTAAACAGGAAAGTGTTCTTTACAGCAATCAGACTGCGGAGTACCGACCACAAGAAGTAGTAATGGCCAACACTATAACAGCTCTTATAGAAGGGGTTGGACCGTTTTCTCACAACAAATAGCATTGTGGGTTATATTCTAATGATAGAAAATGTTTGACTTGTCAAGAAATGTTGACTGTGAAGGACCTGCGACTTTTTTTAACATAAGTAATTATGATCTTATCACTAGCAGGACTTAAAAGGTCTATAGGGGACTATTTTTACTATGGGTCTAAGAACTATAAGGCAGGTAGTTGCCAACTACCTGCCTGTTCTGCCCAGCACCAATCTGTGCCGGCACAGAGTGCTCCTACCAACGATTCTGCAGCTTCTCGTAACGTCACATCGACAGAGAAGAGCCTTCCTTTCCACTGTGCACTGTGGATGGGTCGTGACTGCTGATGTCATACTGATTGACAACCGGCTCTCTGTTGCGTAAGTGCAGGGAGTCGACTGTCAATCAGCATGACATCGGCAGTCATGCCCGGTCGACAGAGCAGCAAAGAAGAGGAAGAGCTACTCTGTTGATGTGAAGTAGCTGAATCACCAGCAGGAGTGGTCCAATGTCAATCTGGGTGAAAAGGGCAGGTAGTTAGCAACTACCTGCTTAATAGTTGTTAGGCAAAATATTGAATAATTCCTGATTACCCCTTTAAAGATGCAATATAGGTAAATCATGGGATAGATGGGGGGATAGTAAAAGACAGCCTATACCTCTTTTTCTCACATTATGTGATCTCCTACTGAGGTGTATAGATCTAGCGTTCCCTACTGCTTCAGGCAGTTAGTATTGTATCATTAAACACTATGATCTGTTGAAAAAAAGTCACTCATATTTAATCCTCTTTTTAAATATGGTGGGACAAGATAAAATAGCAAAAAGTAAATTCTATATGCAAAAATAATGTGCATCAAATTAGTATACACCAAAAAAGGGATCAGTATGTAACGCCCACAGGGATGAGCATCCAGGAGTGGACGCAGTGGGCCAACTGGAGGAGTAACGCTGAGCGACCACCGAGTCTTCTGTAGAGCCTCAGATGGAGAGGTTAGGTTTATACTGGTAGATAGTCACCAGGAGCCACTCCAGGGGGGTCTCAGTACCATGCCAGCTAGCTCCATGGTTTGAGATCCTACAGACAGGCACTGTCTCTGGTTAAGGGCAGCCAGGATGGCTGAATGCAGGCACAGTTCGTGCAGCAGCAAACTGATCCAAATGGTGCCATAGGCCTGATGCAGATGGTGCGGCAGACAGGTCAAAATGGGTGCTTACGATTCAGAAGTAAGGACAGACACAGATCACTCAAGTCACAGATACTGGAGAAAGCAGAAGGACCTGACAATTAGCAGCATGTCTCAAGGGATGTTGAAACTCCTTTTACCTGGGGCGCACCTAACATTATTATGACACGCGAGCCCCATGACCAATTACCACCAGCTTCCTTCTCCTTACCTCGTATAAGAGGCAAAGAGAAGCATGCTCTGCAAATCTTGGACTTTGCCCAGGGAGAAAGAGATTATCCCTCCTGGGTGAGAGTTCCAAGTGCTAGCAAAGTGTTGCCATTGTTGTCTTATTGATCAATATGTAACACCCACAGGGATGAGCATTAGGAAGTGGACCCACTGGGCCACCTGGAGGAGCAAATCTGAGCGACTACCGAGTCTTCACTAGAACCTCAAATGGAGAAGTTAGGTTAAGGCTGATGGTTAGTTGACAGGAGCCACTCCAAGGGGTCTCGGTACAATGGCAGCTAATTCCGGGGGTCAAGCTCCTATAGAGAGGCACAGTTTCTGAGTAAGGGCAGCCGAGACGGTTGAATGGAAGCACAGATGGTGCCACAGCAGGCTGTTCAAGATGGTTTGGCAGGACTGATGTAGATGGTGCGGCAGAAGACAGGTCCAGATGGGTGCTTACAATTTAGTAGAACTAAGGACAGACACGGATCAGCCAAGGCATGGACACTGGGCAAAGCAGAAGGACCTGACAACTAGCTTATTTAGCATATCTCAAGGTATAGGCCACATTGCTCAGGCACCTTCCAAATGGGGAAGGTGCCTTAAATACTCTGTGCAATGACTGAGAAGCATTTCCGGGTCAGGTGTGCTAGCCATTTAAGAGGCGGAAGTGGGCCATGCATGTGGCCTAAGTGCACTCCCAGGAGACCCGCATGGCATGCGCAGACCTTGGGAGCAGGAAGCATCAGACGCAACCTGGGCAGATGCTGCAGGACAACTGGAGAGGTGAGTATACCGCGGCCACCAGTCTCACAGCTGTGGATGTGCCAGTGTTCTTGCAAATATAACACAATTCCAACATCTGCGTTGGTTTAAGCCTGTTACCTCTTAAAGAGAATTTGTAACCAACAAGCTTGCTGTCTCTCATTAGAGAACGTTTCCACTACTAATGTGACTTTCTTTATTTTGTCCTATCACTTTCCCAATATACTTCTGCTATCTACCCTGCCCCTGTAATCTTATCTCTCAGATTCTCATAAATACCTTTATTATTATTCTTGCACTGATCATCTTGGCTGCAGACTGGATTGGGACAATCTGAGCAGGGCACATCACTGGTGGGGACGGGGCTGCCTCTCTGTGAGTCACAGCAGTCCAGATCACACTTCACTCTCCTCTCAGCAGCCAACAGTGACGTGCCATGTTCGTTTGGTCGATTCCGGTCTGCAGCCCGGAAGATCAAAAGATAAAACAACAATAAAGGTATTTATGAGTGTCTTAGAGATAAGCTTACAGGACCAGGGTAGACAGCAGGAGAAATGGGAAAATAATAGTCAGGCATAAATAGGACAAAAGAAATGAGGTCACATTAGTAGTGGAAGACCTCTTTAAGTGAAATCAACTTGAGCTGTTGCTGGTGTCCATCAACATTACTTTCACCATTCCTGAGTGGGAAAACCACTCTGTCCAATGAATTACAACGAATGCACATTATTTAATGGGTACTCCTTATCATCCGATCCAAATTTTTGCAACGTTATTTCCATGATTTGTGACTTTAGCCAAAAACAGGTGTGGACTGACTTGTGTATAATAAAGGACACAAAGATAAATGTCACAAAGTATAATGTACAAGTAAACAATGTCCAACAATTATGATGTAGGATGATGCAGGATCCTGGTGCAGGAGCTGGTAACACATGTCCTCCAAGGGAGGGTTGACATTTCCCATAGTCTTGGCCTCTATAATAAGATAAGATAAGATAAGATAAACTTTATTGATCCCAGAGGAAATTACAGTATTACAGCAGCAGAACAAAGATCAAGAACATTTCACACTTTACAAAATAAGTCTATATGGACAGCAGATGCGGGTAGACTGGTACATGTACCTCACCTATTCCCCCCATACACATAGAACCAGATAGACATAGAACCAGATAGGTAATAAAGATTCAAAGTGCATAGCTCACCATGGCCTTCCTAGGCTGTTTGTGCTGGAATCCAAGCTGGTATCCAGATTAGCCGTGAAGTAAATAGAAAAATTCCGCACAGACCGGGTATTCCGATTTAAAACTCCAATTCTTTATTCATCCATACGAATAAAACACAAGTTCTGGGGTACACAAGCCCCCTCCCACGCCTTAGGCGTTTCGGTTAGAGCACCTTAATCATAGGCAATGAATACCCGGTCTGTGCGGAATTTTTCTATTTACTTCATAGAACCAGATAGATGGTCCATCTGATGTCCACTCATGACCACAGTGTAGAAATAGGAATAAGTGATTGATAAGCCATCACTATATCTTGCACACCGGAGTGCGGAACTTTCTTGTAATTCACTTACGAGATTGTCCTCACCAATTTCTTATTGTGTGCTATTCGCGCCCCGAAGCCTCAGACATTGAAGAAGCCCCATGTAAATGTGCTGTAATGCCTCCTATGAAGAAGTCACGTTACAGTTTACCTGAAGTCATAAATCCCTGACAAGTCAGGCAGATCACACGAGGAAAGAGATTTATTTCTAATTATAATCCACTTATCCATTGTAATGTGTGAAGAACTGTCATGTTCTCTCGGCGTTTTGTTTAATGGCTTCCATTATTAGAAGGTAATTATAGGAGTTGGTAAGATGTGTAATGAATAAGTCCCATATATTCCACATCAAGACTTCATATCAAGGAATGTTAGACGAGCCTGAATGTTCCGATGTGTCTGTCAGTCTCAGCGCGCCTACAAAATGGCCCTAAGACTCCATATTCCTGGTAGCGACACTTAAAGGGGTTGTCACCTTTGAGGGCATTTCTTTAATGGAAGTGCATGTATTTTGTGCTAAAAATACTTTTTGCAATTGAGTATCATTAAACATTTAGCATCGTTTGGCTTTGTGTAAATGTGATGGTCACAAAAGAGTTGAGTGGAGCTCAGAAAAAGACAAATAAAAGAGTTATAAACTCTCATGTCAGATCATCCGGACAAGTGCACCGATGGATTGTCGGTACTGATGAGTGAGCACTACCATGCTTGGGTGCTCAGGACTTGTACTGGGCAGTTTGACGATCATAAAGGGCTTGACTTGAATACCCAAGTACACAGGCATCGCTAATCATATCGGCAGTGCTGCCGATATGATTAACGATATTACCGGACCCGGGGTGGGCCCAGGGGGGTGTATGGGGGCGGGGCTTGGGGGGGGCGGGGCAAAAAGTCTTGGGGCCCACCGGGGATTCTCCCGGTGCTCCGGTGGGCCAGTCCGACCCTGCCCAAGTATAATAGACGTCAACGAGGAACTTAAGCATTTTTCCAGAAGATCTGCAGGAGAAACGGTCAAGTTCCCCATTGACTTCCATTATACTCGGTACACGAGTCGACCCCGTCCAATCGTCAAACTGCTCATTACGAGTACCCACCAATTAGGTACACAGAAAAGAGTGCAAAAATCACATAGAGGCAATACATACAAAGAATAGCCCAAAAAGAAAGTCTGGGTTTCACAAAGTTAATATCAACATAAGTGATAAGTGTACTAATACAATACAGTTTCTAAAGTATGCAAAAGAATACCCTAAATAGTTGCAGAATCATATTATTTGAGTGCTACTTATTACTGATTACATTGACTAGTTACAGAGCACTGATATAAGTATATTAAGCCAGGAGAGTATGGGGTATGCTCTTACTCGTTAGATATTCAGTGTATCCTCGTTTCCCCGCCACCCCAACGCACGTTTCAAGTAAATCTTCATCAGGAAGCATCAGCAACTTTAATTTGATTCTATTTTGGATTTTGTATTGTGACTTTGTTTTTATGTTATGTAGTAATAAAATAAAAAATGTAATAGCATAATATACTGTCTGCACATTTTGTTGTATATTTATAGCATTTGAGTTGAAGTGTGTTTACAAGAAATAATAATAAAATATTCTTTTCCACGAGGTCGAGGTCCCGCTACGCTAGGGTAAGCAGGAGAATGCTGGTAACCAGGATAAACATTGGGTTACTAAGCGCAGTGCTCTGCTTAGTAACCCGATGTGTACCCTGGTCACCAGCGCGCAGTGCTTAGTAACCCGATGTTTATCCTGGTTACCAAGCTGTACTGTGAGGTGCTGGGCATCGGCCGGAAGGTTGTTGATCATTGGTCTCCCGCTGTCGCACACGCCAATGCTGGCCGCCCAGCGGGAGACCAACGTTCAAAAATATGTTCTGGCCATTTACCAATGATCAGCGAGCTGATCGCTGGTTGTTGGTACATGTCACACGCAACAGCATCGCTACAAGGTCGCTGCAACGTCACAAAACTGGTGACGTTGCAACGATATTGTTAGCGATATCGTTGCATGTAACGGGGCCTTATAGGGGAGGATGTCTTGGCTGCCAACATTGCTCTGCTTCTGACCATGCCCAGGCTATAACCCTCTCACTTCCACACACGGATCAGGATAAGCACAGCAACGGAACAGCAACTACAAGGAAAGGACGGCTGCTGAAAACTCCAGTAAAAACTGCACACAGCTCACAGGTCAAAGAGTAAATGAGCTCTATCAGTGACACCAGCTGATGGGCAGTGGGATTATTTAAAGGCAGCATAAATGGACAACTGACATTACCTGATACACACAGCAGCAGCTCACCTGGAGAGCCACAGAGGTTAACCCTTAATAAACTGAAGGAAATGAACTCCATTTAACTACGGCAGCAATTCACAGAGACTGCAGAGCAGTCTACACGTGACAGCTCCTCACTAATTTTTAGTTAACTGAAGCCAGCAATAGAAAGTGCAACTCCGAGGCTATGGATGGCAAAGAGTGCAACATTTTTAATGAAATCAAATTCCTAAAAAATTTTCCTAAAACTTTTTTTTGCAAAACAAACATTATATATAATGTAAGATGTCAATGCAGTAGAAGAAGGAGACGTGTCACTGGGCACTGACTTGTTAACTGTCCGTATTAGGCTGGTATCACACTAGCGTCTTTTGGAATCCAGGGGTATGCAGGAAAAACCTGAACATCACCAGACTCCCCTGCAATGATGCAACTGTATGCACCATACCATTATTATCACTAATCTGGGCTCACGGATCAGTGATGACACCTGTGCGGGAGCAGACAGTCGCTTCCGGGTGTGTACCTGTTCTTCCTGAATCTGGTGACAAATAACATGCCCTCTAAGGACCGCTTCACACTGCGGCATGATCCGGTCTGGGGCTGTCCGGGATGACCCAGACAGTCGCGGACCGGATCAGCACACAGGACTGGCGGACTAATATGCCCTCCGGTCCGGTGTGCAGCGCACGCAGCTGCAGCCGCTGACAGGTCAGGACCGCGGCGCCGCGGTCCTGACTTATCAGCAGCAGGAACTGCGTGCGCTGCACACCGGACCGGAGGGCATATTAGCCCGCCAGTCCTGTGTGCTGATCCAGTCCGCGGCTGTCTGGGTCATCCCGGACAGCCCCGGACCGGATCATGCCGCAGTGTGAAGCGGCTCTTAGAGGGCATGTTATTTAGAACTGCATCCTGGGCAGGTGCAGTTATAAAATTCAGATCCAGTGGGATTTGGAGTCCACAGATCCATGTTTAATAGAGCCACATTTCAAATCTACCTGAATTGGCCCGGATCTGGGTGGATGCGAGTGTTCACTGTTTTGGTCATAGAGACCAAAATTGCAAGAAGATGCAGATGTTGTCTCTGTAAAATAACTGTGGACACCTGCATCCACCCAGAGTCCAGATGAATCCGTGTCGCATAAACCCCCATTCAGATTTCACCTGTGGTGCCCTGGATCCGGGGGTTCACGAAGGTCAAATCACAACAAGATCTAGATATTGTCTCTGCTAAAAATCTGTGGACACCTGAATCCACTTGGATCCGGGGGAACCGTACACAACTTGATGCGCCCGCAAGTGTCTCCGGCCCCATTGAAACTCAATGAGGCCGAAAATGGATGTGGATGTATCCAGTTCAGGCCGCATTCACATGGATGTTGGAAAACGCCAGTGTGACACCAGCCTTAGTCAGTTCTGATTCCTTGGTACTATATCTCATCCCAGCTGTTTGTAGGTTGGTTGTCACAATATATATTGTAGCATTATGTAAGGCAATTGTCTACGTTGCGATCGGCATTTCAGTTTAGGATAATTGGGGTTTTAATTATGTTCTGCAATCAAGGGCTGAACAGGAGTTTCTGGCAGCGGGTTCCATAATTTCATGCTGCAAAATAATAATAGAAGACGTCCTACATTTACAGTAATAGCGGCAGATGTTACGTTTCACATTCGAAGAACCTACGTAGAAGAATGAAGTTCTGAATACGATCTGTGTGCGATGTAGTTACATTGTATCTGCCAGACAATAAGTAAAGAAGAGTCATTATAACATAATTTCTTTATGTTGCTAGAAAATTTCCAAAGCAAAATAATAATTCATTAAATTGTCCAAAATGACGGCTGAAGGCTAAATGCCGTATTGATTTCCACCGGTAAACGGAGAACTCAGCTACCTCCTCCATCGCTGGTTTTCACCATTCATCTACAATTCCCAGAATCTCTTGTTAGTTCTTAAAGGTTCTGATGTCTCTAATGGGGCTGTCGCACGCGTCAATGTCGTCAGCGATCTCAATGCTGGCGACATTGAAGGCTGATCGCTGGTGAGTTGTCACATTCACCAGCGATCAGTGGACCAGCGACATCATGGAAATGATTTAAATATCGTTTCCACAATGTCTCGTTCCCGCTGCCAAGCTGCGGTAAGCGGGAGCAGGCTGATCTCCAAGGTAAACTGCGGGTATCCAGCCAGCGCGTACTTCCTAGATACCCGATGTATACCTTGATTGCCAGCCTTCTCCGCTCACCGGCTGGTATCCAAGGTACACAGCGGGTAACTAGGGTCCGTCATCCCTCCCTTTGCTTTGTCTGTCGGTTTAAATGTTATGTGACGTTGCGGCGGGTGATAGAGGGTTTTGGTGAGAGCTAACATGCCTCGGGTGGCCGGTGGCAGATGGCTTCTTCCTTTGTGGGAACAGGCAGGTTTGAGTCTACGTTATGAGCTGCAGGCAAAATAATTCCAAACCTGAATGAGTGGTGTTATGTTGATGGCCTCTAATAAAAGGTTAAAGATATGTATGTGTGTGTCCATCATTGCGCGGCGGAGAGACCGGTGGATGGGTCTTGGCAGTCTAGACCTGGGGGATACATCCAAAATAATGTATTGCTGTGCACATCACCGAGCTGTCTCATACTCATGCCGCCCTTGACTAGATTTCTGGAGCTGTTCTCCTTATATACATGTAAACACATTTTTTATATAAAAACAACCCCACTGAGCTGCATAAGTAAAAAAAGAAAAGCATACTTACCTCTCATACTGGCAGCGTTCCAATGCTGTGAGACCTATGATCATCGCCATTTTCATAAGTAAACAGTCACATGACCACAGTAAACAATTAACTGGACCTGGTTGGCGGAATCATTTCCAATTATTTCTGAGCATAAACTTTAAAATGGCCCTAAAACTTTCCATGAATCTTTCGGGCCAAAAACGCTCGCTGGAAGACCCGCTGGCCAGGAACAACACCAAACTTATGGTTAGGAGTGTTCCTAGCTATTGGGTGTACCAGGTTGTGTCAAGCTGTAGAATTTTTTGCACTTTTAGAATAATTTTTTACGCTTCATTGAGTTTGCAGGTGTTTTGACACCTGCAAGGTGTGAATTTTTGAAACAATGTCAGATGTGACAGCAGCTGTTAAGTTCAAAAGCCTTACACTGTCCCTTAAACATCTGTTTAAGAAGGCTTTATATATCTTTTAAATATTTATTTCTTTTTTAAATTATTTATTATTATTATTTTATGTATACATTTTTTTTTTTGGAGAACAAACCTTTACTATCGCAGAGGGTCAGCAGCATGCGAGACTACCTCTTCTATTCTTATTTGCTAGCAATTCAGATAAAAATAGCATATATCTATTACCTTGCGCTGATGGGCTCTGTTGTAGTTTTGGTCATCAGCCCAGGTACAGCAGGAAGGTATGGGCTGCCACCAACCTCCATCTGCCTAGTTTTACGTGGCTGGTAATCAAAATACAAGTGAACCCTTTTTTTAATCATTTCTTGAAATACTAAAAAAAATTACGTGGGGCATCGCTGTATTTTTGATTGCCAGCCAAGTACAACAAGGCAGCTGTGGGGTGGAATCATCAGCGTGGGGAAGCCCAAGCATTCTAACTTCCTCCCCCTGCTGCGAATTGCAACTTGCAGCCGGCCCAGAAAGTGGCGTATTTATAGAAGCGCCATTTTCTGGGACATTACCTGACTCTTCCAGTTGCCCTGGTGCCAGTGGCAAACTTAATAATAATAATTAGGGTTAATGCCAGCTATGTTTTGCCATAGGTTCCTAATGGCGAGCTAATGTTAAACCCGGCCATTGGGAATCTCTAAATAAATAGTAAATAATGCACCACACCATGAAAAACTTATTTATTTGGAATAAGAACACAATCACAATCCTCATTTCCTTCTTTATTACTCTCACAGAAACCATCTATGATCCTCTGTGACATCCTATCATGGCGGGACCGGAAACTGACTGATTTTCGGCTACCACGGTGAGTGGGAAGACATCACAGTCAGGTCCACCTCAGTTTGTAGAGGTTTCCTGTGGGAATAATAAAGACAGAAATGAGGATTCCATGAAATGAGGAGGACCTAACTGTGATGTCTTTGCACTCATAGTGCTAGCCGAAAATCAGTCAGTTTCCGGTCCTGCCATGATAGCATGTCGCAGAGGATCATGAATGGTTTCTGTGGAAGTGAAAAAGATAGAAACAAGGATTGGGATTGTGTTTTTTTTCCAAATAAATTATTTTTCATTGTGTAGGGTATTATTTACCTTTTACTTAGAGATTCCTAATGGCGGGTCTAACATTAGTTTGGCTGCTGGCTGCATTTCGCAGTGGGAGGGAGGGCAGAATGGTTGGGCCTCCCCACGCTGAGGATTCCAGCCCTCAGCTGCCTAGTTGTACCTGGCTGGCAACCAAAAATTTACAGAAGCCCACGCCCATTTTTTCAACTATTTATTCTTACAGTAATCTGACGTCAGTTTGATTTGCATCCTGGCAATCAATCACAGATGCCAGCGGAGAGGGTGGGCAGGGCTAAATCTGACTTTAACCCTTTGAAAGTATTTTCTATTCCCTTGATTTTGCCTCCCATTGATTTGAATGGGGTTTGAAACAAGTCGGTGAACAAATGTCTGATAGGCGAACAGAGCCCATCATGAACATCAAAAGGTTCACTCATATGTAGTCAGGGCTGGTGCACCCAGTAATCAAAGTGATACATCAATGGATTCAAGGTCCCTTTGCCTATATCCTTCTGCTTTTAAATGAGGTAGCAAAATCCTGCTGCCAGATTCCCTTTAATAGAGTAATCTTACAGTATAAGGATGACATAAGGAGTTAGTTGCACCGATATAATGTAATTCTATAAATACTTTGCCGTGGGCTCGGCCGCTGTGGGCCCCAGTTCTTATTTGGATGTTAAATTCATTTTCTTTCAACTTGAAATTGAGTCACATAGTGCGGCGTCCCTGAGGCCGTGTTCCTATTTAGTAATAACTTCTCTGCGATGTATCGCTATGAGCTCTGCCTGACAAATAAGCCGGGTACAAAGAAGCTTTTCCTCTTTGTTGTATGTGATAAGAGCTGTTTCCTTCTAGAAATAGAACCCGACTGTCCTCAGTTCTGGGAAATTGATTGTATCCATCATAATACAAACACCACCAGAAAACCAGAGCCATAATCTCTACTGCTCTGTATATTAAATAAGCCACGTACCAGGAGCTAAGAAATGTTTGATAGATCTATGTTAAAGCACCACTCCAGTGTTTTTCCCCAGCCTTGGAGTAGTGCTTTAAACCTTAAGTCCCCTGCCTCCTGACTTATACTCACCTTCTACCGTCTTCATGTTTTTATGGCTTTGCTCCAATCCTGAGGTGCCATCTTGTGCCAATAACCTCTGACTGACCGCAAGTCAGAAGTTACATCACAAGGTCCCAATGTGTCTCTACGTGAGCCAGACAAGGGTTTCCTAGAGATTATACAGTTGTGATGGCTGGCGCTTTCTATGAAACAGTGGAGCTGTCGGCAGGTCAGTTTCTCTGAAGACCGACTGGACTGGAGTTCCTCTGAAAAAGGATGAATCTGCCGGAAGGTGAGTATAAGATAGGTGCAGCAGCCTGTTTTTAACTCCTTTTGGTGCACTCCATTTGTGTAGTCCACCAGAACCGGACAGCCCTGGATCTGATTTTGGCCCTATTGTACCCCTATGGTGCCGGATGGCCATCCGGTTTTATGTGTTTCTGGCTGGATCCGGGGGATTTCGTTTTTTGTCCCGGACACAAAATCTCAGCTTAAATCATTTTTTCTGTCCAGGGCAAAAATCACACAAAACCGGATCCTCCTGGATCCTCCCGGATCCAGCACCCATAGCATTGAAGTCTATGGGTGCCGGATCCAACATAAAACTGGACCAGTTCCTGGACGCCGGGAGCTGAAAGAGCGGCGGCTGTTAAAAGCAGCTGCTGCTGAATTTCAGCACCTGAAGAGCTCCATGGCTGAAGTATCAGCACCGCGGCCAGCTCCCCTGCAAACTAATGTGCTGATATTTCAGCACTGGATAGCGGCACAGACGATTCCGGCACAAAATAGGATCGGAGGGCAGATTTGCCCTCCAGTTCTGTTTGTTCGGGGCTGTCAGGTTATGTCCGATGCTTCCTGCAAAACACCGGACATAACATGACAGCAGAAAGCCATGGTGTGAAGCCGGCCTAAGAATCTACGGCAACAACTGGTGAATTGTTTGACATGTGGTGATATAATTTATACCAAATACAGTGAATTATCTGATTAGTCATATTAAACTGCTATTATTTTGTAATAAGTTATAATTTTCTATTTTTCCTTTTTGGGATTTTATTTGTATCTGAACATTCCTTGTTAGTTTCAAGTACGAATTCAAGTCTGGCAGCAGCAATGTTGCACCGCTTTCCATTGTGTCGTGAGCGGTGCTTTCCCAGGGATCACAGTTTCTGATTATTTTGACTTAAGAAAACAATTGAGTAAAGCAGCAGGTTATAACATTGTTTAGAGCGAGAGGCATCCAGTGGAGATTGTATATAATAGCTGGATATACTTCATCTCCACCGTCTCAGCCGGGCGTTAATAGAGCGTCTCATCATCCGGGAGACGCACACATGCTGGAATAGAAGAGCGGTGGAGGATTGTATGTTGCCAGATCTGAATAACATCACATTGATTTTCATCAAGCTGCGAGTAAACTGTATATTTACACATATATAATTGTGAACTCTAAAGCATCAAAAACAATCACCAGTTACATGACTATTCCAGCTGTGTCAATGGTAAACCCTATGAATCCTATTGGTCTACTGTTAATCTATATAATTCATTATTATATACATTATTCTCCATGTTTTCTGCTTTACATAGAGATCCCTACGTTCTGTACAGTGGCGTAACGTGAAGCTCATGGGTCCCGATGCGAAAGCTCCAACGGGGCCCCCAATTATTACAAATCTGCAATAGGATTAGTCTTTTTCTATGGATTAAAGGGACTTTTGGGGACCCTAGGCTCCATGGCCCAGGTGCGATTGCAACCCCTGCACCTGTTGTAGTTACACCCCTGGTTCTGTGGCAAAACTGAGAGCGGACTTTGCCCAAATCCATCTTATTGTCCCCCATTGTGTTTTCAAGTCCTAAATTTTGTCCTAATTATCCCTCTATTATACCTGTAGACAGGGGCGGAACTACCGTGGTGCAGCTGGTTCAGCTGCACCAGGGCCCCGACCAGCTAGGGGGCCCTTCAAGCATGCAGGGGGGCCCCCAGCCGACCCCCATGTCCCTGTGTCAGAAGAGAGGGGGTTAACTCAGGGAAGCTTCCTGCGCCTCCCTCGGCTGATCCAGCCCCTCCTCTCCTCTGCCGCCCCGGCTCCCAGGACTGCGCGGCCCGGCGCAGGTAGGAGATGCAGCAGATATAGCACCACTCCCCCCCCCCCCGGGGCCTCACCGACATCCACTAGCACCCCCCCCTGCTCCTCGCCTACAACCACCAATACTACCCCCCCCCCCCCCCCCGCTGCTCCTCAGCTGCTGCCCTTGGTAAAATATTCACTTTTAATACTTGGTAGAGAAACTTTTGCAGGCAGTGACAGCCTAAAGTCTGGAAGCCATAGACATCACCAAGCGCTTGGGTTCCTCCGTTGCGATGCTTTGCCAGCCGTTACCGTAGCTGACTTCAGTTTTTGCTTGTTTATGGGTCGTTCTGCCTTTAGTTTTGTCTTAACCATCTGAAATTCAGTTCGATGCAATGGTCGACTCAGTCATTGCAGAATATTCCATGTTTTTGCTTTTCTTTCGCAGGATGTTTTGGGTCATTGTCCATCTGTTCTGTGAAGCGACATCCAATCAGCCTTGGTATATTTGGTTGAATCTGAGCAGAAAGTCTCACCCCGTACACTTAAGAATTCATACGGCTACTTCTGTCTTCAAACATATCATCAATGTACACTTTGGTCCCAAGGCCACTGGAAGCCCTGCATACCCGCCCATCACAATGCCTCCACCATGTTTTACAGAGGATATGCTGTGCTATGGATAATGAGCCATTCCAAGCCTCCTCTATACTTTGTCTTTCTCATCATTCTGGTATAGGTTGATCTTAGTGTCCTCTGTCCTCTGCTGCCTTTCCAGAACTGGGTGGCTTTGGATGTTCTTTGGCAAAGTCTAATCTGGCCTTTCTATTTTTATGGCATGTGAATGGTTTGCACCTTGGGCTGAGCCCTTTGTAATTGCTCTCATGAAGAATTCTCTTTATAGTAGACTTAGATACTGAAACACCAACTACCAGGAGAGTATTGTTCACTTGGGAGGGGGTTGTGAAGGAGTTTTTCCTTACCATAAAAAGGATTCCTTGACCATCCACCACTGTTGTCTTCCGGGGGTGTCCAGGCTTTTTAAAATTCCCAGTTTACCAGTGTATTTAACTTTTTTTTGTAGAATGTACCGAATTGTTGATATTGCTGCTGCTAACATTTTCTCTATTCTCTGATGGATTTTTTCTTCTTTTCAGCCTAATGATGGTTCACAGCAAAAGCTTCCAAATGCAAATGCCACACCTGGAATCAGCCCCAGACCTCTTACCTGCTTAACTGATTAGTCCATGCAGACCATTAAAGTGCTTTTGATATAATTGTCCAATTACTTTTTAAAAAGAGGCAGCTACATATTAAAGAGCTGTAATCCCTAAACCCGTCTTCTAATTAGGATGTGAATACCCTCAAATTAAAGCTGAGAGTCTGCACTTTAAGCCCTTATTGATTATTAGAGATGACCTTCTGAACTTCGGATTTGGTTCGGTTCAACAGACAGGCAATGTTCACCGAACAGCTGAACCCCATTCAAATCAATGGGAGGCAAAATCAAGGGCCTAGAAATCACCTTAAAGGGGCCCAAAGCTGCCAAACACAGCTCAAACTATTTTACAGTTGAGCCCCTCTATTTTGGCACAGATATTAGCTTCCTACACTATTACTTAGCAAGCTTCAACGTCGCTGTCACACTCACCATGCTTACGGGCCTGCTCATGAACCTCAGACATCTTCTAGACTTCCCTGAAGTTTTCTCATGTTGCACAGCAGGTATCATGCAGCAGGGAATCCTGCTGTGTGACCTGAGATAACCTCAGTGGCATCAGTGCTAGTAACACTAGCTGTCTCATGAGACATGAGATATTGCATGAGGTGTAGCACATACATCTCGCCGGTATCATGAGACAGCGTGTGTGAGGTGCAGTGACATAAGGGAGTGCAGCGAAGTTCAAACTTGCAGGATAGCTCCTGTGTGACCCCTCGAGCCTGAAGGGCAGTAATATTTGTGATGGCATCGCCTGTCACACTCTCACCAGTGCCTGCATGCCTGCTCTCACAGCAATAGGGGGATGCTTTCTGTGAATGTGACCCCACCATATTGTTGTAAGGCCCCTTGCCCACAGTATGTTGTTTGATGCTTCTTTTGAAGCAAGAATCTGCATCAAAATCTGCCTGTTTATCCTGAAACCAGCAAAGTCTGAGCGTTCAGAAGTGCTGTGCCATTGTGTTTTTTTCCTTGCAGATTTGGTGCAGATTTTGGGGCATTGAAAAGAAATCTGAACCACATGTGCAGGAAAAAAAAAAGCAATGTGGGCACGGCATCTGTCGTTCACTTTGCTGGTCTCAGGATAGAAATGTAGACTTTGATTTTCAGTCTAAAAATCTGTGTAAAGAAACCATCAAACAACGTACCATGGGCACATGGCCTAAGAGGGTCCAGGGAGTTCTTCTGATGTGTAAAAGGGCTCAAGGATTAATCAGGGGCAGTGGTGGCAAACTACAGTCCTCAAGGTGTGAAAACAGTTCAAGATTTCAGGATTTCCCTAGCATTGCACAGGTGCTAATTTTATCACCTGCAGATGTAATGATTACAGCACCTTGTGCAGTGCTAAGGAAATCCTGAAAACATGCTCTGCTTGTGGCCATTGAGGACTGTACTTAGCCAGCCCTATTCTACCAGAGTGTGTGTAGTGTCTTGCATTTCCGTACCTCAGACCTTCAGGCCAGAGGCCTGCAGCTTGTTCACCAGTCTCTTTAGGGCACTATCAAAGCACCTGTTTGCAGAAACAGTCCAGCACACAAGGAGTGAGCTAAAAGGGCTTTACTCTAACACATGGATAATAAGTCCCAAACACAACCATAAGAATATACAAAGTGTGTATATATATATATATATATATATATATATATATATATATATATATATACAGTATATAAATATATATATGTATATACTAGCTGGGTGCCCGATGCACATGCATCGGGATTCTAGAAGAGCGAGTCTCTGACTCGCAATGGCCGCTTCGCGGCCAATGCTTCGCGCTGCTAAGGCGACTCGCCATGCCCGCTGCGCTTGCATAGCGAGTCGCCTTAGAACTGCTCGCAATGGCCGCTGCGCGGCCAATGCTTCGGGCGTATCCACATGACGACACTGACTCGCAGCGCGAGCGGACTCAGAAGGGGCAAAAAACCCATTCGCAATTATATAATAGATACACACATATATATATATAAAACAAAAGTCCCACAGTGATGAGCAGCACATAGACTCTTGAAGTGGTGGAAAGTCCATGAAGGGCAGAGTACATTAAGGTCTTTGAGTTGGACCCAAAGGCTGCATGCATGCCCGCTTAACTAGTAGGGGGAAGCGCAAAACGTAGGAAGGGGAAATGTAACATTAATAAAAACACAGGCCTTGGTCAAGGAAGAACTGAAAAAGAAGCAAGTATAAAAAGTCCTTCTCTAGCCAAAATTACAACTAATGGATATGTCATCAACCAAACAAGATCCCTTTTTTAGGAAAGTCCACTCTACAGTAATTTAAAACGGTCTTCCAGCATTCTCAGCGTTGCCTGGGGTCAAGTTCGGCATTGGTGATGGTATTCCGCTGGCAGAAGGTCTCGGGGGGTCGCAAGGGCTACTCCTGCCATGGCATTCTCAGCCACCACCTGCTCCCCAGCACACTCAATTATGGATGGACAGACAGTAGCAACTTGAGCCACACTGACATGCCTTGTGGGTTTAGGTGCAGCTGGCTGGCGGCTAACTAACGGACGTTGAATACGAATACAGGCTGAATACAGTCAGGCATGCTGCAAGGTCTTCTGCAGTGTGACATGTGGTGCTCCCAGATGGTATAGGGAATGGTTCAACTCTTGATTGTGCACTTAAGTCTTCCTCTGGTATCGAAGTCCAGGGTGCTTTGCTGCACTGGAGGTCTAATGTGGGTAGTGTGGTGGTGCTCCAGGTCACATATGTGTCCATGTTGTCATGAGGTAGATGCTGCTCCGGGTCTGGTTCTGATACACCCTCTGCTCCTGGAATGATGAGGTAGATTATTTCCTGGCATATCAGGCATGTCTTGCGGGAGATCCATTGTCAAACTGCATAATGCCGACACATGGTAGCAAGTGAATCAGAGTGTACTCAGAGTGGCTAGTTTGGACTGCAGTGATAAAAATGGCACTTAGAAGCTGATATGCGTGGTGACACCTGTTTGGTTTCACTAGGGGCTTGACGCTTCCACTGCCAGGACTAAGTCAGACACAATCACTAGGAGACGGAGGAGTGGTGACAGGACAAACGGTGACAGGAGAAGCGGGGACAGGAGAAGCAGTGACAGGAGAAGCAGTGACAGGAGGAGCAGGGACAGGAGGAGCAGGGACAGGAGGAGAGATGGAGGAGCGGGGACAGGAGGAGGGGGGCTGAAAGCAAGCTCAGTGGGGGCGGGGCAATCGACCACAGGGGAACCGGTGCAACCACAAGGGATGTGGGGCAGAGAGGCAGCACAGGAGGGGGCAGAGAGCGACCACAGGGGGGACAGAGAGACAGCACAGGGAGAGAAAGCACTGGGGGGCAGAGACCAACCACAGGGGGGCCAGAAAGACTCCAGAAAGGAGCAAATGGACAACAGAGGGGGAGCAGGGAGCAACCACAGGGGGCAGAGAGACAGCACAGGCAGGGGCCAAAGAGAAAACACAGGGGAAAGCAGAGAGACACCACAGGGAGAGCAGAGAGCAACCACAGGGTAGGTGGATGAGAGACAGCACAGGGGTGTGCAGAAAGTATCCACAGGGAGGGCAGAGAGACACCACTGTTCGGATAGAAAGCAACCACAGGGGAGGTGGCAAAGAGACAGCACAAGGGGGTGCTGTGGAGACACAGGGGTCAGCGGGTACTCTTGTCCACTGGCATGGCTGTCTTAAAAAAGGTTGCATTGACCAGAGATCATCCCATTGAACGCCCAAACTCCTTAAAAGCATGGGTGAAACACTACTTAGAAAACACGGGGTAAGGGAACCACATAATGGTAAGACTTTAATGGATCCCCAACAGTCAAAGGCATATAATTCATACCCAGCAAGATCACACAATGTAACAAGGAACAGAGTCTCATCCTTCCGCTGGCTCAGCAGGGGTAGAATATTTATGCCTTCAGGGCAACTACCACCATCCAGCAGCACCCCACTTTTGGTGGGCACCCACCGAGAAAAAGAAATAGCGGCAAGCTTAGGAAGCTAACCGAGCACAGCTAAATCTGTAGTGCGGTGACCAAATTGTCCCAACCTGGGTTCCTTAAGTGGTTTCTCATCTTCCAAGAATCCTTAGCGGAAGTCCTGAAAAATATAAACCAGCCTTGGTGCTCTTCTAGTCGGAACCGGAGTTCCTAGAATGAGGCCATGCAGAGTATGAAGACACAATGTGATCCTGGCAGCTGACATTCCTAGGCTGACATCCTGTAGTATATGAACCACTGGTGACCGAAGCAGGCCCTTTTTGTATATCCTGAGCACTTATCTCAGGGTATTGTGGTCTTGCAGGATTGGTGGAATAAGGCTGTCCTCTTAAGGTACCTTTACACGCGGCAATATTGCTATCAATTTCACTGGCAATTTGCTGGTTGCAGTGAAATCATGGACACATTGTTCTATTTTGTTGCCGTGTACAAATGGAGCAATGTGTCCATGATTTCACAGCAACCAGTGAAATTGCAAGTAATATTGCCGTGTGTGACTGCATAATTTTCATGATGTAGACAGAAGGGGCTGAGGTCATTTACATTTAGTTTGCAGTCCACACACTAATTCAATGGAGTCTCCGAGTAGTCTGGCAAGAAACAATGACTATAATGCTGCCCGCATGTACAAGTATATAATTAGTATAATGCTCTTCTGTATATTTATTACTATTAGTTGTGAACATTTGGCCATCCGCAGGTGTCAGACAACGTGTGAGGTGAAGTCTCTTTCAGAAGCTTCTGTTCCTGGGAATTATGTAACTAGGACACATGCTGCTCCGGAATTTTTCTCATCTCTTCAATCTCGCTATTAAACATAAACAATTCTCTAGAGAATCTGCTGATCTGCTATAAAGAGAGCATGGGATATGATTCGGATACTATGTGCAGAACAGAGTCTATTCTACGAGTCCAATTCTCTGCCTCTTTTGTATTCTAGGACACAAGAGCTGAAAATGCCGATGGACAGAAATGCGTCGTTGATCTCCAACGTTTCGTTTGGCCTCTCGGGGATGAGAAGAGACGGGAATAAAACGTCTGACATCGCTCCTCAGCAGGTGGTGGTGGGCTTGTTACTCACCGTCATTGATCTGGTCACCTTGTTGGGAAACACAGTGGTTTTCATCTGTCCTGCGGTGGAGAAGAGACTGAGGACGGTGACGTACATGTTCATCATGTCACTGGCCATGGCCGACCTCCTGGTGGCTTGTCTCGTTATGCCTTTCAGGTAAGAATTCAACTTTATATAATTATTGATCATTTCTGTTCATGTTACGGTGGTGTAATATTCCATAAGAGTCATGGAACGTGTGTACTAGATACAATGAATGATATTCTTTACACTTTTACAAACAAATTACTATAAGAATACAACAAAATGCAGTAGTTTTATTAATTTTTGCTGATTAATTGTTTGCAAATTAGCTCTTTCCCCAGAGTAAAGGAAAACAAATTCACTAGTGCCACCTAGTAGAGGTAGCAAGTAGTCACCGTCTGACCCTTTGACTAATTTAGGCCATTTTTCTCACATTTTCAGGTTCTATTGCACTTCGCTCCAATTTCTCAATCTTTTACTCAAATATTTGCATTTAAGCCCCCGTCACACGGGGCGACATAGCCGCCCATTACAGAGGCTACGTGGGGGAGTGGCCTATCGCCGGCATCATCGCCCCTACGACGCCTCATGTAAAGGGGCGATGTCGGCGGTGCCGGGCGGTTGCCTGGTTTCAGAGCAGTGCTCTGAAACCAGGCG
This sequence comes from Allobates femoralis, assembly GCA_033576535.1. NCBI lineage: Eukaryota > Metazoa > Chordata > Amphibia > Anura > Aromobatidae > Allobates > Allobates femoralis. Next base: position 40,712,089 of record JARQOC010000003.1, read on the forward strand.
ACCATCATGGGGCGATGTGCACACATCGCCCCATGTAACCGGGCGCCGGCGACCTGTCAGGTGATGGGAGCCATAGGCTCCCATTGTCCTGCCTCGCCGCTGGGGTTTCCAGACACCCCGGCGGCGATGCCGCCTGACAGCTCGCCGGCGCGGGGCTGGTGATGTCGCCCTGTGTAAATGGGGGATGGCGACGCTGGCGGGGCGCAAAAACATGCACGCACCCGCCAGTCGCCGCCGACATCCCCAGCTCCGTTAACTAGTGTGACGGAGGCTTTAGTCATTTTTGTATTACTTTTTTTTATTGGGGAAAATGTACAGAAATATATATATAATATATGTGTCTATTTTTCAAAAATGTTTACGATCATAATAGGTAACTGGAAAAACCATTTAAATTGCGTAGAAATTATTTTGTTTCATATTGCTGGGCTGGGGATTGAAAGAGTAATTTAGAGTGGCAGGGTATTTTTTGTCATTATCTTTTCTATTTACGATACTTATTTTTTCATTTATTTCACACACTTATAGGGGGGATTTTTACATGTGAATAACATATACCTTTTTTATTGATTTCCCCTGAAACTAGTGCTGGTACAATAGCCCCAGTTAGGCGGGTTTCACATCACGTTTTTTGTGATCCGATGAGAACCGGATAGGCCCGGATCACATGTCAGCCTAATAGTTTGCCTATGGAGCCGGATGGCAGCTATCCGCCATCCGGTTTCCATGTTTTCGGATGAATCCGGGAGGACTGGGATGTTTCACCCGGACACAAAAATGCTGCATGCACGATTTTTGTGTCTGAGGAGAAAAATCTCCCCAAACCGGATCCTCCCGGATCCTCCCAGATCCAGGGCAATCCGGGGGCTGCCTAACATGGGAGCCTATGGGGCCGGATAGCCCTGACCCGGGAGGATCCAGGAACCGGACACCTGCGGCTGCACGCCACTGTTATTTCAGGACCGCGGCTAGCTCCCCAGGAGCCGCAGTCCTGAATCATCAGCAGCTTCAGCGGCTCCACACTGGACCGGAGGGCATATTAGCCCTCCAGTTCTGTGTGCTAATCCGATCCGCGGCTGTCCGGTCCACAACGGACTGCCCCGGATCGGATCAAAACGTGATGTGAAACCAGCCTTACTGGGCTAATATTCAGCCTTCTGGGTGCACAGCAAAACTGTCTGGGTCTTCTGCTCCCAGTAAAAGCGCTGTCAGCACTCCCTATAATGTTTATATAGAACTTCTTTAGCACAGTGTAAAAAGCAATCAGGAAGGCAGAGATGGTAATATCTCTGCCTTCACTATGGAGAGTCTGGCTGTGTCTGACAGTTCGACTCCTTGCTTTTACAGCTGTATGATCTTGTGTAAGTAGTTTACTCTGCACTTACATTTTAGAACGTCATTGCAGAGTATAGTGCAGATCAAAAGTCTATGGGTGGTCCAGGTCAGTTTCAAAAAGTTTTCAACATTAGGAATACAGTAATACCTCAGTTTTCGTTAACATCAGTTATTGTTGGTTTTGGTTTTAGTTGATTTTGTCAATGAAAAATGTGTCTCAGTTTTCATTGGTTGTGTTGGTTATCTCGGATTTCATTGGTTGCCACGTTTTCATTGGTTGTCTCAGCTTTTGTTGGTTGTCTCGGTTTTCATTGGTTGCCTTAGTTTTTGTTGGTTGCCTCGGTTTTCCTTGGTTGTTTCGTTTTTTGTTGGTTGTCTAGGTTTTTATTGGTTGTCTCAGTTTTTCTTGGTTGTCTAGGCTTTCGTTGGTTGTCTCAGTTTTCCTTGGTTGTCTAGGCTTTCATTGGTTGTCTCGGTTTTCGTTGCTTGCCTTGGTTTTTGTTGGTTGTCTCGGTTTTTGTTGACAGTTCATAAGGTGCCAAGTCTCTTAGATTGCCCCAAAAGAATGATCCCCAATGAATAGCCCACAATCTAGCAAATGGCACCCATAGGGTCTTGTGCAAATTGACAATTAGTATTATTATTTATTATAGCACCATTAATTCCATCGCGCTTTACATAAGGAAGGGTATACAAAGACAAGTACAAGGTACATGGACAACATATGGCATACAGGTACAGAAGGAGAGAGGACACTATCCGCAAGGGCTCACAATCTACGAGGGGCCGGGTGATGATACATTAGGAGAGGGTAGAGTTGGTTGTACTTTCGTGGACCGAGGCTCACAGCAGGTTGTAGGCTTGTCGGAAGAGGTGGGTCTTCTGGTTTCTTTTAAAGGTTTCCAGAGTAAGTGAGAGTCTGATAATGTTGGGGGAGAGAGTTCCAGAATAAAGCAGATGCACGGGAGAAGTCTTGTATGCGATTGTGGGAAGAAAAGATAAGGGGGAACAGAGGAGGAAATTGTGAGTGGAGCACAGGTTGCATGAGGGTAGGTATTGAGAAACCATGTCACAGATGTACGGAGGAGCCAGATTGCAGGTGGTCAAGGAGGGAGGAGGAGGAGAGGTGGGAGGACAGTTTGAGATGGATGTGGTGTTCCAGTAGTTTTGAGGCAAAGGGGAGAAGCGAAATTGGGCGATAGTTAGAAATAGATGATGGGTCAAGGGAGGGCTTTTTGAGGATGGGTGTGATCAAGGCATGTTTGATGGATGAGGGGAAGACATCAGTAGTAAGTGATAAGTTGAAAAGATGGGTTAGGACTGGGATGAAGACGGAGGTGAGGCTGGGAATGAGGTGGAATGGGAACAGGTCAAGGGCGCTGGTGATGAGGTATGATTTTGATAGGAGGGAGGAGAGCTGATCTTCTGACAAAGTGGAGAAGCAGTTTTTGAATTCAGAGGGCAGTCTAGTTGTGAGGAGAGGCTGCGGAGACAGTGGGTCAAAGATGCCTCTGATGTTGTCGATCTTCTGTTTGAAGAAGGAGGTAAAGTCTTTGGCCGAGATAAGAGGAGAGGGAGTAGGTACAGGGGGATCGAGTAGGGAATTGAAAGTTTTAAATAGCTCTTTGGGTTTGTGGGACATGGTGGATATTAAAGTGAAGAAGTAGTCTTGTTTTACGGCAGTGAGTGCGCACTTGAAGTTAGTGAGGGACTGCTTGAAGAAAGTGAAGTGTTCAGTGCAACGAGAATTCTTCCATCTCCGCTCAGCAACCCTGGAAGCACATCTCAGGTCTTTAGTGAAGGTGGTTTGCCAGGGTTGCCTGCTTTTGTGCAAATTGCTGTATGTGACAGGGGCAGCCAAGTCGAGGGCAGTAGTTATAGTGGTGTTATATAGGGTGGTAGCAGCGTCCGTGTCGTGTAAGTAAACTATGTCAGCGAGGGGGAGAAGGGATTCTGAGAATGAATAAAGATCTATATGCTTTAGGTTTCGGTGCGGATGGGTGAGATTGCGGGGTGGGGGAAGTGAAGAGGGGGAGGAGAGGGAGGGAGAAAGTTAGAAGATTGTGATCAGACAGGGGGAGGGGTGAGTTTAAAAGATTAGTGAGAGAGCATAGGTGGGTGAAGATGAGGCCCAGGGTGTGGCCATCTTTGTGAGTGGTAGAGGAGGACCATTGAGAGAGCCCAAAAGAGGAAGTCAGTAAAAGGAGTTTAGAGGCGGCTGGATGGGAAGTGTCGATGGGGATATTGAAGTCACCCATGATGATAGAGGGGATGTTCGCAGACAGGAAGTGGAGTATGGAGTAGCCAGATGGTAAAATGATCGAGGAAAGATCTGATTGCTCCAAGTGGGTGGTAGATGACTTCCAGCTTAAGGTTACAGGGAGAGAAGATGCGGACGGATTGGACCTCGAAAGAGGGGAAAGTAGCGGAGGGCAGCAGTGGAATAGGGGCAAAGGAGCAGTTGATGGCCAGGAGAAAGCCAACTCCTCCACCATGTTTGTTACAGGGGCAGGGGATGTGGAAACACTGAGTCTACCATAGCAAAGTGTAGCAGGAGAGGTTGTGTCAGTGGGGGTGAGCCAGGTTTCGGTGATGGCAAGACATGAGAGTTTGTGGGTGATAAAGAGGTCATGGACGAATGAGAGTTTGTTGCAGACAGAGCGGGCGTTCCAGAGAGCACCAGGTAGAGGGACTGGGGGGGAAGGGGCTGGGTGAATGGGTCTAAGGTTGTTGAGGTTGAAAAGATGAGTGTTGGATCGTGGGCATATTGTAGAAGTGACTGTGGGGATGTGACGGGGGAGTACAGGGTTAGGGGTTATGTCACTGGCAAGAAGGAGGAGCAGGGAGAGGGTTAGAAGGTGGGAGCAGGAGAGGTTGTGTGGCAGGCGTGCATATCTGGAGACGAAGGATTGAATGTGGAGGAACAGTTCAGAGGAGGGGGTGAGATGGCAGGGTAGGATGTAGGGAGAGAGCACAACTTTGTTGCTGGATGGAGGGATAAGTGGAGTTAGAAGGAAATGATGTAATATAAGAGTGAAGGCAGGGGCGTAACTACAACAGGTGCAGGGGTTGCAATCGCACCCGGGCCCCGGAGCCTAGGGGGCCCCAAAAGTCCCTGTGATCTACAGAAAAAGACTATTGCCATTAAAGATTTGAGGTAATTGGGGGCCCCATTCGAGCTTTCGCATCGGGGCTCATGGGCTTCAAGTTACTGAGTGAAGTTGAAGAGAAATGGAAACATTGTGTACAGTAGCTATGGATTGCAGCATGTAGAAAAGGGATGGACTGAGGAATGAGATGCAGCCAGGGGTCGGGTGCAGCCAGGGATAGGATGCAGTGAGCAAGGATGATGGGGTCGTACCAAGTCCAGACAAATGAACAATACATAGGGATGAGATGCATTTGGGGATAAGATGCAGCCAGGGATCAGAAGGAGCCAGGGACCAGATGTGGCGAGAGATGTGTGGTGATCATGAAGGCCTATCAAGTCCAGACTATTGAGAGGTTACCAAGCCAAAACTAGAAGCACAACAAATAGGGATGGCATGCAGCAGGGGATGAGATGCAGTCATGGATCAGCAAAGATCCCAACAGACATGCAAAGATGATTCTTCCATGGCACCTTGAGTAGTACTGGGTTTTGTGCAGGTTGCGGATATGCATGACTAAATGGAGGAGCATTCTAGCATGTACAGTATTGCCATCCATGATAGGTCATTGTGTCTATTGGTCAATTACACATTAGTGTATACAGTCTCTACGGTGTTGGCAGGGCGCCTTGCAATTGTCTACATCAACTCTTAGCTCTGATTAACTTGTGGATAATTTTGGGATTCCTATCTAGCTGTCTAGGGACACTTGCTCTTCATTAACAGCCTGAGACTTGACAAAGGATGAAGTTTTGTCCGAGACGCATTGCCTATAGGCAGCACCTGCATTTGCTAATACCATCTGTCTGTGTGTTTGCTATGTATCGTGTATTGGAACACTGACTTTATTCAAATAAATTGCTTTGAATTTACTTCGGAAGCTGGACCATCTCTCTACTACTTTCAATAACTCAGCATATGTAAGAGTGTAGACCTGCAGTCCTGTGCCCCCTGAAGTCATAAATAATGTAATTGTATTGTCTATGGTTTAATTACATAGTGTGTATTAAGTAAACTGTAAGAGAGTGATAGGAATAATGTAGTAGTTGTTACTTTGTGGTGTGTTATAAGGTGTAATGTCTTGCACTGTTTGTAAGTATAATAAGGTGTAGTTTAAGGCATAGATATTCAGAGCTGCTTATGTGCAGATAGTATAATGTACTCTGTATGTAGTATTGCAGGTAAAAGGTGAAGATTTGTACAGACTAGTATCTAAGCTAAAGGTGAAAATCCTGCATAGACTATTACAGGAAACAAAAGAGTTAAAGTCTGGGATGAGTCACAGAGAGGGAGGAGCAGTCTGTAGACTAAAAGGGGTTGTCCGGGCTTTTGCTATAATTCAGATGTGTATCTAGGCTGCAAAATGTTGACAGTTTGTAATATACATGCTGTCAACATTTTGCAGGATTACCTAGATATCACATATTTGTGAAGGGGCGTGTTTATAGGAGTCTGGGAGGAAATGACCAGTTTCCCATTTCCATGAAGGCTCCAATACAAACATGCCCCCTGGACGTTCTCTAGCTGCCACAAATATGTGATATCTAGGTAACAATGCAAAATGTTTACAGCATGTATATTACAAACTGTCAACATTTTGCAGCCTAGATACACATGTGAATTATAGCAAAAGCCTGGACAACCCCTTTAAGGAGATGTAAGGGAGTCTGGAGAGTACTTAGATTAACTTCGCTGGAAGTTTCTAGGGGGGTATAAAAGAGAAAAAGTCCCGGCGCAACTCTAAGTGCATTAATTAAAATTCAACATAAAGATGTTATACTTTGGTATTGCTCACCTTTTAGGTGTCTTGGTTATATTGCATATAAGATCTCCTTTGGTGTGCAGCTCTCCCACTCCGGATGGATCAGATTTAGAAAACCTGGTTCGTCACATATAGTAATAAGTATACCGGTCTATTGGTACAGCGCTTCCACAGGAGACCCGGAGTTCAAATAGATTTTCATTTATTCTTAAAATGTATATTACAGTGGGTAGTACAACGTGTTTCGACCCTTTTAATGGGTCTTCCTCAGGTACAGTTATATAAAATGATTTATATAACTGTACCTGAGGAAGACCCATTAAAAGGGTTGAAACGCATTGTACTACCCACTGTAATATACATTTTAAGAATAAATGAAAATCTATTTGAACTCCGGGTTCCTGTGGAAGCGCTGTACCAATAGACCGGTATACTTATTACTAGGGAGTCTGGAGAGGGAGTGAAGAGAGAGCTGCACAGGAGCGAGAGGTCAGCCTGTGGCACAAGGTGTCCAGTACCGGTGCTAAGTGGGAAGCTGAGTGAATGAAAAGCAGCAAGTTTTCAAGTAAGCAATGTGTGGGTGACTGAACCTCAGAAGATAGGAAGCTGGAGGTTTTGTGAGTCAAACTGAGAGAAGGGGAAATGAGTTCAGCAAAGTGCTCATAATATAGGAAGCTTCCCGGCTGACTCACGAAGGGAGGAAAGGGCCATGTTGAGCATCCTCCTGCTAGGATTTACTGTTCATTGTTGTCTATGTACATGAAGTGAGCCAAATTTACCTGACTAGCAAAGAAACATTCCCAAGTATATACCGTCACCAGTAGTCATTAAGATTGCACCTCTGTGTTACATAGAAGATGAGAAAAGTACTGACTGCTGTATAATGTTTATTCAAGTTGTGTACAGTAAAGTTTGCCTTACTGTTACCAAAATCTCTGTTGTCCCTCCCTGGCATGCTTGGGGAATGGGTGAAGAGCGTGACCGGTTTGAAGGCACCACAAATAAGATCATCAGCAGCAACACATCAGGGACTCACGGTTTAATGTAGCATGCCGGGGTGGACCAACCACAGCACTTGCCTATGGATACCACCACCCCAGCAAGCCCCGGTACCATTTTACATACACAGTACCCTTCAGAGCATGGGTGGGACAGAACCCTCAACACCTACAGACGAGATGCAAAATGTCAGAAGTAAAGAGAGAGTAATTATATGTTCTCTCCTGCACTGCAGTGATATATAAGAAGACAAGCAAGGAAAGAGTGATTTGTGTGCTCTCTCTTGTACTGAAATTATAGCAGAGGAGACCAGTAATGTCAGAAGCGATGAAAGAGTGATTTGTGAACTCTCTCCTGCAATGAAATAATAGCAGAGGACATCAGCAATGTCAGAAGTGAGGAGAGAGTGAGTTGTGTGTTCCCTCCTGCACTGAAATGATAGAAGAGGAGATGAGCTAAGTCAAAAGTGATGAAAGAGTGACTTGTGTACTCTTTGCTGCCATGAAATAGTAGCAGAGGACAACAGCAATATCAACAGTGAGGAGAGAGTGAGTTGTGAACTCCTGCACTGAAATGATAGCACAGGAGATCAGCAAATCACAAAAGTGACGTGTGAGTGCTTTGTGTACTCTCTCCTGCCATGAAATAATAGCAAAGAACATCAGCAATGTTTGAAGCGAGGAGAGAGTGATTTGTATGTTCTCATCCGCACTGAAGTGATAGCAGAGGAGACCAGTAATGATTAAAGTGAGGAGAGAGTGATTTGTGTAGTTTCTCTTGCACAGGGACAGTGATGACATAACAACATGTAATCTTCAGACAGCGCTGGCTCTGGCCAAGCCAGTGCTGTCAATCAACACAGAAGGAGTGGCAGTGATTGAAATAAGTGTATGAAATGGAGCACTGAGGCACTTTGACACGTCAATGGTGCACTGAACACTTTCACTTTCCACACAATTGCCAATTGTTATTGTTGTTCCATCTGTTACATGGCTATGTGGTTAGTTTGAAGTGTAAATTTGGGGTGACCAACTTGTTTTAAAAACACATAAACAAAACAAAAGCTGGTGCAAGCACAATAATGAATCAGGAGCTTAGGATCCTATCCAATTCTGTTACTTTCAGGTTAATGAAATAACTTATAACCCAGTAGGTGTGGTTCTTTTAAGGTATAGGCATTAGTATGGGATAATTTTTCCTTAGGTAGTTTTCACAAGGGGTGGGATAACAGACAAGGAAGAAAGGTAGCAGGATGGTAATCATGGGCAACAGACAATCAGGGGAACTAGTCTGACGCTTAGACTGGGGTTCCCTTGCTAACCCTGTTCCCAGAATTACCTCTGAAGGTGAGAATGTCTGGGCAACCACCGTTGCCCTTACTCCTGATCAATCCTAGGCTAAAATCCCTTCACCTCCTCCCACAGACTGGGAGCCACAGCAGATCCCACAGAATGAGGAAAACTCCAGGCAGAAAATAGCAGGAAGGCTTCATGACAAAACTGCACTAATGTCCCCGCAGCTCACGGTCTTTGCAGAGAATAAACTCTATCAGCGACATCAGCTGGTGGAAGAAAGAACTATTTAAGGGCCAGGGGTGTGGAAAACTACATAATCTGACACGTCCACTCACCTGAAGTGCCACCACAGACCATAGACAGCAGCAAGCAACTTCTGACGTTAACTCTGAAGTTACCAGCAGGAATTAAACATATTAAATCACTGCAGAGCAGTTCAGAAGACTGCAGCACAGGCTACACGTGACAGTAGTAAAGTTGATGCTAAGTAATGGAAATGGGGGACATATCGGAGGAAGATATTAAAATATGTTGAGTTTTTTATAGTGCTGATTTGTTTTTACCATTATGACAGCCAACTATGGCCACTCAGTGGCATCATAAAATGAATGATTTCAGGCCCTGTGTGATAGAGCCAAATGGTGTGATCAACCTGATTTAGTTTGCAGGATGTATGTGTGATCTCAGGAGGCCAATAATGAGCAGAGGGAGAAGATAATGAACTTTCTGATGAGATTCAGAACATGTCTTGGTAATCCAGGGTGTGTTGGCCTTTTCGTGAAATTGATCTGCTCCGACGCCTGTAGCTTCTAGGCTGTTATTACTAAGACATTGAATGTTACATCTCCACTTTGCTACTTATTTTTCGATTTCTTATATTTAGCTAAATTAGTTCTTCTTATGACCTCATAAATGATGACAATATGTTTCTCCAAGAAGATCAACCAAAACTGAGGTCAGAATATCCAAACAGGCCCTTAAATGACTGCCGGTTGGCTTGTATGTAGGCTGTCGGTGGTCATTTAATGGCTGCCAATGGCTCATGTTAATGGTGCCCTCTGGGTCAATAATTATCAGTGTGTGTGTGTGTGCCTTCTTTATAGATTGACCAGTTTATTTATTGAATTATTATTAATTAGGCCACTACTTGTATAAGGGAGTCACAAGTACAGTCAAAGGTCGTCAACAAGAATGTCTTGGTGTCGAGTACAACTTCGTTCATGAATGAAGTACCTGCAGACACTGAACCAAAGCTCACCCTATACCCTCTGGTTAACTCAGACATCTCATATTTTGCTTTATTACCATAATTGCCAAATCACTCACAAACTTTGTGTTTTAATCCTTGTTTCACTTATTAATTGTTGCTGTGGAGACCCACTGGTCCGGATGCCACAAGAGGTACTGCACCCAAGTCATAGGTGTGGTTCTCCAGTAGTCAGAAGGTGGGCAATGGTAAGGGTTAATCCTCAAAAAAACACAACACACATTTAGGATCCAGGGGACCCTGGACACAAACCTCACGGGGAGGGCCCAGGGGGACAAACAAAAAGAGGAGCTGAGTTTCAGTTTGTTAGTCAGTGTGTAGAGGACAACATTGTGGAGTAATTACAGTTGAAGTAACAACAAGAGAAAAGCTATTGTGCAGAGCTGTAAGAAGTCGAGTCTAGAAAGCCTAAGAACCCTGGGGGCACAGGCGAGCTGAATTCGCCCGTGCGCCTAAATCCACAACTGATGCCACCAGACGAAGGGGTTGTGGTCAGAAACAGGGACTGGACCTGAATGCGGCATGGGAGTCTATCGCCGAACCAGAGGCTACGACCTTCATAGGAGCTGTAGCTCACACGCCTGGCGTATACCCAGAGAAAGCATCCGGACAAGGGTCTGGGGACAAGATACCAGTTGCCTGCTATAACCCGTGGCTGAAGGATAAGGGCTCTGTGCGCAGAGGCTCTTACAACAGTGCTGAAAGAGAGACAGGACCAGGGAGAAGCTAAAAGACAGGCACACCACCGAGGATCTCATACCTGCCATCTCTGTTCTACTAAAGACTGCACAGGCCGGAGCTTATCCAAGAGTGTGTAACATGGATGACCTGTTATACTTGGAGCTTGCTGTGAGTAAAACCAGGAACACAATTGCAGAACAGTGTGGGACTGTATTATTCCTGCGACTACAGCCTGTGGAGGCCACTGAGCAAGGTAACGAGGCCTAAGGTAATCCCTGCCTGCCAGAGACTATTACTCATTATATCCACTGCCCTGGGGATCCGCTCCACCCGTGGGGAGCCACTCCATCCCAGCTGATCATCCATCGTCCCCAGAGGCTCTGCAGCAGCGGTGGCTACCTATAGCCACAAACCATGGGTGGCATCACGAATAACTCCCTTTTAAACCACCCTTTCCCCTATACCAGCCAAGAACTGCCTTTTACAACTGAACCCAGGGTCACGGACGCCGGGTCTCGACCCCTGTGATTCTCCAGAAGGACCGCTAAAGCCCGGTTCTGAGTACCCCACGGCCCTGGGGTGCATCATTGCGATATGTGCTGCTGTTTGTCACACTCCACATACTTAAACAGCGTCTTAAGGAGGTTGTTGAGTTAATTCAACAATTTATCAATTCAAGAGAACTTGCAGTATGGCCGACATTAAATATAATAAAATTAGAGTCATAAAGAGTTCCACATGACTATTCATAGACAACCAGCTGAGAATGATCATATTTGAGGGTTGTTTAGTGGGTTTAACAACTCCCATCCTTTTTGAGTAGTGCCCCAAGTGATGAGAAATGCTCATACAGAGCCGATATGTGTCACAACAATGCGATTTATGCTAGTACTGGAGGAACTTCTGAAGAGCAATGCAACAGAAAAAAGTGACAGACTTCCTTGCAATTGTATTTTCGAGATGGATGTCTGCACCATTGATGATTCATGATGCAGGTAAGGGAATCAATTTACCAGAGACCGGTCCAGCAGTGCAATGTTATCATTACAGCATGATGGATACACAATTTCCCAGTAGGCTGACTAGTCAAAAGGTGAGCTGTGGATGCAGGCAGGTAAGAGGTGCTTTGCTCCTTTGTCTAGACTAAATGAGTGACTTGAGTGATTAACTATGGAATCAGGGGTGTGCTGAGCTGTCAGTTTGGTCAGTGACAGCTCAGTTGTTTAATCTGGTATTGGGGCATGCTGATCTGTTGGTGTTTTGAGCGATAGCTTAGTTGTCCAATCTTATTCTGGCAGTTGTTGGGTTATTCAGGTTTTTCATGTTCCCAGTGATTGCCCAGCTACTTAGCTGAGAAGTTATTCCCAGAACTCTGCCAGTTGTAGCATTCTGTTCAGTGGTGCTTGTTGGCCTGTATTCCTGTGCTCTGTTTGATTGATCTATTGCTGCCTGACCTTGGACCTCATTTAACCCCTTTGCTCTCATCCGCTATCCTCTTAGTATTCTTACTCTGGGCCATGACCTGACTATCCCTCTGTTTATCCCCCTAATCCTTGATGTTCTCTCCAGGTACCTGACTCCGGAATGCTTGACTATCCTTCCTCATGACCCGTCATTAGTAACTTGCGTTACACCCATTATACCCCAAAAAAAGTCTTACAAAAAACTAGTAAATAAAAGCTTCCAATCAATGCAGAAAATAACAAAAGTAAATTAAAAAAGCTTTATTAATTAACATTTTCTAATTAATGAATAATAAATATAGAAGTAATAATTTTTATATAAGAGTTAATAACAATATCTGTACATAAACGTATTAGAATTATCCCTGGACAATAGCCTGATAACAAAGTGTCTGGAAATGTAGGAATTTCACGTTGCCTGTTCACATATCTGGTCCTGACTCATCACAGTCTTTGCACCTTTTCTCTGCAATAGCAATGGTTCCAGTTGTGACGTTTATGTTGTCTCCTTATTCATTATTTTATTTGAGCCATTTTTAAAGTAAATTTACTTGTTTTTGTCTTTTCTTTTCGACAGTGGTCATGGTTTTCCTTCTCCGAATGTTTTAGCCTCATTCATCATTTGTGACATTTTGAAATGTTGTTGCATTTTTGTGTAATTTTTCCGGGACCCTTTGTAACACACGTCAGGCGGGCGAGTGTCCAAGGAGGTGGACCCACTGTACCACAGGGGGACCCTAGGCTTACCTAGACAAGGGGAGAGCAGTGTCTAGGACTGTGGCAGCTGAGTGGAACTGGGTGGAAGCAGGACAGGTGAGCACACACAGGACTGGATGGATAGTAATGCAGAGGTCCTCTGATACTGGTTTAGATGGAAGTCATCAGCCACGGACATCAGGCTGAAGTCATCTGGCAGGTGCGGACCAGAGCAGGTTGCTAATGTTATGGAAGGTGCGGCCAGAGCAGGCTGGTGTAGGCCTGCAGGTGGTGACTGGAGCAGACTGAGGTAGGTACAACATGTGCGAACCGGAGCACACTGGTATAATAATCAGTAAGTCCCTCCAGACTTCTTATCTGTAAACTTTATAAAGTGTTTTTTACAGGTTACGTGGGAGTAGAAACATGGGAGACCCCTTCCCTGAATGCAGCAGAAACGCTGCATTCAGTGGTGCTTTCAGTTTGAAAAGCACCAAGGGGGTGACAGGTTCATTTTAACAGCATATAGTACATTCTCAGTGTGGCGCCCCTGCGACCAGGAGGCCACAAGAGGAAACTGCAGCGAGGCGGATGGAGATAGTTTGTACACCAAACACCTTCAACACAGACACCCACACAGCACAGCACCCAACCCGGAGCCCGGGACTCTAGGCAGGCAAGAGGTGATAGGGTTTAGAGGAAAAGTGGGTGGAATGTAGGTCAGGTGATGTAGGGTGTACAAAAGGGGGGAACGAGGTGGTGGTAGTGAGGAGTAAGCCAGGAAGAGCCGAGCAGCAAAGATTAAGGCGCAGGCGAGAGTGACAATTCCCTGACAGTCCTAGGTGGCCCGGAGGCGCAGAATCCTGAGAGACACTGTTCCCTGGAGACAAAGCCCGCTCCATGACCTGGGAGTTAAGGGAAGGGGAATGGCTGAGCATGGACGACTGGCAAAACGGACTCCCCTGACGTACCCAGATAGTCACACAGGTAGGAACGAGCCCGGTAATCCCCTGCAACATAGGGACACCCAAGGCTAGGCTGGGACCAGAGAGTCGGCTCTGGGTGACCGTAGCTACACGCCGGTACACTAACACACCGACGGGGAGACACAGACTCCAGGTCTGGTCACCCAACACACGGGCTGGAGGATCAGCAGCGCATAGGACCCAGCTTTCCACCCACACACATAGGGTGAGGTCAGACAAAGGGACCAAGCTGCCCCCATACAGCCCACAGGGAAGAGAAGCACAGAAGGAAAGCCGGAAAGGTTACAGAGAAAGTGAAGGGTCTTAGGAAGGAAACCTGGCTGGAGAGGGTTCAGAGAGTGTCCAGAGTTAACTGAGTGAACTGTACCGTGAACTGTTTGAATTGTACTAAGAACTTGCAATTAAAACCCGGTGAACCCTGTTTAAGTCTCCCGTGTGTGATTCCCTGCAAACAGAACTGTTATTACATCTTTCTACCCTGTCAGAAGCTGCCCCGACCCACAGTGGGCTCATCTATCTTGCTGCAGCGTCATCCATCCTCCTGGCAGAAGTACACTGCAGCGGTGGTCCCCTCACTGATCACAACCCGTGGGTGGCATCACGACAAACCCCTGTAAATAATCCCATTTTACTTGTGGGCTCAGGACACGGTCCGGACTAAGACTGCCGTGATTATCCCCAGTGCAACCCCGGTCCGGTACTGAGTACCCCGTCCCAGTGGGCTCTACACCAGCAAAGACACAAAATGTGTAAGTGACAGAGTCTCACCCTTTCGATGATCCCTTAGGGATTAGAAATGCCATGACTTTGAGGCATTCAGGGCCAACTATTACAACATTCACATACCCCCTTTGGTTGGCACCCACTAAGAAGAGGTAGTGCCACGCTTAGTTGACCTAGAACAGCGAGGTATGGGACTAGGTTACCAGATTGTCCAATTCAATTTGTTGTCATAAGTTTAGGCCAGTGAAGAAGTTCTATTATCCAGAATGGCCCCTAGGCTGCAGTTCTGTAAAATCATTGGTGATAGGAGCAGGCCACTTTTTATAACCCTCAACTCCTATTTCAGGGCATTGTGTCCCATAGGATAGGGGGAACATATTCATGGCTGTTCCCTCAGTCTTCACTAGTTCAGGTGTCCACCAGATGACACAGACTTGTAGACCGAAGGGGACTGATGCAATCCGCAATCAGCAGGCATTCCACAAATTAGCATACAAAAGAGCCACAGACAGTCTCACATGAAACAATAGCCCATGTTCATTGACTCTTTGAACAATGGAACGATACATGTGCCATATTTTAGAGTAGTTCACCCTCACATAAGTGGTAAGATATTCCTTATTGACGCTGAGTCATCACACTGTCTTACCAACAAAGTGGAGAAACCAACCTGGATGTTTCATCCTGGTTCTTGAACTTAACATCCACACTAAAAAAACCAGCTCAAATCTGTCTTACTCTTGACAAAGATGGACAGCCAGCACAGTGAAGTGTCAAGAAACGCCTAATATTATACTATGTAAAGAGGGTAAGAGGAGTGAGAAGCAGAGTAAGAAAATAAACAGAGGGAGACACAGGAGGATCGTGCTGAGCAAGTTTTTCATCTCATCCCACAGATGAGAGATCATAGTAGCTTGTCTTATCCCACCAGCTCAGAGTCAATTGTCAGCTAAAGCCCAGTTCAACACATTGTGGATTTGTTATGGATTTGCAGTTCAAAAGCCGCTTCTCTAATCAGCAACAATTTACTATACAATACCAGTATATTGGTTCTTCAAAATCCCATCCACACATTGCAGAAACAAATTCACACTATACGCAGATTTCATATCTGCAGAATGCTAATTCTTGTGCAGATTTTCATTGCACATTTTCCTTTATTCAATGCTTAGTAATGCAGTAGGGTAAGTAAAATACACAGCAAAATCAACACATGCAGATTCATTGGGCTTTTGGGCCGAAATCCACAGCGTACATTTTCCCCAATGTAGGAACATGGCCTTAGCGGTGGAGCCTTCAAAAGGGAAAACTGGTAAAAATGCTGTACACAAGTCATATAATGGTGTTATCCTTCATGTAGACACAACAGCCCATTCTGAAAAGTTACTTAGTAGTGATGTAGTAGTGATAGTAGTGATGAGCAAGCACTATCATGCTCAGGTGTTCAGAGGTCAAAATGAACACGTCGGACACTCAGATGGACACGAGTCAAGTACCGATTATAATGGAAATCATTGGGAAACTCTAGCATTTTTCACAATGATCTTCCAGAAAAATGCTTGAGTTTTCCGTTGACCTCCATTGTACCCGGTACTTGAGTCCAAGAGTACTGAGCACTCAAGCAGCTTAAAGGGAACCAAACTGCAGGATTCAGGGCTATAAAGTGAAGCCAGTGCCTTACAGGCATTAGGGTGCTGAATGCAATTATACCTTTACTTCAATGAGTCCATGTTTGATTGCAGACAAAAGTGTCAAAACTCTTGGAAAACAGGGCTTGATGTGTGCAGCACTGTGTCACTATTTATGCTTGTTTTCATTACTACCCTGTGAGCATGCTCCTCGACTGTAAGCCAAACCCTCCCCTTCATCTGTACTTTCTGTTTCAGTATTTTAAGATGAGAGGGAGGGGAGAGGGTTTTGCTTAAAGCCAAAATGCATGACCACAGGGAAATAATAAAAAAAACAACCCAAATAATGATGCACTGCTGCACACATCAATCATCTGCTGTCCTGTTTTCCAGGAGTTTTATGACGCTTTTCTCAGCAATCAAACATGGAATCATTGAAGTAAAGGAATGATTGAATTCAGCATCCCGATGCTTGTAAGGCACTGGCTTCACTTTATAGCCCTAAATCATGCTGGTTGGTTCCCTTTACATGGGAACTCCGGGGAGATAAAACATTTTTTACTGTCCCTGCCCTCCTACATGATGAAGCAGAGCTGTACACAGCAGTACTAGGACCTATAGATCTCATAAATCAATAAAATTATATCTGCTCCTCAGCTCTGACCCCCCCTCACAGGAAAGAGAATTTCAGCATGTCTGCTTCATGCAGGAGCAGGGAACAGGAGGTGTTTCAGGGGCATGGACCCTGTGAGCTTCAGGATCATCCTACATTCCAGCCCCCTCACACTTCTGTATAGGGAGGGGCATGGCTACCAGCCCCATGCACACACATACAATCCTGTCCCTGATATACCATCCTATTAAACAGGGGTCCAGGCCTGAAATAGCAATCATGTCACCAAGCAGAATGAAGAAAGAATGAAGAAAAATGCAAAAATAAAATTGCAAGTTCTGACATACTGCAGATCTGAAAAAATGCTTTGTAGGTTCATATCTGCAAGGAAAAATAAGCAGCAGCAGTAGCATTACTATGATATTTTAGGAATCTCAGTCACTTTCCTAGTACTGTGAAATGCAGCAATTTTGCATTTTTTTCTGCTGCATAACTGCATGGATAAACAGAATAAACCATAAGGCTGGAAACACACTGTCCAAGTGACATGCGAATCACTCACACGAGGCTCGGATCATCACCCGGCATGACCCCAGCCTTTTTGGAAGGGATACTGTCAGTGGTATGTTTTTCTATGTAGCTCCACTGCTCCCATCCAGAGAGGGGGAGGCAATACCGGGTGAATGATCCGAGACTCGTGTGAGTAACTCGCATGTCACTCCAAAAATGTGTTTCCAGCCTAATACTGTATATATATTCCTAAATTTAGATTGATATCATATAAGACAATCTATAATTGGAAACATTAAAATAGCATTTTTTTTGTCTTTTACTAGATATTACGTGATAATAAAGTTGTGTACTATAACGTGTGTGTAACAGATGAGGCAAACTCTGGATGCCTTGCTATGCCTGTCACTGAGGAGTGATGATGAGAGATCCATGGAAAGTTTCAAGGGACAGGAAGCAACCATGTTCCTATGGGGGAGGGGAGACCATGCAAAGCTGAATTGATCAGTGTAGTGCTTTGGCTGTGCTCCTTGCCTCACAATAACAGTACACATTATGCATCATCATATAGCAGAGGATCACAGAGTGTATTTGTATCTGCTTGGTGACATGATTGCTATTTCAAGCCTGGACCCCCCTGTCACATAGGATGGTGTATCAGGGGCTGGATTATATCATGACCATGGGACTGGCAGCCACACCCCCCTATACAGAAGTGTAAGGAGGCTGGAATGCAGTATAACCCTGAAGCTCCCTGCAACCACACCCCCAACACATCTCCTGCTCTCTGCTCCTGCATGAAGCTCCCAGCAACCACACCCCCGACACATCTCCTGCTCTCTGCTCCTGCATGAAGCTTTCAGGCTGAAATTCTCTGTCCCACGAGGGGGGTTCATAGCTGAGGAGCAGGTATGAGTTTATGGATTTAAAAGAGATCCATAGATCCTGGAACTGCAGTGTACAGCTCTGCTTCATCATGTAGGAGGGCAGAAACTGTACTAAAACATTTTCTCTCCCTGGAGTTCCCCTTTAATGCTTGCAGATCACTATTACCTAAAACTATAATTGCCTGATAAATCAGAGTTGGCTCCAATGTAATGTGGTTCCTGGGGTAATAATACTGTAGAGTGCACCTTCTTGCATTAGTGTCACACTGCGGAAGATTGCATGTGTTATAACTAGTTCTGAAGATTGAAGTCTGTGTCATTCTACTAAACACGTCTTCCTTGGTTATCCACTGCAGTCAATACTGTATTGTCAGACCAGAAAAACTCTATTAATAACTCATCATGAGCAGCAACAAATATAGATATCCAGCTGGACGGCGGAATGCAGCGGAGCGGAGATATCAATAATCTGCAAGGAGACAGACGTAATCACCCAGCTCTGGATCCCACCGGGGATCAATCCACACAGTTATAGCAGACCCCGCGAGGCTCCTTCTTGATAATAGTGTGCCCATACCTATTAGTCTTGCATTTTTTTTTATGCTGCACCATATAGAATATACCACCATACAGTATATAAATCATTGACCGCTCACAATTGTAGAGTGGGGGATATAAATAAATCAATTTAAACTGCTCATTCAGAAAATCACATTGTCTAAATGATATAAATGTATTTGCATTTTGTAGAGAGAAATAAGTATTTGATCCCCTACCAACTATTAGGAGTTCTGGCTCCTACAGAACAGTTAAGGCCCCGTCACACACATCAATGTCGCCAGCGATCTCATCATTGAAGGCTGATCGCTGGGGAGCTGTCACACAGGCAGACTCACCAGCGATCAGTACCAGTGAGATCGCTGGTAACCATGTAAACAAGCGGGTAACTAAGCGCCGTGCGGCACTTAGTTACCCGCTGTTTACCATGGATACCAGCTCCCAGCGCTTGCTGAGAGGCGCTGGGAGCTGGCTTCTCGCTCGTCTCCTGGTGTCACACGTAGCGATGCTGCTTGTCCACCAGGCGACCATCACCAGGTTTTAGAGCAGGTTCCAAAACCTGGCGACCATCAACCAGCGATTTATCGCCCTGTCACACACGTCAATATCATTGCAACGTCATGTGCAGCAGCGATATTGCACGCGATATTGACGTGTGTGACGTCCCCATTAGACGCTCCTAATCACCTCGTTACCTGCATTACAGACAGCCGTCTTATATTGTTCCCTGTATGAAGACCCCTATCCACACACTCATTAATCAGTCAGACTCTAACCTCTACACTACAACATGGGCAAGACCAAAAAGCTTTCTAAAGGCCGGGTTACACATAACGATGTGCCGCGGCCTGACCAACGATCGGGATCGCTGGCACATCGCTATGTGATCGCTGGTGAGTTGTCAGACAGGCAGATCTCACCAGCGACCTGTGTAATGACCTCGACATCATGGAAAATTATATAAACTTTTCTTTTCCACGATGTTGAGGTCCCGCTACTGTATTCTGAAGGAGAAAGCTGGTAACCAGGGTACACATCGGGTTACTAAGCACAACACGCTGTGCTTAGTAACCCAATGTGTACCCTGATTACCAACACGCTGTGCTTAGAAACATGATGTGTACCCTGGTTACCATTGCGCTGTGCTTAGTAATCAAATGTGTACCCCGGTTATCAGTGCACTGTGCTTAGAAACCCGATGTGTACCCTGGTTACCAGCGCACTGTGCTTAGTAACCCGATGTGTACCCCGATTACCAACGCGCTGTGCTTAGAAACATGATGTGTACCCCGGTTACCAATGCGCTGTGCTTAGAAAAACAATGTGTACCCTGGTTACCAGCGCGCTGTGCTTAGCAACCCAATGTGTACCCTGGTTACCAGCGCGCTGTGCTTAGCAACCCAATGTGTACCCCAGTTACCAGGAAACACATCGGGTTAGAGAAGCGTCACACACGCCAATGTCTGCTGCCCAGCGGCAGACCAACGACCAAAAAATGGTTCTGGCCATTCCGCAGTAATCAGCGAGTTGATTGCTGGTCGCTGCAGCATGTCACACGCAGCGATATCACTGCAAGATCCCTGCAACTTCACAAAACCTGTGATGTTGCAGCGATATCATTAGCGATATCGCTGCGTGTAACGGGGCCTTAAGGATGTCAGGGAAAAGATCCTAGACCTGCACAAGGCTGCAATGGACTATAGAACCATAAGTAAGACAATGCTGGGAGAGAAGGAGACAACTGTTGGTGTAATAGTAAGAAAATGGAAGAAATACAAAATGAGGTCAATCCACATCGATCAGGGATTTCATGCAAAATCTCACCTCGTGAGTTATCCAGGATCATGAGGAAGGTGAGAGATCAGCCTACAACTACAGGGGGGAACTTGTCAATGATCTCAAGGCAGCTGAGACCACTGTCACCAAGAAAACCATTGGTAACACATTACACCGTAATGGATTAAAATCCTGTAGTGACCCCAAAGTCCCACTGCTCAAGAAGGCACATGTGCCACCGTCTAAAGTTTTCCAATGAACACCATGGTGATTCTGAGTGATTGGGAGAAGGTGCTGTGGTCAGATGAGATAAAAACTGAGCTCTTTGGCATTAACTCAACTCGCCGTGTTTGGAGGAGGAAAAATGCTGCCTATGACCCAAAAGACACCATCTCCACAGTCAAGCATGGTGGTGGAAACATTATGTTTTGGGGTTGCTTCTCTGCTAAGGCACAGGACTACTTCACCGCGTTAGTGGGACAATGGATGGATCCATACACCGTAAAATACTGAGTGACAACCTCCCTCTATGCACCAGGACATTAAAAATGGGCTGTGGCTGGGTCTTCCAGCAAGACAGTGACCCAAAACATACAGACAGCAAAGGAGTGGCTCAAAAAGAAGCACATTAAGGTAATGGAGTGGCCTGGCCAGCCTCCAGACCTTTATCCCATAGAAAACTCATGGAAGGAGCTGAAGCTCCGAGTAGCCAACTGACAGCCTCAAAATCTTAATGATTTAGAGATGATCTGCAAAGAGGAGTGGACCAAAATTCCTCCTGACATGTGCACAAACCTCATCATCAACTACAAGAAATGTCTGACTGCTGTGCTGCCAACAAGGGTTTTGCTGCCAAGTATTAAGTCTTGTTTGCCAGAGGGATCAAATACTTAATTCTTTATGCAAAATGCAAATACATTGATATAATGTAGACAATGAGAATATCAAAAATAAAATCCAGAAAATCAATCTCTCGCTGTTAAAATTAACCGACCCTTAAAATTATAGACTGATCATGTCTTTGTCAGTGGGCAAACTTACAAAATCATCAAGGGATCAAATGCTTAATTCCTTCACTGTATATTCTTAGAAAAATTGGTTGACATGTTCAATACTTATTTCACCTGCTGTATGTTGTGCTTTGACCACAATGGACCCAGCTAGACGGAGGAGACCTGATTGACCTATCTAGGCTGAGAAGACAATGGTGAATATATATATCTAGGTGGAGAAGAACCTGGTGGACCTGTCTAGGAAGAGAAGACCCTGGTGGACCTGTCTAGGAAGAGAAGACCCTGGTGGACCTTTCTAGGTGGAGAAGACCCTGGTGGACCTGTCTAGGCAGAGAAGACCCTGGTGGACCTGTCTAGGAAGAGAAGACCCTGGTGGACCTGTCTAGGAAGAGAAGACCCTGGTGGACCTATCTAGGTGGAGAAGACCCTGGTGGACCTGTCTAGGAAGAGAAGACCCTGGTGGACCTGTCTAGGAAGAGAAGACCCTGGTGGACCTGTCTAGGAAGAGAAGACCCTGGTGGACCTATCTAGGTGGAGAAGACCCTGGTGGACCTGTCTAGGAAGAGAAGACCCTGGTGGACCTGTCTAGGAAGAGAAGACCCTGGTGGACCTGTCTAGGAAGAGAAGACCCTGGTGGACCTATCTAGGTGGAGAAGACCCTGGTGGACCTGTCTAGGAAGAGAAGACCCTGGTGGACCTGTCTAGGAAGAGAAGACCCTGGTGGACCTGTCTAGGAAGAGAAGACCCTGGTGGACCTATCTAGGTGGAGAAGACCCTGGTTGATCTGTCTAGGAAAAGAAGACCCTGGTGGACCTATCTAGGTTTGGAGAAGACCCTGGTGGACCTATCTAGGTGGAGAAGACCCTGGTGGACCTGTCTAGGAAGAGAAGACCCTGGTGGACCGGTCTAGGAAGAGAAGACCCTGGTGGACCTATCTAGGTGGAGAAGACCCTGGTTGATCTGTCTAGGAAGAGAAGACCCTGGTTGATCTGTCTAGGAAGAAAAGACCCTGGTGGACCTATCTAGGTGGAGAAGACCCTGGTTGATCTGTCTAGGAAGAGAAGACCCTGGTGGACCTATCTAGGTTTGGAGAAGACCATAATGGACCAATGTAGGCGGAGAAAATCCTGGTGGACCTATATAGGTGGAGAAGACCCTGGTTGATCTGTCTAGGCTGCACAAGAACAATCTTCCTCTATCAAGTCGGCATGGCTCAAGATCAAGCTGGAGGCCAATAAAAAATATATGTTGTCTTTCAAAGAGTTAAACTGTATTTCATTTTAGTCGGACAAGCTCTTATACTAGAGGGATGGTTGAGATGAAAACACCTCTATGAAACCTCCCGCAGACGTGTCTATTATGTACAGTATTTTACCAGTATAGCAGAAATAATAGCTATGTACGGGCACTCACGGACCTCGCTCCTCCATATAATAAGTAATACCGCCAAGTGAAGCAAGCGCAGCCCGTATGTGATGTCCTTGGTGAGATGTTATTGACTTGTGTTACAGTTGGATCTCCAGGATTGTCTCTCGTCAGGCTACAATCAGTGTCAGACACATTGCACAATTTGCACTTATCACCACTGTCCTCCTATCCGGTGACCAGCAGGGCCGTGCTGCGAGGCGGATGGGGCTATGTTGCTTTCCCACAGTGATGTTGGTTATTATTCTGCGTATGAGCGGCTCTACAGGCTTCATCTCTCATTTCTAGTAAATGAATGTGTCAGCGGCTCATCACACCATCAGCTCAACCTCAAGTTCGGGCAAATACTCCTTGTCTCTTTCTGAATATGAATATATTAAGTGACATCGTGTTCTGATAAGACATACAAGGCGGTCAGGAACGTTTTCAAAATTGCTGCTTTTTATTTACAAGGATTGCCTATAATTTAAATAGGATATCCTCCAATACTCTAAAAAATACCTTTCTCACACTCACGATGGTCTTTCTTATTTTGGAGACTTGTGACTGGTTTGGGACTTCTGTCTCATGTCTATATCGAGACTTCATATTAAGCGTGTTTCTTTCCTTTGGCGGTTGAGCAGTTAATGTCAGTTTCTGTTTGCTAGCAAGCTAGCTAGTTCTTGTCCAGGTGTGACTACTCTGTGATCACTCCCGTCCCCTTTATATAGTCACATGGTTCCAGTATGCTTTGCTGGTGATTGAACCCCTTCCTGAGGAGAAGGAAGCTCTCAGGAGAGTTGACTACTTCTAAGCCATCTGCTGTCAAGGAGCGTGGCAGCAGGCATGATATTGCTTTGTTGTTCCCTCTCTGTCTCCCCGACCCTCTTGTCTTCTTTATTGCAGTGGTTGGGACTAGTGCTCCTGCCAGCCCTTTTCTATTGAAGGCTAACATCAGGGCCAGTGAGGGACTAGGTATCCTGCTCTGTGACAGATTGAAAGTACTCATATAGGGATGGTAGGACAATCAGGGCACAGCTCCAAGTGAGTGCAGGAGGTCACCTCTTCCCCGTTCCCTATGAGCAGGACGCTCCAATGAATTTCCCGACCCCAGTGTTTCTCCGTCTGTTGTTTCGTGTAGTGCACCGTACATTATTGGTCCGTGCGTCACTGTCACGCACAATAGCTGGACCCCCCTCTAAGCCCAGCGTGACACTAACATTTTGCCATTATCCAGTACCCTGTATCTGAGTATGTAATAAAGTTTACTATTCCTAGAAAAAGACGCATCAGAGATGAGTGAATCTTATTAATTGCAAATTCATCACTTTCCCAAAAAATTAATTTGCCACAAACTTCAAAGCCGATGCAGCGATGACACCGGACGTCAATAGAATAGATATGAGAAAATCAACAATGAAGTCACACAAGGGACATTTCACTGGTGATGAAGACACGGCTCATACATAGTCTGGTCTACAGGGTGGATCATTTACAGTTAGGGCCAGAAATATTTGGACAGTGACACAATTTTCGCGAGTTGGGCTCTGCATGCCACCACATTGGATTTGAAATGAAACCTCTACAACAGAATTCAAGTGCAGATTGTAACGTTTAATTTGAAGGGTTGAACAAAAATATCTGATAGAAAATGTAGGAATTGTACACATTTCTTTACAAACACTCCACATTTTAGGAGGTCAAAAGTAATTGGACAAATAAACATAACCCAAACAAAATATTTTTATTTTCAATATTTTGTTGCGAATCCTTTGGAGGCAATCACTGCCTTAAGTCTGGAACCCATGGACATCACCAAACGCTGGGTTTCCTCCTTCTTAATGCTTTGCCAGGCCTTTACAGCCGCAGCCTTCAGGTCTTGCTTGTTTGTGGGTCTTTCCGTCTTAAGTCTGGATTTCAGCAAGTGAAATGCATGCTCAACTGGGTTAAGATCTGGTGATTGACTTGGCCATTGCAGAATGTTCCACTTTTTTGCACTCATGAACTCCTGGGTAGCTTTGGCTGTATGCTTGGGGTCATTGTCCATCTGTACTATGAAGCGCCGTCCAATCAACTTTGCAGCATTTGGCTGAATCTGGGCTGAAAGTATATCTCGGTACACTTCAGAATTCATCCGGCTACTCTTGTCTGCTGTTATGTCATCAATAAACACAAGATCCAGTGCCATTGAAAGCCATGCATGCCCATGCCATCACGTTGCCTCCATCATGTTTTACAGAGGATGTGGTGTGCCTTGGATCATGTGCCGTTCCCTTTTTTCTTCCCATCATTCTGGTACAGGTTGATCTTTGTCTCATCTGTCCATAGAATACTTTTCCAGAACTGAGCTGGCTTCTTGAGGTGTTTTTCAGCAAATTTAACTCTGGCCTGTCTATTTTTGGAATTGATGAATGGTTTGCATCTAGATGTGAACCCTTTGTATTTACTGTCATGGAGTCTTCTCTTTACTGTTGACTTAGAGACAGATACACCTACTTCACTGAGAGTGTTCTGGACTTCAGTTGATGTTGTGAACGGGTTCTTCTTCACCAAATAAAGTATGCGGCGATCATCCACCACTGTTGTCATCCGTGGACGCCCAGGCCTTTTACAGTTCCCAAGCTCGCCAGTCAATTCCTTTTTTCTCAGAATGTACCCAACTGTTGATTTTGCTACTCCAAGCATGTCTGCTATCTCTCTGATGGATTTTTTCTTTTTTTTTCAGCCTCAGGATGTTATGCTTCACCTCAATTGAGAGTTCCTTTGACCGTATGTTGTCTGGTCACAGCAACAGCTTCCAAATGCAAAACCACACACCTGGAATCCACCCCTGACCTTTTAACTACTTCATTGATTACAGGTTAATGAGGGAGACGCCTTCAGAGTTAATTGCAGCCCTTAGAGTCCATTGTCCAATTACTTTTGGTCCCTTGAAAAAGAGCAGGCTACGCATTACAGAGCTATGATTCCTAAACCCTTTCTCCGATTTGGATGTGGAAACTCTCATATTGCAGCTGGGAGTGTGCACTTTCAGCCCATATTATATATATAATTGTATTTCTGAACATGTTTTTGTAAACAGCTAAAATAACAAAACTTGTGTCACTGTCCAAATATTTCTGGCCCTAACTGTATATGGATGCACCTAAACAAAATGGGAACGGTTGGTGATATCAACTTCCTGTTTGTGGCACATTAGTATATGGGAGGGGGAAAACTTTTCCAGGTGGGCGGTGACCATGGCGGCCATTTTGAAGTCGGCCATTTTGGATCCAACTTCATGTTTTTCAATGGAAGAGGGTCATGTGACACATCAAACATATCGAGAATTTCATAGGAAAAACAATGGTGTGCTTGGTTTTAACCTAACTTTATTCTTTTACGAGTTATTTAGAAGTTTATGACCACATATAAAATGTGTTCAAAGTCCTGCCATTGTGTTGGATTGTCTTCTCCCAGTCTTGACACACTGATAGCAATAGAAGAAATGCAGCACAGGCTTCCAGTATCTGTTGTTTTAGACCAGGGGTCTCAAACTCGGCTGGGTTGGTGGGCCGCACATAGAAAAACATTTATAGCGGGAGGCCACATCCCTTGTAGGACTAAGTGATATTTTTAGTAATACCAGAATTTTTGCTCTATGTAGTAAAGTACAAATCCTGATCTCCTTCTTGTAGTGATGTCTCCATCCTGTAGTAATGTCCTTTTCTACTGATGTCCCCCATCCTGATCCCTTTTTCTAGTGATGATCCCTATCCTGATCCCTTTTTCTAGTGATGTCCACCATCCTGATCCCTTTTTCTAGTGATGTTCCCCATCGATCATGGTCCCCTTTTGTAGTGATGTCCCCCATCCTGATCCCCTTTTCTAGTGATGTTCCCCATCGATCATGGTCCCCTTTTGTAGTGATGTCCCCATCCTGATCCCCTTTTCTAGTGATGTCCCCCATCCCGATCCCCTTTTATAGTGATGTCACCCATCCTGATCCCCTTTTATAGTGATGTCCCCCATCCTGATCCCCTTTTATAGTGATGTCCCCCATCCTGATCCCCTTTTATAGTGATGTCCCCCATCCTGATCTACCTTTATAGTGATGCCCCCCATCCTGATCTACTTTTATAGTGATGCCCCCCCATCCTGTTTTACCTTCTTACACACTCAAATACACACTCTATCACACTCACACACAAACACACACACAAACCCCCCCCCCCCCCACACACACATACTCTCAAACACACTCTCACACATCCTCATACACCCTCTTACACTCACACTCATACACACGCTGAAACTCGCACACACTTTCTTATATACTCATCCTCACTCACACACATACACACACCTTCTCACACACACTCACACTTTTGTCACTTGCATCGCTCCAGTGCAGGGGGCCGCCGCGGTCCCCGCTGTACTGACTTCCGGCCTCTGCTGTGCTATGACTTCCTCCAGCCGCCACTCAGACAAGCTCTGTTGCTCATCAAGATGAATGCAATCTGCCAGCCAGAGGCCTGCAGGTGACGTCATATTCTGCCGTCAGCTGCGGGCCTCTCATTGGCTGGCAGCATGCATTGATCTTGCTGAGTGGCAGAGCTTGTTAGTGCTGCGGACGGAAGTCCTCACACAGCGGGGACTGCAGCGGCCCCCTGCACTGGGGCAACTCATCATTAAGTTGTCCGAGGTGCCGCGGGCCGCATAGTGAAGCCCTGGGGGCCGCATGCGGCCCTCGGGCCGCGAGTTTGAGACCCCTGTTTTAGACGCTGCACATCTCGTATCTTCACAGCATAGACAATTGTCTTCAGATGAGGGATGAGGAGTACTTTTTTGTGAATGGTGAAGTTACCAAACAAAACCAGCGCTATTGGTCTGACACTAACCCACAGTGGATAGATCCCTCCAAGACTGCTGGGACACAATCATTGATGGTATGGTCAGCACCATCTGTCAGTTGGACAGAATAACTCACCAAGCCCAACAATAAAACTGATCTTAGGAGTTCCAGTCTGGCCCCCCTCCTGGAGTCAGGCCAGTGAGGCCCTGATGGCGGCCCTGGTTCCAGACACTGTGTATATTGCAATCGGCTCATCACTGAGTTGCTGTCTGGGGGTGTTCACTTATTATCATCCTGTTCCATTGAAACAATAGAGCTGAGTAACATCACACACAACAGACATTTGTGGCACTGTTTTTGGTACAAATCACACAGTATCCCTTCACCATGCAACCCGTACTGTACCAGCGGATTTGTCAGTCCTCTGAAGACCCTTTTAACCCCCCTTCCAATCAAATTAAGTATAGCTATGTCTGTCGTGTTGGATCCCCATCTTTGATGCAGGAGCAGCATCTGAGCTTGCAAAATTCTCAGAACATTTTGACCTTGTTACACTGCTATCAGTTGCTTCTAGCAGCAAAGAGTAAAGCTCAGGTCCCCCCACTGCTGTCATCCTCTTAGGGCCACTTTAAGCTGTGACAGTGGCATACAGACCAGAAGCACATCATTCTTGGTGCCCATTTGCTGCTGTGCAGTGCAGTTTTGGGTGCCTGGTTGCAAGCCACCATGGGGCACTATTGGGTCACCTAATACAGCAGGCTGAGGTTTCTCCCAGGTAACAGAATTTTGTTGCACCCGAAGTGGGATTCGGATACTCTCTTAGCCAGCTGTCAAGCTGAAAGCCAGCTCCAAGAAGGTGTGACATGCCGACTACCTCAATTCAGTTGTACTCAAGCCTTTTAGGCACTGTGGAATGTGTGATGGGACAGAATGGGGAGGGTGGTAAATGTGTGAGGAAACAATAGGGGGAAGATATGTTTGAGGAGACAGTATGGGGAGGCTGGTAAATGTGTGAGGAGACTAGGGGGAAGATATGTTTGAGGAGACAGTATGGGGAGGCTGGTAAATGTGTGAGGAGACTAGGGGGGAAGATATGTGTGAGGGGACAGTATGGGGAGGGTGGTAAATGTGTGAGGAGACAGTAAGGGGGATGATATGTGTGAGGAGACAATATGGGGAGGCTGGTAAATGTGTGAGGAGACAGTAGGGGGGAAGAAATATGTGAGGGGACAGTATGGGGAGGCTGGTAAATGTGTGAGGGAACAATAGGGGGGAAGATATGTGTGAGGAGACAGTATGGGGAGGCTGGTAAATGTGTGAGGAGACAGTAGGGGGGAAGAAATATGTGAGGGGACAGTATTGGGAGGGTGGTAAATGTGTGAGAAGACAATAGGGGGGAAGATATGTGTGAGGAGACAGTATGGGGAGGCTGGTAAATGTGTGAGGAGACAGTAGGGATTAATAAATGTGAGAGGGGGCAGTAGGGGGGAAGAAATGTGTGAGAGATCATTGGTAGAGAATGTGTGGGGACAGTATGTGGGAGAAATGTATGGGGGAAGAAATCGTGATGTGAAAGTATGGGGTATAAAGTGAGGGGAGCAAAATACAGTGGGGGAATCATGGAAGGATAGTCTGAGGGCACGGTATATAGGGGATAGTGTGCAGAGAGGGGAATGTGAGGAGGGCGCACAGTATAATGACCGGGCCTTATAGGAGGACACAGTGTGGGGAGACTATTTGAAGGACACAGTATAGAAAGGAGAGAACAGTGTGTAAGGCATGTACAATAAGGACAGTCAGGGAGTCATATGTTGTTCAGGGAGCACTGTGAAGGACAATTATTCATGGGCACAGCATAGGGCAGATAGGGAAAACTGAAATTTAGAGAAGTATGTAGAGTTGAGCTGTTGATGTGAAAAGTCCTCCTAGTGTCTGATCCAGATGGAGAAGAAAAGTGTGAGATTCACTCAAATCAGTGATGTTACCTATAGGTTACCTGGATGAAAATGTTTATTCGTTATACTGACTATTTAAATTGTCAGTTCATGCGATACAATGGGGCTGACCTGACATTGAAATTGATCACTCTAGTGAGCTTGGTGACGTATTCATGTGCTAATGTCAGTTGTAATGTTGTATTTCTGTACTGATGGTGATTCTGGTGATGTATTCATGTGCTAATGGTGGTTTTGGTGCTGTATTCATGTACTGAGAGTGGTTCTGGTGAGGTATTCATGTACTGATGAGATGATGTTCCTGGTGATATATTTCAGTATTGATTGGTCTGGTGATGTATTTCTATCATGTGAGGAAGGGGGAGGAGGATTGCTGCTCACCTCTAGACACCCTTAGATTCCCGGGCTCCTGGAAGGCAGCTGGTGTCCACCATTAGTGTAATAAAATGAAGAGAATCCAGAGCCACTTGTCCATGAGAAGGTTCCTTTATTAAATTGGTTTAAAAATGTCCAGCCAGACGCGTTTTGGACACACTGTCCTTATTCATCGGCATAAAAAATCACATTAAAATTCTCCTTAAAAAAGTATGCCCTCCCACCTGATTATGCCTGATTGATAACATCTGTACAAAGACGGCTTACACATAGATTGCATCTCACAATAGTATTACACACAAAAGAGCAATGATGTTATATATTTCATTCCAAAAACCAAAAGTATCATCCTTATGCATGTCCTTTCTCTACCATATTAATAAACATACTTTTAATTAAATATCATATATCATATTCAAATGTGTGTTAGCTCTTTTTGTGACACCCATCATTCCCCTTACCTTACCCTCCCGTATGCCATGTTCCCTAATCCAAAAGCAAAACATATCTATATCACATATTGCAATCCCGTTATATAAACCATGATGGTAATAATACTGTTACAGAAATCACACCTCATATGATTAACTATGGTTCAATGAATGATTTACCTTCCATGTCTCTTGTATCTTATATAACCATATTCGGACATTACCCCTGGACTACTCAATGTTATGCACATGCCAGACACTGCTTAGGATCTTCTATTAGCCCAATCTACCTAATTATGCACAGGCCAGACACTGCTTAGGATCTTCTATTAGCCCAATCTACCTAATTATGCACAGGCCAGACACTGCTTAGGATCTTCTATTAGCCCAATCTACCTAATTATGCACAGGCCAGACACTGCTTAGGATCTTCTATTAGCCCAATCTACCTAATTATGCACAGGCCAGACACTGCTTAGGATCTTCTATTAGCCCAATCTACCTAATTATGCACAGGCCAGACACTGCTTGGGATCTTCTATTAGCCCAATCTACCTAATTATGCACAGGCCAGACACTGCTTGGGATCTTCTATTAGCCCAATCTACCTAATTATGCACAGGCCAGACACTGCTTGGGATCTTCTATTAGCCCAATCTACCTAATTATGCACAGGCCAGACACTGCTTGGGATCTTCTATTAGCCCAATCTACCTAATTATGCACAGGCCAGACAAGTCCTGTCCTGGGAACTACAAGACGCATCGGAGGTGGAGCGAGCCGTCGGACAGGTGAGTATCCTCACTGATGATTTTTTATTTTTACTTTTACTGTGGAGGAGCAGAGGGGGTAGGAGAAGCAGAGGGAGCAGGAGGAGCAGTGGTGGCAGGAGGAGTGGAGGGGGTAGGAGGGGCAAGAGGAGCAGAGAGGGGCAGGAGGAGCAGGAGGAGCGGAGGGGGCAGGAGGAGCGGAGGGGGCAGAAGGGGCAGGAGGAGCGGAGGAGGCAGGAGAAGTGGCGGAAGCAGGAGGAGCGGAGGGGGAAGTAGGGGCAGGAGGAGCGGAGAGGGCAGGAGGGGCAGAAGGAGCGGAGGGGGCAGGAGGAGCAGAGGGGGCAGGAGGGGCAGGAGGAGTGGAGAGGGCAGGAGGGGCAGAAGGAGAGGAGGGGCAGGAGGAGTGGAGGGGGCAGGAGGAGCAGAGGGGGCAGGAGGGGCAGGAGGAGTGGAGGGGGCAGGAGGAGCGGAGGGGGCAGGAGGAGCGGAGGGGGCAGGAGGAGCGGAGGGGGCAGGTGGTGCAGAGGGGGCAGGAGGGGCAGGAGGAGCGGAGGGGGCAGGAGGAGCGCTGACAGGAGGAGAGACAGAGGAGAGGTGACAGGGGGAGCGGGGGGCAGGAGGAATGCGGTGGAAGAGGAGCGGGGGGCAGAAGGAGAGATGAAGGAGCGCGGACAGGAGGAGCGGGGGGCTGGAGAAGGGATGGAGGAGGGGTGGTGAAAGGAGGAGAGACGGAGCAGTGGGGACAGGAGGAGCGCTGACAGGAGGAGAGACAGAGAAGCGGTGACAGGAGGAGCGGGGGCAGGAGGAATGCGGGGGAGGTGGATCGGAGGCAGGAGGAGCGCGGGGCAGGGAGACGGAGGAGCGGAGACAGGAGGAGAGCTGACAGGAGGAGAGACAGAGGAGCGGAGGGCAGGAGGAACGCAGGGCAGGAGGAGAGATGGAGGAGCGGGGGGCGGAGGGGGAACGTCGGGCAGATGGAGCAAGAGGAGAGATGGAGGAGCAAGGATAGGAGAAGCAGGGGGCAGGAGGAATGCGGGGGAGGAGGAGCATGGGGCAGGAGGAGCGCAGGGCAGGAGGAGAGACGGAGGAGCGGGGACAGCAAGGGCAGTGACAGGAGGAGAGACGGAGGAGCGGGGACAGGAGGAGAGACGGAGGAGCGGTGACAGGAGGATTGGGGACAGGAGGAGAGGCGGAGGAGCGGTGTAGTTCACTCATGTTGACTGAACAAGTTCTGTCAGTCACAGTATGTCAACTACATACATATTCTAGAATACCCAATGCGTATTTACATATGTTTTTGGCAGACTTGTAGGTTTTGGCCAACCATAGCAGGGCTTGAAAGTTTTTCTTTATACGGCTGCTTTCACACAGCGTTTTTGTGCGGTCCGAGTGGATCAGACTTTTTGCTGCTCCCCTCGGACAGCATCGGATCCAAACTGATGACTGCAATCGGATGCCAAATAGGCATCCGATCCCGATATTTTGCAGCATCAGCTGGATCCTGTCCCTGCTCCTCCTGTCATCTCGTCCCCCTTCTCTCTCCCTCCTGTCACCTTTGTCCCCCTGTGTCTCCCTCTTTGTCCCCCTGTGTCTCCCCTCTTTGTCCCCCTGTGTCTCCCCTCTTTGTCCCCCTGTGTCTCCCCTCCTTGTCCCCCTCTGTCTCCCCTCTTTGCACCCCCTCTTTGTCCCCCTGTGTCTCCCCTCTTTGTCCCCCTCTTTGTCCCCCTGTGTCTCCCCTGTGTCTCCCCTCTTTGTCCCCCTGTGTCTCCCCTCTTTGTCCCCCTCTATCTCCCCCCTCTTTGCTCCCCTGTTTGCAGACCTTAAAAAATAAAAAAATCTTCATTCTCACCTCTCCACGACACCTGCGGCGCTTCCAGCTTCTTCTTCTGATCAACAGGACCTGGCGTGATGTCACAGTCACATGACCGGTTACCGCGGTAACCGGCCATGTGACTCAACTGTGACGTCAGGCCAGGTCCTAGAAGCACAGAGCGCAGGAGGCATCGCTGGATCGTGGAGAGGTGAGAATGAAGTTTTTTTTATTTTTAAACCCTTTATTTTCAGGAGATGTCACTTCTGCAATGTATGAATATACATTGCAGAAGTGATATTAGATGGCACGCAGCGATTTTAGTGTACTGAGCATGCTCAGTACACTAAGATCGGGTCCGAGGAGACATCAGCTGTTTCCTCGGATCCGCGCTCCATAGGCCCCATGTTATTTGGCGCGGATCAGGTCGGATCCAATTCGGTCCGATCTGACCCGCTGTGCCAAAAATCGCAGCAGGCTGCGATTTTGGGCACAGCAAAAAATCGGCCAGGATCGCATCCGACAAAAATCGGATGCCAATAAGGCCAAATCCGATGTGATCCGTGCCCATAGGATAACATGGGGCCAAAATCTGATCCGTGGCTGTCAGTTTTACAACGGACAGCCACGGATCACAGAAAATCGCAGTGTGAAAGCACCCTAACAAAAGGTTTCCATTTTGCCATTCAACCCCACAGGCCGGACACATTAAGAATACAGGAGATTGTTGTCACACACAGTACACAACCAGTACTTGCCGATGCTGTCTGGGATCACGGTAGTCGTGACCCAGTCCCGTGGCCTGGGATCAGTCCAAAAAGGGGTATTTACAGGGGATGATTTGTCGTGACCCCACACGGGGTATGTGGTTAGTAGAACCACCGCTGCCATATTCCTGCTGGGGACGGTGACTTGGAGCAGCGTGGATGGAAAGCCCTCCTCGGGTAGGGCTGGAGGGTCTAAACCACTCTATGCCACAAGGTTTTAAGAAATACTGCCTATTTCCGTACTTTATGAATATCGAGGACACAGCTACCACGAGATCGGGACAGTCTGGTCAGTCACGTCCTCAACATGTGAGCTTAGGCACATCAATTTCGGGCATTTGGTCACGTACATTATGTTCCCGAGTCTCTGCCCTCTGTGTGCGAGCAGCGACGCCCCCTGTCTGAGCTCGGCCCCTTCTCACGCCCGTGAACTTCTAGCCTCTTATTCTGCAAGTATGCCACAATGCTGTAAAAACTAAACAAAAAACAATTGTGTTTTTTGTGTAATTTTGCCAAACGATATACTATATAGTCATCCTACAACAAAAACAATTAAAGCCCTCATATGGTTATGTCAAGAGATAAATAAAAAAGTGGAAGAAAAGGAGATTAAACTGGGAAATTGCCATGTCGGGAAGAAGAGTTACAGGTCTGATGACTGTGTTTTCCATGTTCTTTAATCATGTAGAATGGGCCGTGTAGTTTGGCTCAGGAGTCACAATAATTTCCTCCTTTACCAAAGCATTAATGAAGGAAATGTATGGTTTAATAAATCTAACACGTTGTCTTTGCCGTTACATAGCAACCTACCGATTGCCGCTCATTAACACCGGTCCATTTCCAGATGCATCTTAAAAACTTGATAGAACAAGCCAGAGTTTAATCTCGGTACTTTACATCAACACTATGATAGGAAACTCAAGAATGAAAAGGGTCAGAGGAAACCTCCACTATGGCGCCTCTTCACCCTCTACTTGTGTATTGAGATGTCGGGAGACTCATCCTTATGGTTCTACCAGACAGATGGGGGCCACGCTTTCATCATATGACCACATGTTGATTTTCTCAGAAATATTACATCAGTGTCTTTCAAGTATATCTGTAAATCGTGAAATATTAATCAAGGGAATGGGAAAAAATGATGAGATATAATTCATTAATGCTTGCAAACCCATCTAGATCAAAGACACCCCTGAGGAGCGACATATGCTGAAAGAACTCTAGATACAGATTAGGAAATTGAATTGAAAGGATATAAAATTAGGGTAGTAACTCCAAATCTGTTACCCATATTGTGAGAATAGCGTGTTTTTCACTTTATAAGACGCACCGAACTATAGGACGCGCCCCAAATTTGGTGAAGGAAAAGGGAAAAAAAAATGTTTTAAGGCTAAACGTGGTCCGTCTTATAATGTCAGTGTTCGTCTTTCAACCAGTATACATGTCCCCCATCCTGGTATATATGGCCCCCATCCTGGTATATATGGCCCCCATCCTGGTATATTTGTCTTCATTCTGGTATATATGTGCCTTCTCTCGATATATATATATATATATATAAACCTCCCATCCTGGTATACACTTCCCCATCCTGGTATCCATGCTCTCATCCTGGTATACATGTCCCCATCCTGGTATACATGCCCCCATGATGGTATTCATGCCTCCATCCTGGTATACACGTCCCCATCTTTGTATCCATGTTCCCATCCTAATGTACATGCCCCCATCTTAGTATACATGCCCCCATCCTGGTATTCATGCCCCCATCCTGGTATACACGTCCCCATCTTGGTATCCATGTTCCCATCCTAGTGTACATGCCCCCATCTTAGTATACATGCCCCCATCCTGGTATTCATGCCCCCATCCTGGTATACACGACCCCATCTTGGTATCCATGTTCCCATCCTAGTGTACATGCTCCCATCTTAGTATACATGCCCCCATCCTGGTATTCATGCCCCCCATCCTGGTATACACGTCCCCATCTTGGTATCCATGTTCCCATCCTAGTGTACATGCCCCCATCTTAGTATACATGCCCCCATCCTGGTATTCATGCCCCCATCCTGGTATACACGTCCCCATCTTGGTATCCATGTTCCCATCCTAGTGTACATGCCCCCATCTTAGTATACATGCCCCCATCCTGGTATCCATGCCCCCCATCCTGGTATTCATGCCACCATCTTGGTATATATGCCACCATCTTGGTATACATACCCCCATTCTAGTATACATGCCCCCATCTTGGAATCTATGCCCCCCATCCTGGTATACATGTCCCCATCCTGGTATATGTGCCCCTTCCTGATATATATGTCCCCGATCCTGACACATACAGTGGGGAAAAAATGTATTTAGTCAGCCACCAATTGTGCAAGTTCTCCCACTTTCCAAATCAGACAATGTGATTTTCAGGATTTGTTTTCTCATTTTGACTCTCACAGTTGAGGTCACCTATGATGTCAATTACAGGCCGACCTCATCTTTATAAGTGGGAGAACTTGCACAATTGGTGGCTGACTAAATACTTTTTTCCCCACTGTATATCTCCCATCCTTGTACATAGCCCCACATAGCTTACCAAGGGGGGTTTGCAGGGGTGAATGAAGTGGTTTTCACAAGTCCATAGAGGGATGGGGCAAAGCCAGGAGCTGCAGGGTGTTTGAAAAAGCGTCCAGTGGGCGCCGCCATTATTATGTCCTAACACGCATTGACGTTACCGAGCCGTAACGCATGCTTGTTTGCAGACTTACTGAAAATGGCCGTGGATCACTGTCTGCACATGCGTCACCTCTGCGTCTCTTTTCTGCAGTCTGGACCCTAGAGCATGCATTGCAGCTTGGTGACGGCAATGCGTGCTGGGACATAATAATGGCGGCGCCCAGGATAGTAACTACTGGGGGCTGTGTGTGGGCTCCTGCTGTATACTGGGGGCTGTGTATGGCCTCCTGCTGTATGCTGGGGGCTGTGTGTGGCCTCTTGCTGTATACTGGGGACTGAGTGCTGCCTCCTGCTGTATACTGGGGGCTGAGTGCGGCCTCCTGCTGTATACTGGGGGCTGAGTGCGGCCTCCTGCTGTATACTGGGGGCTGAGTGCGGCCTCCTGCTGTATACTGGGGGCTGAGTGCGGCCTCCTGCTGTATACTGGGGGCTAAGTGCGGCCTCCTGCTGTATACTGGGGGCTGTGTGCAGCCTCCTGCTGTATACTGGGGGCTGAGTGCAGCCTCTTGCTGTATACTGAAGGCTGTTTGTGGCCTCCTGCCGTATACTGGGGTCTGTGTTCAACCTCCTGCTATATATTGGGTTTGTATGTGTCCTCCTGCTGTATACTGAAGGCTGTGTGCACCCTCCTGCTGTATACTGAGGGCTGTGTGCGACCTCCTGCTGTATATTGGGGGCTGTGTGCAGCCTCCTGCCCATACTATATGGATGATATCTAAATACATAATCACCAATAATATGTGTCACAAGCTTCCGGCGATTACGTCGCTATCCCATAATGCTCTGTGCCGCACCGGAAGCTACGCCATATTAGCACACCCAAGTGATAGGTATGCTAACATGGCGCAGGCTAGCGGTGGCACAGGCAACACAAGCCCACGGTGCACACGCCGCCTGCAGATGCCCGCCAGCCTCCCACCGCACCTCTCCCAATGCCGCAGACTCCCTGCAGTTGACCCCCACACCCCCCTCTCCAACACCCCCCCCCGCAGTAGACCCCGTCCTACCCGCTGCTCCATTCTCTCCAGTCTTTCCTCATCCCTCCTCGTCGTCACCTTTCTCCCTGCCGCTCCTTTTTCCCCGCCGCTCTGTTCCCCCCTCCTCTCCGTTCCACTCACTACAATTGCCGGAATTCATTGTGCACACCTGGAGCCGTCGGTCACTGGACTCCACACAGGGCCCTGCGCATGCATGCTGAGGCAGAGGCATGATGGGAATTGTAGTGTTGTGTGGGTCCAGACCGTGTCTGACTACAGCTCCCTTCAGGCTCAGTGGCGGCCGCGTCCCTCTGGCTGTGTTGACGGAGCTGCCGAAGGTGAGGAGAGGCCGGAGAGGAGGAAAGAGAGGCCAGAGAGGAGGCTGAGGAGAGGGAGGCCAGAGAGGAGGCTGAGGAAAGGGAGGCCAGAGAGGAGAGGAGGCTGAGGAGAGAGAGAGGCCAGAGAGGAAATGAGGCTGAGGAAAGGGAGGCCAGAAAGGAGAGGAGGCTGAGGAGAGGGAGGCCAGAGAGAGAAGAGGAGGCTGAGGAGAGGGAGGCCAGAGAGGAGAGGAGGCTGAGGAAAGGGAGGCCAGAGACGAGAGGAGGCTGATGAGATGGAGGTCAGAGAGGAGAGGAGGCTCAGGAAAGGAAGGCCAGAGAGGAGAGGAGGCTGAGGAAAGGGAGGCCAGAGAGGAGAGGAGGCTGAGGAAAGGGAGGCCAAAGAGGGGAGGGGGCTGAGGAGACGGAGGCCAGAGAGAAGAGGAGGCTGAAGAAAGGGAGGCCAGAGAGGAGAGGAAGGGGAGGACAGGGAGGAGGTTGAGGAAAGAGAGGCCAGAGAGGAGGCTGAGGAAAGAGAGGCCAGAGAAGGAGGCTGAGGAAAGAGAGGCCAGAGGAGTAGGCTGAGGAAAGAGTGGCCAGAGGAGGAAAATGAGGAAAGAGAGGCCAGAGAGGAGAGGAGGCTGAAGAGAGGGAGGCCAGAGAGGGGAGGAGGCTTAGGAGACGGAGGTCAGAGAGAAGAGGAGGCTGAAGAAAGGGAGGACAGAGAGGAGAGGAAGGGGAGGCCAGGGAGGAGGCTGAGGAAAGTGAGGCCAGAGAGGAGGCTAAGGAAAGAGAGGCCAGAGGTGGAGAATGAGGAAAGAAAGGCCAGAGGGGGAGAATGAGGAAAGAGAGCCCAGAGGGTAAGAATGAGGAAAGAGAGACCAGAGAGGGAGAATAAGCAAAGAGAGGCCGGAGGGGGAGAATGAGGAAAGAGAGGCCGGAGGGGGAGGCTGAGAAAAGAGAGGCCGGAGGGGGAGGCTGAGAAAAGAGAGGCCGGAGGGGGAGGCTGAGGAAAGAGAGGCCGGAGGAGGAGGCTGAGGAAAGAGAGGCTGGAGGGGAGGCTGAGGAAAGAGAGGACAGGGAGAGGCTGAGGAAAGAGAGGCCGGAGGAGGAGGCTGAGGAAAGAGAGTATACAATGATAACCACTGAGCCACCGTATACTGTGCTAACTACTGAGTCACCGTATACAGTACTAATCAATGAGCCACCATATACAGTGCTAACCACTGAGCCACCATACAGTGCTAATCACTGAGCCACCATATACAGTGCTAACCACTGAGCCACCATATACTGTGCTAATCACTGATCCACCATATACAGTGCTAACCCCTGAGCCACCGTATACAGTGCTAACCACTGAGCCACCGTATACAGTGCTAACCACTGAGCCACCATATACAGTACTAACCACTGAGTCACCATACAGTGATAACCACTGAGCCACCGTATACAGTGCTAACCCCTGAGCCACCGTATACAGTGCTAACCACTGAGCCACCATATACAGTGCTAACCACTGAGCCACCATACAGTGCTAACCACTGAGCCACCGTATACAGTGCTAACCACTGAGCCACCATACAGTGCTAACCACTGAGCCATCGTATACAGTGCCAACCACTGAGCCACCATATACAGTGCTAACCACTGAGCCACCATACAGTGCTAACCACTGACCCACCATATACAGTGCTAACCACTCACCCACCGTAGTGTGCTAACCACTGAGTTACCGTATACAGCACTAACCACTGAGCCACCATACAGTGCTAACCACTGAGCCACCATATACAGTGCTAACCACTGAGCCACCATACTGTGCTAACCACTGAGCCACCGTATACAGCACTAACCACTGACCCACCATATACAGTGCTAACCACTCACCCACCGTAGTGTGCTAACCACTGAGCCACCGTATACAGTGCTAACCACTGAGCCACCATACAGTGCTAACCACTGAGCCACCATACAGTGCTAACCACCGAGCCACCTTACAGTGCTAACCACTGAGCCACCATATACAGGGTTAACCACTGAGCCACCATATACAGTGCTAACCACTGAGCCACCGTACAGTGCTAACCACTGAGCCACCGTATACAGTGCTAACCACTGAGCCACCATACAGTGCTAACCACTGAGCCACCGTACAGAGCTAACCACTGAGCCACCATATACAGTGCTAACCACTGAGCCACCATATACAGTGCTAACCACTGAGTCACCATATACAGTGCTAACCACTGAGCCACCATACAGAGCTAACCACTGAGCCACCATATGCAGTGCTAACCACTGAGCCACCATATACAGTGCTAACCACTGAGCCACCATACAGAGCTAACCACTGAGCCACCATATGCAGTGCTAACCACTGAGCCACCGTACAGAGCTAACCACTGAGCCACCATATACAGTGCTAACCACCGAGCCACCATATACAGTGCTAACCACTGAGCCACCATATACAGTGCTAACCACTGAGCCACCATATACAGTGCTAACCACTAAGCCACCATATACAGTGCTAACCACTGAGCCACCGTATACAGTGCTAACCACTGAGCCACCGTATACAGTGCTAACCACTGAGCCACCATATACTGTGCTAACCATTGAGCCACCGTATACAGTGCCAACCACTGAGCCACCGTATACAGTGCTAACCACTGAGCCACCATACAGTGCTAACCACTGAGCCACCATATACAGTGCTAACCACTGAGCCACCCTACAGTGCTAACCACTGAGCCACCATATACAGTGCTAACCACTGAGCCACCATATACAGTGCTAACCACTGAGCCACCATATACAGTGCTAACCACTGAGCCACCATATACAGTGCTAACCACTGAGCCACCATATACAGTGCTAACCACTGAGCCACCATACAGTCCTAACCACTGAGCCACCGTACAGCGCTAACCACTGAGCCACCATATACAGTGCTAACCATTGAGCCACCGTATACAGTGCCAACCACTGAGCCACCGTATACAGTGCTAACCACTGAGCCACCATATACAGTGCTAACCACTGAGCCACCGTATACAGTGCTAACCACTGAGCCACCATATACAGTGCTAACCACTGAGCCACCATACAGTGCTAACCACTAAGCCACCATATACACCAGAGGTCCCCAACTCCAGGCCTTGAGGGCCGCCAACAGTGCAGGTTTTCAGGATTTCCTTAGTATTGCACAGGTGTTAATGTGATCAAATGCACAGGTAATGATTCCAGCCCCTGTGCAATACTAAGGAGATCCTGAAAACATGCACTGTTGGCGGCCTTCGGGGCCTGGAGTTGGGGACCTATGATATACACCATATTAATCTTGCAACAACAGCATACTTTCTGGAGAGAGGACTGCACTATTCAGCGGCTATTTCTACGGCACCTGTTCATTACCCCGCACTCCCTATGCAATATCTTCGGGCCTATTTCTAGATACAATATATGGGCATAATATTGCCCTGAGGGACACAGAATACTATTGCTATATATTACCATATATGGGTGTAATGTTACCATATATGGGCATATAGTGGACTTACTCTCTCCGCCATGGCTTTTGGTGGGAAAAGATGCAGACGTTGAGATGGGTTGTGATGGATGGAGCGCTTTGCACGTGGTCTTTGCTGTCGCACTCTAGACACTTGATGGTGGTGACACAATCCTTAGCAAGGTTTTCTGTAGAGCCACAGCACCTAAAGCATACTCCAAACTTCCTTAAGAATTCCTTTCATTCTTCAAGTGGTTTCTTCCTGAAGCTGATACATTTCTTCAGGGGATGCAGCTGTTTGTGGCTAGGACACTGGCGGTTCTGGTATTTGTCGAGCCCCAGGCCTTAGGGTACTCGGGTATCAGGCACCAGGGGTAGCGTCTGCTGTGTCGCGGGGAGTGGTGACCGCCCCTGTTCCCGTGTCCTGGGTGACACTTCAAAAAGGGGTTATATTTACAGGGGATTCTATATACAGTTTACGTGACGCCACCTGTAGTTTCTGGTGATGGGTCACCAGTGCCGCCACAGTTTACTGTCATAATCTTGTTGTTGTCTTTGAACTGACTCTAACTTCTAAATACCTTTTTGAAGATGTGGAGTCTAAAACTGGATCCCATATTCTAGATGTGGCCTTACCAGTGATTTATAGAGGGATAACAATTTGTTGGGTCACTGGACTTTACCTCCTTTTATACACCCAGCG
This sequence comes from Allobates femoralis, assembly GCA_033576535.1. Lineage (NCBI taxonomy): Eukaryota > Metazoa > Chordata > Amphibia > Anura > Aromobatidae > Allobates > Allobates femoralis. The sequence goes on from JARQOC010000003.1 coordinate 40,754,017, forward strand.
ATCACACTGTTTAGATACTACTGTCAGTGATTAAGAGTTGCTTTTAAATGGTTATACATCAGCAATCGGAGCTAACACTAATCACTGCTGTTACAGGTATGTAGAGAAGTATCAGCCTATATCCTTAGACAAGTCCCACCAGGCTAGCAAGAGGACACTGCCCTCAGCTGACAAAAGATGCCACCCGGAGCTAAGAAATGAGCAAGCAGGTTCCATGGGGGAAGATAACAAGTAAGAGGGGAGCTGTGGTGCAACATCAAGATATGAAAGTGCAAGACGTCAGTGGAAGGGCAGGATTGGCGCCAACGAGTTAAAGGGAGCGGAGCTGGCTTCAGGATACCACCTTCATTGCTGAAGGAGCGAGCGAGTTAACTACCTCCTACCAAGAGCAGGTGCCTGAGCCCTGCGAGCTGTCCACAAACATCACCTGCCAAGAGCCTAATGCCTGAGCCCTGTGAGCTGTCCACAAACATCACCTGCCAAGAGCCTAATGCCTGAGCCCTGTGAGCCGTCTGCAAACATCACCTACCAAGAGCCCATGCCTGAGTTCCCTGAGCTGTCTGCAAACATCACCTACCAAGAGCCCATGCCTGAGTTCTATGAGCCGTTCACAAACATCACCTACCAAGAGCCCATGCCTGAGCCCTGTGAGCCGTCCACAAACATCACCTACCAAGAGCCCATGCCTGAGCCCTGTGAGCCATCCGCAAACATCACCTACCAAGAGCCCATGCCTGAGTTCTATGAGCCATTCACAAACATCACCTACCAAGAGCCCATGCCTGAGCCCTGTGAGCCATCCGCAAACATCACCTACCAAGAGCCCATGCCTGAGTTCCCTAAGCTGTCTGCAAACATCACCTACCAAGAGCCCATGCCTGAGTTCTATGAGCTGTCCGCAAACATCACCTACCAAGAACCCATGCCTGAGACCTGTGAGCCATCCGCAAACATCACCTACCAAGAGCCCATGCCTGAGTTCCCTAAGCTGTCTGCAAACATCACCTACCAAGAGCCCATGCCTGAACCTTGTGAGCCGTCTTTAAACATCACCTACCAAGAGCCCATGCCTGAACCTTGTGAGCCGTCTTTAAACATCACCTACCAAGAGCCCATGCCTGAGTTCTATGAGCCGTTCACAAACATCACCTACCAAGAGCCCATGCCTGAGCCTTGTGAGCCGTCTTTAAACATCACCTACCAAGAGCCCATGCCTGAGCCCTGTGAGCCATCCGCAAACATCACCTACCAAGAGCCCATGCCTGAGTTCTATGAGCCGTTCACAAACATCACCTACCAAGAGCCCATGCCTGAGCCCTGTGAGCCATCCGCAAACATCACCTACCAAGAGCCCATGCCTGAGTTCTATGAGCCGTCCACAAACATCACCTACCAAGAGCCCATGCCTGAGCCCTGTGAGCCATACGCAAACGCTGCTGGTCAAAACCTTAAGCCAGAGCTATGTGGTCAAGCTGCAGACACCACCAGTCAAGACCCAAACATTGCCTGTCAAGACCCAGAGCCTTAGTTACCTGGTCAACATATAGAGACTTATATCATTACACATGTGCAGTTTCAGCATCCTGCAATAAATAGAGGTGGGTCAGGGGAAATCTTCAATGAACGCTCCTCGTACACCCCTACACTGAGAAATCAGAAGAGCTGATAGAAGGGTTTGTAATGTGACACAGCCAAACTCAACTCCACTTCTCCTCTCCCCACACTGATTTATGATGAAGGTTAGACTAGTAGATCAGAGCTCTATGATTATGTCTCTAAGCTATGGTGGGGGTGTGTTCTTTTTTCCTCTGAGTGTTGCTGCCTGATTATAATTGGTCAGTATTATATAGGGAGAAGAAATAAACACCCCCAGTGAAGACTGCGTGACAACACCTACTAGGATTTAACAAACTTAACTCATTGGGTGCCAAGTAAGAATGGGATGTAATACCCTATGTTGCCTGCTGTATCAGCAGAGAACTCCCCAAGCTATAAAGACCAGATCACAGTAGGTTAGAGAGGTCAGCTTGGCATCGACCAGGGTAGCTTCAACCCTAAAATCATGTTATTGAATGAGAAAACTGCAAATTCTCTTCCCCCATCAATAAATATATTGTTTCATAGGTGTCCCTTTTCAAAAAATATAAAATACATTTCAACCTTTTTATCGTGTTCTGTTTTGATCTGTCACATTTTGAAGAAGCAAAGATTTTTCAGCACTAAATAATTCTTTTTAAAGTGTTTAAAGCTGTCAAAATATGCAACAAGCGTCCTCCTGCCAGACGATGAGGTGCTTGTTATCCTATCAATACTCATTAATATTAATGGTGGCACAGGAGACTGTTAACAGAGATGATGGAAAATGATTTCTTTTTGTCAATTCTCCAAAATGCTAATTGCTGATTCTGTGCAAATTCTAAATCTGGGAATTTAGCATTGTACCATCTGTGAGCTTCATGTGCAGAGCTATTTACTGGATCATTGCTTCAAGGAAGCCCCATATAGGACATACACAACGGGGTAGTAACACTGCTGCATGTCAGGCCGGCCGGCGGCTCCAGGGGCGCCGTGTGCTAAAATCACTGCTGGTCCTCCAGTGGCCCTGAGCGGCCTGGGGGGCATATGCATTCCTGCCACCCATCCCAACCCTGGACAGATCTATAGTATTAATATTCTGTAAGACCAAGTGCCTACAGGTCCAAAATATAGACTTAGGCCAGAGAAAATTCCAAGATGTTGCATTGACGTAGGCCACTAAACCACCTCTACATGTCCTGTTCTCAATTTAGTAGGAGACATGACCAAACTAATTGTTAGAACTTACCTTTAATATATATATATAGAGGTAAATAGTGGTATTATTGGGAATATCAATATGCACACCTGGTCTGACGACTTGGCTTGCCTTGATCAACCATTGTGGCATGGTAGATAGATGTTCAGAAATCAATTGTCTCAGACTATTACTTGTATATCCAGTATGTTTCTTGTATTTCCCCCATTAGTCTATTAATATACTCATTATATAAGTGCTTAGTATGCAGGAAGGCTTTCTTTTCTCCCTGAACGTCTCTATATAATAAATTGGTATCCATCCCCCGCACATGAACTGTTCAATGGAGATTCCCTCTACAATAGTAAAATGGAACAGATTTAAAGAGTGTTCATTATAAGAAGCCTCCAGACCTCATTTATTCTGGGCGTATGACCTATAAATGCATTATATGTAAATCTATACATTGAAGGCCGGCTGCAACATCTGCACGAGATGAGCCGGACCTCCGGAACATTACCATACTGGTGTTTAGTTTGCAGAATTTAACATTAAACAATCTGGAGCAAAAAAATAAAAAACTAAACGTGCTAAAGTGTTAACTAACAAGGGGAGAAATTTAAAAAGGTTTCCCCCACAAAGTTTATTTTAATCAATAGATCTTGGATTAATACTAATTTCCACAATTCTTATATATGTGTCAATGCTATGTACTGTGTAATGGATGTGTCTGACCTAACAGGGACATGGTCTGATCATACCACATCTCCTGTGCTGAGATAATCTTATATATGTATCCCTGCTATGTACTGTGTAATGGATGTGTCTGACCGTACAGGTACATGGTCTGATCATACCACATCTCCTGTGCTGAGATAATCTTATATATATGTCCCTGCTATGTACTGTGTAATGGATGTGTCTGACCGTACAGGGACATGGTCTGATCATACTACATCTCCTGAGCTTAGATAATCTTATATATGTGTCCCTGCTATGTACTGTGTAATGGATGTGTCTGACCGTACAGGTACATGGTCTGATCATACCACATCTCCTGTGCTGAGATAATCTTATATATATGTCCCTGCTATGTACTGTGTAATGGATGTGTCTGACCGTACAGGGACATGGTCTGCTCATACTACATCTCCTGTGCTGAGAGAACCTTATATATGTGTCCCTGCTATCTACTGTGTAATGGATGTGTCTGCTGATGCCGGGATAAGCAAAGTGTACTGTGTTCTTTAAAAGTTACAAATTAATAAATAAATGTTTGATTAATGTCTCTAAGGGGTTGCCTAGTCCCCCTAGAGACCTTACACCCACTCAGGTGAGCTTATCCAGCTATAATCTGTAATGCACAAATGCGCCGGGCTCCTCAGAGCTGTGCGCATGACCCCACAAACTGCCCCCCTCCTCGTGTCGGTAGACCTGTCCCTGCACCCCCTCTTATCTTTTCTATCTTTTTTGCTGAATAAAACTATGTATTAAAGTAAAGAATACAGGTTATAATTACATGTTGTGCCAGTTTCTGTTTCTGTAAGTACCCATAGGCGGGGCTGTCTGCTGCTCCCTCCGCCCACTTATTAATTATGCACGCCCCTTCTGGGCTTGCTGCAGTGCTGAGTGCCAGGCCCTGTCATGAAAGGGGCGGTGCTACCGGTATGACGCTATTTTAGCCCCGCCCCTTTCATGACACGGCCAGGCTCTTATCACTGAAGCAAGCCCAGTAGGGGAGTGCATAATTAATAAGCGGGCGGAGGGAGCAGCAGACAGCCCCGCCTATACAGAAACTGAAAATCACACAACACGTAATTATAACCTGGATTCTCTACTTTAATACATAGTTTTGTTCAGCAAAAGGGATAGCTAGAAAAGATATGAGGGGGTGCAGGGACAGGTATATAGATACGGGGGGGGGCAGTTTGTGGGGGCATGCGCGCCGCTCTGAGGAGCCCGACGCATTTGTACATTACGGATTAAAGCAGGATAAGCCCACCTGAGTGGGTGTAAGGTCTCTAGGGGGACTAGGCACCCCTTAGAGACATTAATCAATCATTTATTTAATACATTTATCGATTTACTATACATAGAACAGTTTTCTCATCCCTGTGGCAGCAGGGATGAGCAAACTATCCGGTAACACGTTGCTCAGGGTTACACAGCCTGAGCAATCCGGTTCCTGCATTGCGGATGCTAAAACCGCTCCGAAAACTGCAGCCTGCATGATTTTTACTGCAGGCTGCAGAGCCGGAGACGGAAACCGGATTGCTTGTGAAGGAATCCGGTTTTTAGCATTGGCTCCTATGAGGAGCGTTTCTTGAAAGCTCAAAACTGGATCAGGTTTTAAAAAAAAAAACGTAGATGTGACCCTAGCCAATGTAGACTTCTAATTTCAACTGTATGTGTGTTCATTATATATACATATACATATACATATATTTCTAATATATAAAGCTGAGTGTATGTGTGCAGGTGTGTATGTATGTATCAAGCACCACCCACTCTCCATAGCCATGCCCACTCCCCATAGCCATGCCCACTTCACAGCCTACATCTCCACATATCCCCGCCTCCCACACATAGCCCTGCCCCCAGGACTATGTAAAGGGTTGGAGCTATGTGTAAGGGTAGAGCTATGAAGGGGAGAGGATACTGGGAGGGGGCAGGGCTATGATACAAACCTGCACCCTTTCCCCCAAAACGGGGAAAAGCGGGGCAGGATGGAACCAGAGGAGCAGGATGGTGGCGGGGGTTGGGGGGCAAGATGGAGCCGGAGGAGCAGGATGGTGGCGAAGGGGCAGGATGGAGCCGGCGGGGCAGGATGGAGGTAGGGGGCAGGATGGAGGCAGGGGGGCAGGATGGAGGCGGGGGAACAAAAATAGTGGTGGGCTGGATGGAGCGAGCTGGGCAGGATGGAGCGAGCGGGGCAGGATGGAGCGAGAGGGTCAGGATGAAGCCGGAGGAGCAGGATGGAGCTGGAGGAGCAGGGTGGAGGCGGAGGAGCAGGATGGAGGTGGGGGGGGCAGGATGGAGGCAGGGAGACAGGATGGAGGTGGGGGGGGCAGGATGGAGGTGGGGGGGCAGGATGGAGGTGGAGGAGCAGGATGGAGGCGGAGTAGCAGGATGGTGGCGGGGGCAGGATGGTGGCGGGGGCAGGATAGAGCGCGCAGGGCAGGATAGAGCCGGAGAAGCAGGATGAAGCCGGGGAAGCAGGATGGAGCCGGGGGAGCAGGATGGTGGCAGGGGGGCAGGATGGAGCGAACGGGGCAGGATGGAGCAAGTGGGGCAGGATGGAGCTGGTGGTCAAGGATGATGGCGAGCGGGGCAGGATGGAGCCGGCGGGGTAGGATGGATGCGGGGGGACAAGATGGAGCGAGCGGGGAAGATTGGAGCCAGCGGAGCAGGATGGTGGTGGGGGGGCAGGATGGAACTGGCAGGGCAGGCTGATGGCGGGGGGGGGCAGGATGGTGGGGAGGGGGCAATATGGTGGTGGGGGTGCAGGATGGAGCCGGCGGGGCAGGATGGAGCCGGCGGGGGGCAGGATGGAGCCGGGGGGGCAGGATGGAGTCGGGGGGTGGGCAGGATGGAGCCGAAGGGGCAGGATGGAGCCGGAGGAGCAGGATGGGGTGAGGGGGCAAGATGGAGCCGGCGGGGCAGGATGGTGGCAGGGGGGGAAGAATGGAGCAAGTGGGGGGGCAGGATGGAGCGGAGCGGGGCAGGATGGATACGGGGGGCAGGATGGAGGCGCTCCTCCTGCCCCCTTCCGCTCTTCCTGCCCCCCTCTCTCCCCATGACCCCCCTTCCTCTGCCCCCCCAATCCCTGCAGCCCCCACTCCCCCTGCCTTTTTCCCCGGCTCCTCAATGGTGATAAAAATGAAAAAATCCCATAAGGATACTTACCTTCCGCAGGCACGCTCCACTTGTCTTCTAGCTCCCAGGACAGGACCTGTCATTGCCTGGGAAACCGATCAGCTGATAGGTTTCCCAGGCAACTATAGGTCCTCAAGTCCTTTAGTAGGTAGAAGACAGGTGGAGTGTGCCTGCGGAAGGTAAGTATCCTTATGGGATTTTTTTCATTTTTATCACCATTGAGGAGCCGGGGGGCAGGGGGAGTGGGGGCCGCAGGGAGCAAGAGGGGCAGAGGGAGGGAGGGCCTCAGGGATCGCGGGCAGGAGAAACGGGGGGCTGTGAGGAGAGACTGTGTGTCCCAGCTATTTGGCAGCAAATAGGCGTGAAATTCGAACTTTGAATTCTTGCGCCTATTTGCATAGTCTGCGCTTATTGCCGCCCGCCTCTGGCGGGCACCAATGAGCAGCCTGTGTCTGGCGCGCAACTTCGGTGACAGACACACTCAAAAAACCCTTAGACAATTATATAGTAGATACTGTATATCACATCCAATTGTGGAAATTAATATTATTGAAAGATCTATTGATTAAATGAACTGTGTTCGTGGAGAGAACCTCTTGAGTGTTCCAACAAAGACAAATACGGGGGAAACGTGAAAGGTTTTCTGATTTATTCAGCAGCTGGAAATGATTCTGGCGCCTGCTCCAGCGCCTGTGTCATCGTCATGTATGTTTCATGAAGTTTGGGGCCGTGAATGATTGCACACGAGATGCACAGACCGGTAACTGCAGGGTTGGAGCTTGTGATTACACCACAATCTACACCGGATCCATTGTATTCAGACGTGATGATCAGGTAGAGAAATAGATGAAAAAAAACACTGCTGAAAATGAAGTTCAAAGCGTCTCACAAGACCGAAGTGCTGGAGCAGACTTCATTTATGTGCAGAGGTGAAATGTCTCCAGGCTCCCAGTCAGCGGTCATAAATTCTCCTGAACCCTCTAACACCTGACATTAACGACACTGTAACACCTGATAAATGGAGAATACAGCTGAGCAAATTCTCATCATCACCTATACACCCTCTCTCTTTCTCTCCCTCTTTCTTTTCTCTCTCTCTCCCTCTCGCCCTCTCTCTTTTTCTTTGTCTCTCGCTCCCCCTCTCTCTCTTTCTCTTTATTGCTCTCTCCCCCTTTCTTTCCCCCCTTCTCCCTCTTTCTCTCCCTGTCTCTGTCCTCTCATCTCTCTCCCTCTTCTTTTTCTCTCTTTCTCTCTCTCTTTTTCTTTCTCTCTCTCTTTGTCTTCTCTCCTTTTTCCCCCCTCTAACTCCTCTTTCTCTTTTCTCTCCTGTCTCCATCTCATCTTTCCCCCCTCTTTCTTTCTCCCTCTCTTCTCTCCCTCTGTCCCTCCTCTTTCTATCTCTTACTCTCTCTTTCTCTCCTGTCTCCCTCTCTCTCTCCCCCTTTTTCTTTCTCCATCTCCTCTCTCCCCCTGTCCCTCCTCTTTCTCTCTCTCTTTTTCTTTCTGTCTTACTCTCTCTCTCTCCCCTCTCTCTCTTTCTCTCCCTCTCTCTGTCCTCTCATCTCTCTCCCTCCTCTTTCTCTCTCTTTCTATCTCTCCTTTTTCCCCCTCTCCTTCCTCTTTCTCTCTCTCCTCTCATCTCTCTCCCTCCTTTTTCTCACTTTTCTCTCCTGTCTCCCTCTCTCTCCCCCTTTTTCTTTTTCCCTCTTCTCTCTCCCCCTGGCCATCCTCTTTCTTTCTCTCTCCCTCTCTATGTCTCTTTCATTCTCCCTCTTCTCTCTCCCCTTGTCCCTCCTCTTTCTTTCTCTCTCCCTCTCTATCTCTCTTTCTTTCTCTCTCCCTCTCTATGTCTCTTTCTTTCTCTTCTCTGACAAGTTTTTCATTGGCCCCTGGATATAACCACATAGGATCTGATTTTCACCTTGTAGTATCCGTCAAAGTTTTTGCCCCAAATTGTTGAAATTGGCGCTCGTGGTTCAGAAGTTTTGCACAAATTTAAAAAATGCTTTTTAATTTTTTCTATAATATTTTTTGCAATTAAATGATAATATCTGGCATTTCTTTGAATTCAATGTACTGGGCCGCACACAAACAGTCCAGATACCTTCCCACTGAATTCTATAAGAATAAACGGTTTGCAGGAACCAGCTGATAGGGATGACAGGAGCCCGCGTCTTACAAGGGGAGAGGCAGACTCACCAGCCATCTTCATTTCTGACTTATCTTTAATGCTGAAGATTGTAGATTGGAAGGAAAATTAATTCATATCTATTATATAATTGCGAATGCTGCGAGTGCCCCTTTGTCGTCATGTGGATACGAACGAAGCATTGGCCGCGCAGCGGCCATTGCGAGCCGGCGAGTCGCTATGCCCGCGCAGCGGGCATGGCGAGTCGAAGCATTGGCCGCGCAGCGGCCATTGCGAGTCGCTCTAAGGCGACTCGCTATGCCCGCGCAGCGGGCATGGCGAGTCGCCTTAGCAGCGCGAAGCATTGGCCGCGAAGCGGCCATTGCGAGTCAGAGACTCGCTCTGCTAGAATCCCGATGCATTGTGCATCGGGCACCCATCTAGTAATCCTATAACAGGTAATGCTGCATGTAATATGTTCAGCACCATGGACAGCACCGGCTGCAGCTACAGGACCCAGGAGGCCTAAACTTTACTTTGTAGATTGCTCATTGTCTTATCTACAGAGATTCTGTTCTCTGTGTCAGATAATATACATCTAATTATAACTGCAGTTATTCAGTCCCATAAAGATACCATCTGCTGCACAGAGAAAGAGGCCCCTGTGTAATGGGAATGTTCATATAAAGCCTCCATTAATAGTGCACTCACATAATAAAGTAACAGTTACACTGTAACTAGAAAGCAACATCGATAGGAGGGAGAGAGGGAAGAGAGAGGAGAGGAAGGAGAGAGAGAGACAAGAGAGGGGAGAAAGGAGAGAGAGAGGAGAGGAGAAGGAAGAAAGTGGAAAAAAGGGGGAGAGGGAAAAAGGGGGGAGAGGGGAGAAAGAGAGGAGAGAGGGAAGAGAGAGGAGAGGAAGGAGAGAGAGAGAAGAGAGGGAGAGAAAGGAGAGAGAGAGAGGGGAGAAAGGAGAGAGAGAGAGAGGAGAAGGAAGATAGTGGAAAAAAGGGGAGAGGGAAAAAGGGGAGAGAGGGATGAGAGAGGAGAGGAAGGAGAGAAAGAGAGAGACAAGAGAGGGGAGAAAGGAGAGAGAGAGAGAGGAGAAGGAAGATAGTGGAAAAAAGGGGGAGAGGGAAAAAGGGGAGAAAGAGAGGAGGGAGAAGAGATGGGAGAGAGAAAGGGAGAGGACAGAGAGGGGGGAGGTAGAGGGGAGAGAGACAAGAAAGAAGAGAGAGGGGAGAAAAGATAAAGAGGAGAGAGGGGAAGAGAGAGGAGGGAGGTAGAGATGAGAATGAGAAGAGAGAGGGGAGAAAGGAGAGAAAGAGGAGACAGGGGGAGAGATAGGAGGAAGGTAGAGGGGAGAGGGAGAAGAGAGGAGGAAGGTGGAAGAGAGAGAATGAGAGGAGAGGGGAGAGAGATAGAGGAGAGACAGGGAGAAGAAGAAAGAAAGAAAGAAAGAAAGAAAAGAAAGAAAGAAAGAAAGAAAGAAAGAAAGAAAGAAAGAAAGAAAGAAGATGTGAGAGAGGGAGAGAAGAGGTAGGTAGAGGAGAGAGATGAGATGGGGCAAGAGAAAAAGAGGAGAGGGGAGAAAAGAGAGGAGAGGGGGAGAGAGTGGAGACAGAACAGAGAGAAGAGAGAGAGAGAAAGGGGAGACAAGAGAAAGATGAGCAAGAGAATAGAAAGAGGAGAGAGAGGGGAAAAGAGAGGTGGGAGGGGGAAGAGGAGAAAAATGAGAAAGAGGGGGGAGAGAGTAGAACGGGAAGAAAGAATGGGGTAGAGGGGAGTGAGCAGGAGAGAGAAGAGATTGGTGAGAGAGAGAAAGAGAGAGGACAGAATAAAGAGAGCAGAGAGGGGGGAAAGGCGAGAGAAGAGGGGGCATAGAAGGGAAGAGAGAGGAAAGGAGAGAGAGGGTGAGAGGAAAGAGGAGGGAGGATAGGGAAGAGAGAGGAGAGGGTAGAGAGAGGAAAGGAGAAAAGGCAGAGAGAGAAAAGAGAGGGGGGAGAGAGGGGAGAGAGTAAATGAGAGGGGGAATGATTGAAGAGAGGAAAAATAGGGAGAGGAGACAGGGAGGAGAGGTGAGAGAGAGGAGAGGATTGATGGAAGAGAGGACATAAGGGGGAGAGAGAGGGGTAGAGGAGGAGGCAGAGTAGGTTGACACCATCAGCAGACTCTGCAAACAGTGCCCCCAGGATGCCATGGAGGATGAGGCACATTTATTTCTGAGGTGCCCCAAATACTCCACTGTAATGGACACTTACTTCAGGAGACTGTCTGATCACTTCCATGGAGGTGGAAGAGAAACTGCAATGCTAACATGTACTTAGTCCTGCTAATAAAGCTTATTTGAATGTGAGTAGAGAGAGAGAAAGGAGAAAAAAGAGAGAGAGTATTAGGACTTTGGATCGTCTACTGACATTCTGTTGTCTTGCCCCTTTTCTAGATGGTGTCCACTGCTTCAATATTGTTCATATGATCCTCCCTTTTGCCTTTATAAACCTCAGCCTACTATCTAGCCATGCTCGAGTATTCAGTTTGAATCCCTGACTTAGAGTGCTTTAACCAGTCTGCTCCACCTCCTGCTATCTTCTCCAGCTTATCCAGCAACTGCCATTGGACTCCAGTAATCTCACCTGCCTCCAGCTACCTTCCTGCTTTCATCTGCCTGTGTTTAGTTCCCTGACTCTGCTTCTGTTTCACCAATGCCTGTGTCACATTAGCATTGTGTGCCATGCCAGCACTTACTGAACTATTGTTTATTGTGCAGATGCAGCTCTCTGGACATTCGGGACTCTTTTAAAGCTGCATTGCACTAATATGTATTGGACTTCTTTTTCTTCATCAGTTTCTCACCGTGAGAATTACTTCTAGAGACTTTCTTATTTATGTTATCGTGCTAGATCTATTTGTAAAGACTTTCAGATGTGACTCATTTGCTGCACCTTTACATTTGGTTTAAGTCTGTCTGTGCTCCCACTGCTAATAGATCTTGGAGTAATCCTACAGTAGATTACAGAGAGAGAGATGGAATGGATAGTATACAGGTGCATCTCAATGATTTAGAATATCATGAAAAAGATAATTTTTTTCAATAATTCATTACATAAAGTGAAACACATATATAGAGTCATTACACACAGAGTGATCTATTTCATGTGTTTATTTCTGTTAATGTTGATGATTATTGAACCGAAAGGTCATTATATTAGAAAATTAAAGTAGGGAGAATGAAGGGTTAAAAACCACGCTGCTGTATTCCATGAGACATCAAAGGGTGAATATAATATTGATTTATTAGTCAACGCGTTCAGGGCTCCCTGGACCCATCCTCAGGACAAATTAATATCATATTGTCATGTTTCAGGGAGGCCTGAAACACGTTGACTCAACGTATTTCAGGCCTCCCTGAAACATGACAATATGATATTAATTTGTCCTGAGGATGGGTCCAGGGAGCCCTGAACGCGTTGACTAATAAATCAATATTATATTCACCTTTTGATATCTTGTGGAATACGGCAGCGTGATGTTTAACCCTTCATGCTCCTTACTCTATATGCACCACGCTGGGGACTGCAGCAGCCGTGATCTGCTTTTATAGTGGTTGTGACTCTCACAACCACACAAGATGAAGGGTCTCTCAGACCCTTCATCTTCCCTACTTTCATTTCCTGAGATAATGACCTTTTGGGTTTTCATTGACTGTAAGTCATAATCATCAACATTATCAGAAATAAACACTTGAAATAGATCCCTCTGCGTGTAATGACTCTTTATAATACATGAGTTTCACTTTATGTATTGAATTACATTAACTTTTTGATTATATTCTAATTCATTAAGATGCAGCTCTAGATAGATAGATAATTATGGGATGGATAGATACATGATAGATAGATCCCAGAGAGATTGAATGCTGAGATCAGGACTCTGTTGGGGCCGGATCATCACTTCTAGGACTCCTTGTTCTTCTTCAAGCTGATTATATTTCTTAAGGCCCCGTTACACGGTATGATATCGCTGAAACGTCATGGGTTTGGAGTCGTTCAAACGACATCGTTACTAGGTAGTTGCGTGTAATATCGAGATAGGCTGCCTTCACATCACGTTTTTTGGCTGCCCGTGGGGATCCCTGCATTCGGATGCCTCTCCCTCCTCTATCTCCTCTCCCCTGCTCGTGTATCCTGTCCCCTGTCTTGTGCCCTATCCTGTCCCCTCCTCTTTCCTCCGGTATGTTAAAAAATAATAAATCTCCTTCTGGAGGATACTTCACCTTTCTGGCGGCTCCAGTGATGTGACCGACTGTACTGGGTGAAGGACCTCTTGTGACGTCACCGAGCCGATCAGCTGACATGTCAGCTGATCAGTGCTGTGACGTCACGAGAGGTCCTGCACTCAGATGGAGACTGCCACATCACCGGACTGCCGGAAAGGTGAAGTATCCTCCAGGAGGAGATTTATTCTTTTTTACATACCGGAGGGGAGAGGACAGGGGAGAGGGGGTATAGGATAGAGAACAGGGGGAGAGGAGATAAAGCAGGGAGAGACAGGGACAGACAGGGAAGATGCAGGGTTATGTACTGAGCACTGCTTCTGGGCATGCTCAGTATATAACCACGGAGCCTACATCCGATCCGATGTAGACTCGGATCCGATGTCCATAGGCTCCCATTGTATCTTCCTACGGACCATCATGGATCCGTGGTGTACGATTTTAGTCACAGACACCAAAATCGCATCAGGCTGCGATTTTGGATCCGTGACTAAATCGTAAGGCTACGGATTGTGCTTAACTTGAATGGCAATAGAGACACATCCGAGCACATCGGAGCCCCATAGGGATACATGGGTGGCAAAATCGCATCCGAGTGTATCCGATTTGACACGGATACACTCGGATGCCCAAAAATTGTGATGGGAAGGCAGCCATACTATTACGATAAATCGTTGGATCGTTGACCGCAGATTTGAGAACATGTTCTCAAATCAGACGATCCTCGATCAGGCAACCTGCTGCATCGTTGTGTGTGACACCGCACTAGCGATGTCGTTAACGACTTCCCCTATTCACAACAGTGAACAAGTATCGATCGCTGGGTTGTGCGAACGATAGCTGCTCGCTGGATCGTTGGTGCGTCGTCCACGATATCTAGACGTGTGACATCTCACCAATGGTCTCTAAACGATGTCCAAACGACCGCGCGTCCACGAGATCGTTGGTCGTCTGTAACGGTACCTTTAATGATATTGGCTGGATGTTTGGGGTTGTTGACCAGATGTAGAGTAAAGAGATCAGAAAGAGGAGAGACGTTAGAAGGGGAAACAGATAGATAGATAGATAGATAGATATAGACAGACTGACTGTACTGCAGTTTCTGCAATACTTATTCAGGTATGATGAGAGATGACGCAGCGCAGGGACCTCCTGCCGGGAGAACACAGTTAGTTACACAGAAAATGAGACGTGAAATGTTCCCGCACGACGTTCATCCATTAATTGGCACCGTAGTTATTACAAGAAGCCACTGACATGGCGGTGTGCCTGTGTGTCGCTTATTCCCCACTTACCTTTCTCTCTAGTCCAGTAGGTATTATGTAATGTGACGATGAGCGGTGTCTCTATGTGATGTGGCACCGCCGAGTGACCGTCACTCTACAATACAGATTCACAAAATAACGTCCTGACATTCCGCCGGTTCTGTGTGTCTACTGCACTCACTGTGGCTCTTTATTTCGTGCTTTTAGTCCCTTTTTATGTGTTTTCTGATGATTTCGCCTGATCTAACATTTGTGAGTTTTTTGAAAAGTCGCAAAATTGTCAACTTTAATTTACGCCTGGCATCTCGGCACAATCTTTGCTACATTTTAGCCCAATCGTGTTTTTCGTGCCCTAGAAAAAGTTACAGATCAAGTTAAAGAACATTTGTTTGTTTAGTGCATGTCATTTTTGTAACTTTGGCGTAAAAACATCAACTAATACCAAACTACAAAAAAGAAGAGCGACCACAAAAGCTCCCAAAGGATGAGTGGCCCCGAGTGTAACCGGAGCATCTATTCTTAACTACAGGGAGTATCCAGGAGGCTATAGATGTGATTGTGTATTGGCTGTGTAGTGTGCGGCACGTGGACATACCGGGAAGCTCCCACCGGTGACAACTGAAGGACAAGTCAACAGCAAAAGAGGAAATTTAGGACAATTCAGATGCACCATATATACTGTACAGAATGGCGTAAAGCACATGTAGTACTACTGCTTCCTCTATTACTACCACTACAGGGTGGGCCACTTATATGGATGCACCTAAATAAAATGGGAATGGTTGGTGATATCAGCTTCCTGTGTGTGGCACATTAGTATATGGTAGGAGTAAACCTTTTCCAGATGGGTGGTGACCATGGCGGCCATTTTGAAGTCGGCCATTTTGGATCCAACTTTATTTTTTTCAATGGGAAGAGTCATGTGACACATCAAACATATTAAGAATTTCATAAGAAAACAATGGTGTGCTTGGTTTTAACATAACTTTATTCTTTCATGATTTATTTACAAGTCTCTCTTTCTTTACAGCCATTGGCATGTCGCAGAGGTTAACACATGAGGAGCGGATAGAATTTGTGTTGATGTCTGGTGAAGGTGTGGAGCCCACAGGGATGGGGTACTCGGTACCGGACCGGGGTACTGCTGGGGATATCACGGCGGTTTTGATCCGGACCGTGTCCCATGTTCTGCAATAAATGGGGGGATATTTACAGGGGAGTTTATCGTGACGCCACCCACGGGTTGTGGTCAGTGAGGGGACCAACCCTGCTGCAGAACCTCCGGGGATGATGTTTGGCAGCTGGTTGATGTAATGGCTCTCCCCGGGACAGTGGTAGTTATAGTCTATGATTGAGGCTATAGATGTTGCAGGATAGGGGTAGTAGTAGAGATGATGATCGTTAATGAGGGAGAGTAGGACTTGAGTGCAAGGATCACACAGACTCACGGTTTTGTAGTTTTCCAAGGCTTTACTGCAGATGATATTTGGCAGAGTACTGTCCACGGAGTCTGTACCGGGGACGGGTTGCTCCCACCCTGTCCTGGTCCTCAGCTTCCTACTCCTGCACCTTGTGTGTGGCCCTGCTGCCGCTTTAGCTAGGCTGCTGGCCCTGTTTCTCCTCACAGGTACCCCCTTTGCTAGGCAACTTGAGTCTTTCTGTGTGCTTCTGGCCCCGCCGTGTTGCTTTGCTGAGGTACAGTGTAGATATTCAACCTCCACTATCACGGTGTTTACTGTGCTGCGTGTGTCAGTCACAGTTTCGGATCTGGTCTGTGCGCTCCTCCGGGCCGAGTTATGAGGTAACTCAGTCTCCCAGATATGTTCTCCTGTTTCTCTTACTCCTTCCCTCAGACCCTGGCTAGGCCTGGAAGTGGGTATCAGGCTGTGGAGAAGCCTAAGGCAGCCCCTTTACAACACCAGTCTTTCTTCCTCAATCCTCCCAGGAACTGCACTCACTCCAACTCCAGCTACAACTGACTGTCACTACCACTCTGAGGTAAACAACATTAGCTCCTCCCCCTCTTCCAGGTGCCACTTAAGCTCCACCCACCACTCTGCTCTTCCCCACTTCCTCTCCTCAGACCAGAATATATCAGGGAGCTGTTTGAGCTCCCCCTTCTGGCCTAGAGGTGCTAGAGCAGTGTTCAGTGTTGTGTGGGGAGTTAACCCTTGTGATGTTACTGTGGCACATTAACCCCTGGGGTGCCACATTCCCCCTTAGTTAAGAACAGTACTTCGGGACTGTGGAAAAACAAACAAACAGTTAACACAATATTTACAGAGTCTTAAAATGTAAAAAGTACAAAAATCACTAAAATTCAAAAGAGTCCAAAAAGTTAAAAAAGCAGTCTTTCCGGGGGTTTAGTCTATTGCCAGTTAACTGTCCAATAATCATTCCAACACGCTGGGCTTCAGTTAGGGGGTACATCACATAGTAAGCTTTTATCTTGGCAATAAAGTCGTTAAGAGTGCTAGGCTCACCGGAGTATTGGGGCAGCCACATTGCCCCCGGAGTATACGGCATCAGGAACGGCATGATGGGTGCTGCTCCTTGCGCCACTGCACCGCGAGATGCTTCTCTGTTATCCGGCACTGGAATTTTGC
The DNA here is from genome assembly GCA_033576535.1 of Allobates femoralis. Classification (NCBI taxonomy): domain Eukaryota; kingdom Metazoa; phylum Chordata; class Amphibia; order Anura; family Aromobatidae; genus Allobates; species Allobates femoralis. Next base: position 40,770,938 of record JARQOC010000003.1, read on the forward strand.
TGGCTGCTCTGCCGCTGCCCGCTCTGTAATGGCGGAATTTGAAAATTACAGTCCTTGTGACGCAGTTCAAATTCAGTTTGCCGCGCGCTCAGCAATGGCGGCAGATTCAAAACAGTCACTAATCACAGCACACAATGCCCGGTTTACCAGGCATGGTAGATCCTGTTCGTGATGCCAAGTTGTGGAGCCCACTGGGATGGGGTACTCGGTACCGGACCGGGGTATTGCTGGGGATATCACGGCGGTTTTGGTCCGGGCCGTGTCCCGGGTTCCGCAATAAATGGGGAGATGTTTACAGGGGAGTTTGTCATAACGCCACCCACAGGTTGTGGTCAGTGAGGGGACCACCGCTGCTCCAGAACCTCCGGGGATGATGTTTGGCAGCTGGGAATGTAATGGCTCTCCGCGGGTAGAGCTTGATTCCCGGGGCAGTGGTAGTTATAGTCTATGATTGAGGCTATAGATGTTGCAGGATAGGGGTAATAGTAGAGATGATGACCGTTGGTGAGGGAGAGTGGGACTTGAGTGCAAGGATCACACACGGTTTTGTAGTTTTCCAAGGCTTTACTGCAGATGATATTTAGCAGAGTATTGTCCACGGAGTCTGAATCGGGGACGGGTTGCTCCCACCCTGTCTGGGTCCTCAGCTTCCTACCAGTACCCGAGTCATTGCAGCAGATTTCAATGCAAGACACACTACAAGACCACCCGTCTCCCAGGCTACAGTTAGCAAACTGCTTGCCAAATTTCATGAAACAGGTTCAGTGTTGGATTTGCCAAAATGTGGACGCAAGAAAACTGTCACTAATGAAGAAACATCAGTGGCCGTCCTAGCTTCATTCAGCAAGAGCCCACAGCGTAGCACTCGCCGCATTTTACTGGAGAGCGGCATCAGTCCAACATCCCTTCGGTGGATATTAGCTTCTCACAAATGGCCCCTTACAAAAAGCAGCTGATGAAGCATCTCAACCAGGATGATCCAGAACAGCGCACTGAATATGCAGAATGGAAAAACAAAAATTGGAACAGGACCCTCAGTTTACACAGAACATTATGTTCAGTGATGAGGCAAACTTTTTTGGGAATGGTGAAGTTAACAAACAAAACCACCATTATTGGTCTGACACTAACACACAGTGGGCAGAGCCCTCCAAGACTGTTGAAACACAAAAATTGAGGGTATGGTGTGGTATACGGGGTACAAAGATAGTGATGCCATTCTTCATCAATAGAAACCTCAATGCCACTGGACATTATTATTATTTATTTATTTATTTATTTATCTATAAAGTACTATTGATTCCATGGTGCTATACATGAGAATGGGTTACATACAAACAAGTTAAAAATACAACGAACAAAGTAGCAGTGACAGACTGGTACAGAGGGGAGAGAGGACCCTGCCCTTGCGGGTGTATATTCTACAGGGCAGTGGGGAGGAAGACAGTAGGTTGGGTTTACTCTAGTGGTGGTGGAGCTCCGGGTCCAGTGGTGGTGAGGTGGCTCTGTGGTCATTGCAGGCTGTGGGCTGTTCTGAAGAGATGGGTTTTCACATTCTGCTTGAAGGTTCCGAGTGTGGGGGACAGTCAGACGTTTTGGGGTGCAAAGTTCCAGAGGATGGGGGATGCTCGGATGAAGTCTTCCAGGCAGTTAGATGAGGAACGTACAAGTGTGGAGGAAAGAAGGAGGTCTTGGGAGGATCGAAGATTACAAGTTGGTTGATATTGGGAGATTAGTTCAGAGATATATGGGGGGACAGATTGTGGACGGCTTTGTAAGTCAATGTTAGTAGTTTGAATTGGATACGCTGGTGAATTGGGAGCCAGTGGAGGGATTTGCAGAGGAGAGAAACAGAGGAATAGCGAGGAGAGAGGTGGATTAGTCGGGCAGCAGAGTTAAGAACAGATTGGAGACGTGGAGAGGATTTCTAGGAGTCCCGTACTCACTGTGTTTTCCCCCTGCAGCGTTAATTTAGCTGTGTTGCAGGTTTCCGGACTTTTGCATCATTGCAGCATGTTAATTTCAGGCTGTGGAGTCAGAAGGGATCTCCAGCGGGTGAATTCAGGAGAAGCCGCCCTGCACCCCCTGCAGATCGTGGGCAGCGGGCGGCTGCGCTCACCCTGTGCTCATCCGCGGCTTCCCGCAGGTCTGGAGGTGCTGTGTCTAACACACACTGCCTCCGGATCATGTGCTCATACCCTGAAACAATAAAACACACACAAAATTACACATTAAAATTATATGCACGGTTATGTCTCTAAACAGAACTCTGATTCCATCTGGAAATCAGTCATCATAAAGTGATCTGAAATATTTAGCCTACGGTAATTATACGATTTTTAAAAGAAAAAGAAAAAAGGACGTCTTCACTATGAAAGGTCCATGGACTTTCTTCTGAATTATGTTCAATGATTTTCATTTGTGTTCCAGAGGGTATGTAGTTTTAATGTGTAAATACATAGTCAAGTAATTTCTCCAGATATAATTTGTTATAAAGATCCTTGCATTTGGCCTTTGGAGGATCTGTTCGCTCTCCCTTGCTCCGGCAGTAATAGATAGTGGGCACTTTCAGTCAAGGCAGCACTGTAGTGGATCCATCTTCAGGGTCTGAGTTCGGGGTGATCCTCCCGATTCCGGGCTCCCGGTATATGGATGATCCAACTGCATGCCTTGCACTAGTGGGCTCCGCTGTATCTTTCACAGACTGCGCTGTGTTACCTGAGCGTGACTTGGGTAAATCAGGATTGGTGATCCTTTTAATCGGGATTAGTTGTGTTCCTGCTCGTCAGCAGCCACCTGCATAGACCTGCCGATCTAATTCGCTTTCCCTTAAAAATCGTATAATTAGGCAAACTATATCAATTCACTTTATGATGACTGATTTCCGGATGGAAACATAGCTATGAGGAAGGTCTGTTTAAGAAATAACTGTGCATAGAATTTTATTGTGCAATTTTGTGTGTGTTTTATTGGTTTAACATTGTGATGTTTTTGTAGTGAAGTATAAAATTGAATTTTAATGACAATAATTTCTGGTGTTTTCCATTAGCATGCTCCAAGTTTATTTATTTGCATCTACTTCTACTAATACTTCTACAACTACTTCTACTACTTCTACTCCTTCTACAACTACTTCTACTATTCTAGTCATTCTACTACTACTTCTACTACTTCTAAAACTACTTCTACAACTACTTCTACTATTCTACTCCCACAACTACTTCTACTATTCTAGTCATTCTACAACTACTTCTACTATTCTACTCCCACAACTACTTCTACTATTCTAGTCATTCTACAACTACTTCTACTATTCTACTCCCACAACTACTTCTACTATTCTACTCCAACAACTACTTCTACTATTCTACTCCCACAACTACTTCTACTATTCTAGTCATTCTACAACTACTTCTACTTCTTCTACAACTACTTCTACTATTTCTACTATTTTACTACTTCTACAACTACTTCTACTATTCTACTACTTCTACAACTACTTCTACTTCTACTACTTCTACAACTACTTCTACTATTCTACTTCTACAACTACTTCTACAACTGCATCTACTATTCTACTCCTTCTTCTCCTTCTACAACTACTTCTATTATTTCTACAACTATTTCTACTTTTCTACTACTTTTATGACTACTTCTACTCCTTCTACAACTGCTTCTACTTCTATTACTTCTACAACTACTTCTACTCCTACAACTACTTGTACTATTCTACTCCTTCTACTACTTCTACAACTACTTCTACTCCTTCTACAACTACTTCTACTTTTCTACTATTTCTATAACTACTTCTACTTCTTCTACAACTACTTCTACTTCTATTACTTCTATAACTACTTCTAATATTCAACTAATTCTATTATTCTGCTACTTCTGATACTTCTACAACTACTTCTACTCCTTCTACAACTACTTGTACTATTCTACTCCTTCTACTCCTTCTACAACTACTTCTACAACTACTTCTACTCTTTCTACAACTACTTCTACTCTTTCTACAACTACTTCTATTACTTCTACAACTACTTCTACTTTTCTACTCCTTCTATAACTACTTCTACTTCTTCTACAACTACTTCTACTTCTATTACTTCTATAACTACTTCTACTATTCAACTAATTCTATTATTCTACTACTTCTGATACTTCTTGAACTACTTCTACTACTTCAGCGTCTTCTACAAGTACTTCTGTTTTCACTACTTCTACTACTTTTACTACTACTTCTAGAAAATATTTTTTTTGAGGAGCTTCCACGTATTTTCAGCCTTGTAAGCGAGGATGGGAAGTGCAGCAGTCATAGATGGATCAGGTGAGACCACTTGATGAGGCACGTACTTTCGGTAAAATCTTGAGCTTGCATGTTATTTGCTCTTGTGCAGAGGGATTAAGTTCTCCAGGTTTTAATGTGTTCACTCATTTGTGTGTCTTGTATATAATTGTGTATTTTTACATTTTACATATGCATTGATAAAGAGTACTTCATACTCAAAATGAGTCTGCTTTAAGTTTTGCACTTTTTAAAACCATATAATAAAACTCAAGATTTTTCTGAAAGTCTGTGCCTCATCAAGTTGCCTCACCTGATCCATTTATGACTGCTACTAATGCTTGTACAAGTACTACTTCTACTTCTTCTACAACTACTTCTACTTTCACTACTTCTTCTACTACTACTTCCACTAGCTACAACTTCTACTTCCACAACTACTGCTTATACTACTAATTCCAGTCCCACTTCTACTTTCATTACTACAACATTTACTACTTCTACTAATAATAATGCTTCTACTTTTTGTAATACTGCTACCGCATTTATTACATCCACTCTTCTACTACTGCTTTTACTTTCACTACTTCTACTACTAATACTTTTATTACTACTTCTAATTACAACTTCTATTACTTCGATTTCCACTGCTTCTACTTCTTCTACAACTACTTCTACTTTCACCACTACTAATACTTTGACTACTACTTCTACATCTACTACTTCTACTTTCACTAGGTCTCTATGTCTGCTACTAATACTTTTACTACTACTTTTACTACTAATATTTCTACAACTACTTCTATTACTTCTATTTTATCTCAACTTATACTTTTAGTACGTCTACTACTAACACTTTTACGACTAATATTTATATGCTGCTGGTTTAATATTTCTATTACTACCTTTAATACTACTATTTCAATTTCCACTTGTTCTCCTACTAATTCTTTTATCACTGCTTCTACGATTAATACTTCTACTACTTTTACTACCACTACTACTATTTTCACTGCTACTACTTCCACTAGCTACAACTTCTACTTCCACTACTACTGCTTCTACTACTAATTCCACTACTACTACTATAACTTCCACTTCCACTGCAGCTATTACTAATACTTCTACAACTATCACTACTTCTACTTCCACAACTACAACTTCCACTACTTCTACTACTAATAATAATGCTTCCACAACTTTTTGTACTACTGCTACTGCATTTATTACATCGACTTTTACTTCTATTACTACTTTTACCACTACTACTACTACTACTACTACTACAGTTTCTTCTACTTCCAATACTAGTACTTTACTCCACTTTTCGGGAGAAAATAAAAAGGTATTTTTGGGTGTACACAGGGGGGAATTAGAGAAGGATGGACAAATTGAGCCTTGGTGCACATACTAAAACACTGAAGACAGGTTTCTTTAAATTTGCAGCACTTGGTCCCGGACCTGACGTGTGATCTATGTCACATGTCAAGAAATGATTACGGTATATAAACTGGAAAGTCTTGGTCAAGTCTAAGAGCTCCAGTAGCTCGAAAAGCGTAGACCATGTGTCTCCAAGATCTTCCTTTTGCCTGGTTATAAATTTGGAACCAATACTCCTTTTTTGTGGTTGCTCTGAACCCCTTTATGAACCTTCTGACAAATAGTGGTTTCACTCAAGAGTGATGAGGATTACAGAAACAGACAGAGGCATGTGGACCCCAGGAGATTTGCCCGATCACCCCTATCTGGACATTCGCGGACAGTTGTCACTAGACTTGGACAAGCTGCTTCCATGAACAAAATGAGCACACAGTCTGCAATCCATAGGGGTGCAAAAACTACAACCTGGCCCAAATTACGAAAAATGAAGGCAAATACCCCTCCGGCATATAAGCGACCAACAGTTTATGATAGAAGGGGGCACTGGAGCCCACAATGACTCCAAAGACGACCACCGAGAGCCTCACAATTCCTCCTCCCTTTTTTCACCGTACTGAGTAACATATTGTGTCTGACAGAGCTTTGATATTCTTCTGCCGTCGTTGCTTTTTCTAAGAATTTCATGGTGCTTTTATGTGGAGATAGCGGTTCTCACAGCAGGAAGACTTCACATCATAAAGCGTTTGTCATGGATCCGCTACTTGTATGAGGCTCACGGAGAAGCTGAATGTGTCAGAGGCCAGAACGGAAGACTTATAGGAGTGGGAGTAATATACTAGTCTGGAGAAAACTAAAATGATAAGCTTTGATTAGTTTTAAAACTGGGGATGCTTGTGCATCATTGCAAAAGTCATGGTGACGTTACTTGGGACTGCCGAAAAATATGTGCTTTGCTACATGGGAAACATTCCGTAATTCCATGAGCTGAACATCATTTCTTAATGTGTAACTCTAAGCAAAAACTAAAAACACAGTTTATATGATGGTTTTGGACACATTTTTCTGATCTTGCTGCCAAAAACTCATTGCGCTAATGTAAATCCACCAGGGAACCAGGGCTGTGGAGTCGGGGGTCAGAGTCAGTGTCTATTTTGGTGGCGTTGGATTCAGGGAAATTGAGGAGTCGGATGTTTGGCTTACTGACTTCATAGCCAAACATGGTTGTGGAGTCAGGAGTCGGTGTCCATTTTGCAGTCGGGTTCAGGGAAATTAAGGAGTCGAGTCAGATGTTTGGCTTACCGACTCCACAGCCCTGCAGGAAACTAAGTTTGGAGGGGAAATTGTTAAGGAAAAACACTCATTTTCAGACACCATTTTAGCTTACAAATTACAAACACTCATTGAGTGCGCTCTCAGCTGCCTTCATATTTTGCACAGACATTGGTGGCTTCAGATAATAGCAGAGTCTGAAAATCAGCATTGGACCCAGGGAGTTTGAGTAAAGCTCATTTGTTGTTATGTTTGTTTTTAAAAACTGCAGCCAGTTTTCTAAAACAATGAAGTTGGGGTCCCAACTTTTTTACTGGGGGCCCTCAAACGTCATGTTTATACTACTGTTTATATGTTACCTAGACATGGTCGGACTGGTCTACTGGGGCACCGGGTAATTCCCTGGTGGGCCCCTAGCTCCCCTGAAGGTGCCACACGTGCTGAACACAGAGAGGACCCACCATTGACTGATCCCAAGGGCTCACACGGAGCTACCACTATACTGTACCTAGAATCCTAGAATGACCGCACGTATGACACTGAATCGTAAATGGTTGTCATTGAACATTCTAGGAATCTCTACCTTCTACCATCAGATAGATGACAATTCCCTCCTTGAGGACCCTCCATCTCTGTGCATTACATAGATCTCAATTGATATTAATGATCAGCATGTAATACTTAGTTTCTCCAGTGGAGGTGCTGCAAGGAAAATGAACACATCCTTCCAGGTTTCTGTTTCCTTTAATCCTTTCTGTCCTAAACTGTAAATGCACAATTGATAACAAAAGAAAAACATTAATCCAAGTGATAAAAGAGTTCCTGTCGTGTTTTGCAGCATCATCTATGAAGTCACCGGGATGTGGCTGTTCGGGAGACAGTTCTGCAAGGTGTGGATCTCATTTGATGTCATGTTCTGCACGGCGTCCATCGTCACCCTGTGCTTTATAAGTCTGGACCGATACTGCTCCGTGGTCACTCCATATCACTATTCAAAGAGGATGTCACGTCGCAGGTAAGTGCAAGACACATTCACATATATGATGTACGCTGATGAGCAAAAAGGGAACAATGTTTCTAACTTTTGACTTTCAGGCTCCATAACTCACCATCCACTACAGATTTGAGTGTGGAACTACCTTCATTTTATAGACAATCATCTTAGATATCTCATCCACAAATTTGACTTGCAATTATTTAATGTATGATTAGTTAGGCAGATTCTTGTCATGTCACTGCATTGTTACTGTTTTGCTCCTGGTGTTTGAATAATCTTTTTCTTCTTGTATACTACAAATTACAACCTGTTCTCACATTCCCCAATAGCTCAGTGCATTAAAAGGTTGAGTTCCAAGAGAAAGGTCACTGGTTTGAATCGAAGAGCCATGAAGAAGATTTCTTAAGAAAAGAGAACATCATCATCCAGCTCAAAAGGTGGAGAAGCCTCGACTTCAATATCGTCATCAGAAGAGTCGGCTCGAATTTGCCAAAAAGTACGAAAATTGGAAAGTAGAATATTGGAATGGGTGATTTGGAACAATAAGGTGAAAGTCAATAGATGGCTCTGATGGGTGCAAGAAACAAGGGAAAAAGGGGCAAATGGATAGAGACATTGAAGGAACTGTCAAGTTCAGGGGAGAGAAGCCTGATCATATGGGAAAGTGTTACAGCAAAAGGTGCTTGATACTTGACCAGTATCCATGATGGTTTCAATGCTGAGCTATATGTGAGTATCCTACAAGATGAGTTACGTCATTTACTCAAGTACTATGGGCATGAAAAGGCCGACGTAGTGTCCAGCAAGACCCAAAGCATATGGTGAGATTGGTGAAGAAATGGTCCAAAGACAATGAAGTAGAAGTGCTGGGAGTGGCCCCACAGCTCCAAGATCTCAACCCAATCCAACACTTGTGGGTAGAGTTAAAGAAAAAGCTGTATACATAACCAAGTGAGGTGACCAGCATGGACCAACACTGGAAACGTGTAGAAGAGACCTGGGACCAGATTTTAGTTGATACTTGCTTGAATCTGATCGAGAACATGCCCAGATGGATTCAGGCAGTGTGGATAGCCAAAGGAGATTTAAAAAATAATAAAAAATTAAATTTAGATTTTTTTAAGAGCAAAACAGTAACAATTTAGTGACATCACAAGAATCTGCATAACTAATCATGTGCCTAAAAGTTGCAAATCAAATTTATGTATGAGATAGCCAAGATGATTGTCTATAATATAAAGGTAGTCTCACTCTCAAAGCTCTAGTGGATGCGTGATATGACGCCTGAAAGTCAGGAGTTCAAAACATTGTTACGCTTCTGCTTGTCAGTGTAGACAATAACATGAGCTCCAAACCTGGCAATGGATAAGATGCCAGCAGCAGCAGAGGAGTATGCTGATCTTGACCCATCTGCTCCTGTGAATATGGTAGTGAAGACAAAGTTGCATATGATGCTGCAATTACATAGTGTTCTGTTCTCACTAAATAGGTCGGGGCTCATGCAGATAAACAGACAGATAAACCGCTATACTGGGGTCCAATAAGGAGACTGTACTGGAGTCTGTGCTTTTTATTGAAAGTAATAGTATATTGGTGCCATGAAACTGGAAACAATCAGAATGTATTCAATCAGTGCATGATACAGCAGAAACACACAATACACGTTATACATTATGCATGAATGTTTACAAAACTAGTAAATGAGCTAAGATAAAACAGACTAAGCTAGGCTAATATTAGAGCAAGAAAATAGCTGTGAAAGGCATAAATACATAGCGGCAATGCAATCGCAAGGGGACTGTAATAGAGATGTCTCTTCTTGAATGAAGGGTGAAGTGAATGGAGGCTGAGCTACCACAATGCATTGCAAGGGGAGGAGAATCAGACATACATCAGGACCATAAACATAACTTTGGACGCTAGAGAGAGCCAAAGCACTACAGATCAAATAAAGATTATTAACCTACTGAAGGCGCAAAGTTTTCTACCTTCTTATTAGTGAATGACATGCAGCATTATTGCAAACAACAAATCGAAATAACAAATTAGATGTTGGAGACAGAACACTCCCCGTCTGACATCAACAGAAGTCATTATCCCTTTCTTCTGAAGGCAAGGGTAGGACCAGTTCAGATACCCGCTGCGGTGTGGGTTGCCAGCCTTCCGCATCATGCTGCGGAGTCAGGTGCGATCTCCAGCGGGTGAATGGAGGGAAAAGTCGCCCTGCAGCGAAGGCAGATGGTGAGTACAGGGTGGTTGAGCTCACCTGCGGGTTCCCTCAGGTCCATAGTAAATGCGTCAAACACGCAGCGCCTCTGGATGATGGGCACATACCCTAACGATTAATGATTAATGCAGATGAGTGTGCACTCTCAGGATATGAGATAAGTTCCCCAGGGGAGGGAATGGCTGTGCGGTTCTTGTATCACACCCAGGACCTGGTGCGCTAATAAATCATTAATCCCAAAAACAAAGCTTTCATTGCTCGTGAAGCTGTGACCTTTAGTTGATTGCTAATATATAAGGAAAGCTTCCAGCAACCACAGATTTTTGAAGTGTCAAAAAATTAGGCCATTGCTAATAATATTTCATTTTCATGTCGTCCTTCTACTGAAAAAAGCCGAATCGTGCCGGCTCTGAGAATTCCTACGGGAAAATCAATGCAACTAAAATGAGTGAATACTGAGCCTTTGTTAAAGAAAAAAGTAGGACAATCCATAACAAAACTCTAATGGCCACTTTACACACGGCTACATTTCTAGCTTATCCACAGGTAACTTACTGGCTGCAGTGAAATCATGGAGACAAGGTTCTATCTTGTTGCTGTGTACAAATAGAATAATGTCTCCATGATTTCACTGCAGCCAGTAAGTTACCTGTGGATAAGCTACAAATGTAGCCGTGTGTAAAGTGGCCATAAAGGTGAAAAAGTGGAATGTTTGGAATTTTTTAATAAATGGCTGTGATATAATTAATATAAAGCTTCTAGATAGAAATATGATGATTAATCCTGGAAATACACATGGTCAAGCCAAGTGATCTGTTTTTACATTCCTTAATTTTAGGATTGTATCTTGAATATTAAGCCTATTAAAAGAGTGGATGTAAAATGGCATATTACAGTGGTCTACAGTAAATGATAATGCAAAAAAACTCACCAAAATTTGGTCGCTTTTTTCTACCCCTTGCATCTAGCAGGTGGCTGCAAATTCCCCCAGGAGGTAGCACATGCGTCTAGACACCGGTACACAGACCCCTGCAACCTATAACATGGGGGCGGTTTGTAGCAACCAGGCGACCATCCATGTATGCAGGGAGAGGCTGGTGGTGAATGCAGACACAAGGATATCATTAGGCTTCTGCCACACTCAGGTGTTACATAGTATCTGAGCAGCCTATTGGTGACGCCTCCTATTAGACCGGGCGGGCTGCTCAGCACTGAAATATGCATCACTGTGACAGACGCCCCCTAGAGGAAAACAACCCCAACTGCAATGGATAAAAAGATGCAAGTTGACACTAAAGATAATGATGTAAGGTGTCAGTTTGCAGTTGAGGTTGTTTTCCTCTAGGGGGCGTCTGTCACAGTGATGCATATTTCAGTGCTAAGCGGCCCGCCCGGTCTAATAGGAGGCGTCACCAATTGGCTGCTCAGACACTATGTAACACCTGAGTGTGGCAGAAGCCTAATGATATCCATGTGTCTGCATTCACCACCAGCCTCTCCCTGCATACATGGCTGGTCGCCTGGTTGCTACAAACCGCCCCCATGTTATAGGTTGCAGGGGTCTGTGTACTGGTGTCTAGACGCATGTGTTACCTCCTGGGGAAATTTACAGCCACCTGCTAGATGCAAGGGGTAGAAAAAAGCAACCAAATTTTGGTGAGTTTTTTTGCATATTACAGTGGTCCCTAATCTTTCATACCATGAGAGCCACATTCAGCTCCGAGAGATGGCTGCCAATGCATCCTCCCCACACAGTAGCGACACACAGAGCCAGTGTAAAATGTAGACTAAATGCATGTTGGTCAGGTATATGGACACATCATCTAATGTTCTAAATCCTATAAAGACATGCGTGTTGCCCTCCTCCATAGTGTAATAATGACCTCAATCCTGTACTAATGTCCCCCATCCTGTGCCCCTTGCAGTAATAATGTCAAACATCCTGTGCCCCTTCCTGGTATAATTTTCCTCATCTTGTAATAATGATCCCATTATGGCCCCTTCCTGCTATAATGTCCTCCATCCTGAGCTCCTTCTAGTAATAATGTCCAACATCTTGTTCCCCTCCCAGATAGAATGTTCCCCACCCTAAGCCCCATCTAGTAATAATGTGCAACTTCCAGTGCCCCCTTCCTGGTATAAATTTCCCCATCCTGTAATAATGACCCCATTAAGGCCCTCATCCTGAGCCCACTTCCTGTTATAAGTCCCCATCTTGGCCTCATTTTAGTAATAATGTCTAACATCCTGTTCCCCTCACAGTAAATGTTCTCCACCCTAAGCCCCATCTAGTAATAATGTGCAACTTCCAGGGCCCTTTCTTGGTATCAATTTCCCCATCCTGTAATAATGACCCAATTATGGCCCCCTCCCTGCTGTAATGTCCAACATCCTGTGCCCCTTATAGTAATAATGTCCAACATCCTGTGTCCCCTTCTTGGTATAGTGTCCCCCATCGTGAGCCCACTTCCTGTTATAAGTCCCCATTTTGGTCCCCTTCTAGAAATAATGCCCACTATACTGTGCCCCTTCCTGATATAATTTTCCCCATCCTGTAATAATGAATACCCCATTATGGCCCCCTTCCTGCTATAATGTTCCCCATCCTGAGCCCCTTCTAGTAATAATGTCCAATATCCTGTGCCTTTTTCCTGCTATAATGTCCTCCATCCTGAGCCCATTTCCTTTTATAAGTCCCCATCTTTGACCCTTTCTAGTAATTATGTCCAACATCATGTGCCCCCTTCCTTGTATAATTTTCCCCATTCTGTAGTAATGACCCCATTATGGCCCCCTTCCTGTTATAATGTCCTCCATTTTAAGCGCCTTCTAGTAATAATGTCCAACATCCTGTTCCCCTCCCAGTATGAATGTTCCCCATCCTAGACCCCATCTAGTAATAATGTGCAACTTCCAGTGCCCTTTCTTGGTATAAATTTCCCCATGCTGTAATAATGACCCCATTATGGCCCCCTCACTGCTGTAATGTCCCACATCCTGGGTCCCCTCTAGTAATAATGTCCAAGATCCTATGCCCCTTCCTCCTATAATGTCCCCCATCCTGACTCCACTCCCTGTTATAAGTCCCCATCTTGGTCCCCTTCTAGTAATAATATACAACATCCTGTGCCCCCTTCCTGGTATAATTTCCCCCCTTCCTGTAGTAATGACCCCATTGTGGCCCCCTTCTTGCTATAATGTCCCCCATCCTGTGCCTCTTCTACTAATAATGTGTAATATCCTGTGCCCCCTTCCTGTTATAATGTCCTCCATCCTGAGCCCTCTTCTTGTTATAATTCCCCTTCTAGTAATAATGTTGCCCATTCTTGGCCCTTCACCATATTTTAAGCCTCTAAAATAACAAAAAAACCTAATACAAGCTTGTAATTGCTCTATTCAACCCCTCATATCTCTACACCAGCATAAATAAAATAATTATGACCCTTAGAAAGCGAGAAGGACAAAATGAAGGCACAAAAATGCTCACTTCTCTATCCAGCAGCTCTATTGTTCGTGGGCACAGGTGGTTTCTAACCATATATTTATCTGCCTTAACATGAAAACACTCACGAAAACACCTGACATTACAGTCAGACATTCACCTGTTCTCCATTATTACAGGGATTGTGATTATTAGTAGAATGGGATCCACTTATGCTGAGTGTTCGCGACGCACATATAATATTACCGCAATGTCCTAAGTGACATCACCACTTAGAGAGTTCCCATACTTCAATGGGGAGAGGACTTTAAAGATGCTGTCAACCATAGCTAGGGTGTTTAATGGAATGATGTGCACATTAATTGATGTAGCCAGCAAAAAAAAGTAGCTATATGTATATGCAACTATACATAGGTGTGCTGCTGCTAGGAGCCTGGGTGGCGTCACATCTGTTCCACACCTTTTTTGGATGATATAGAGTATTAAGTAGTTAGGCCCAGCGCTAGATACTTATAATTAATAGCCAATAAAAGATATGGATTGTTAAGTGGGTACCATTGACGTTAAGGTATCCTGGACTTCAATGGGTTCCTGGTGTAAAGACGTCAATGGACTGCTGATGTCTCTGTGCCTTGGGAGAGTTCTATGGTGATGTATGTGAATGAAGCACCTATTCAGTATGCAATTGTATATAACATACACATTAATTACTCAGGAGCTCACCTGCCAAATACTGCGTTAATTATAGGACACGCAGCTCTTTGTATTCATGGAGTACAACAGTACAACATACTCCAATACATCCACTGGATATAGAGTCTCTTGTACGGCTCTAACCCACAAGACAGCAGGCGATCTCTTATGCACATAGGAGCCCTTAATAGGAAGGGTAAGACCCCTTGGCACATATTTGCATGTATATCCTATCAGGATAGAGGCGATATCGATCTATAAATTACCCCTATTGCATTCATGTTGTATCTTCAGGACTCCACCCACTAAACCACGAATACAAAGAGCTGTGTGTCCCATATTTAACGCAGTATTTGGCAGGTGAGCTACTCAGTAATTAATGTGTATGCTATATACAATTGCATACTGAATAGGTGCTTCACATACATCACCATAGAACACTCCCAAGGCACAAAGACATCAGGAGTCCAGGACCGGAACTACCGTGGTGCAGCTGGTGCAGCTGCACCGACCGACTGACTAGTGGGCCCCTTCAAGCCTGCAGGGGGGCCCCTAGCCGACCCCCGCAAGCCGCCGTCAGAGGAGAGGAGGGTCAGGCAAGGGAAGCAGAAAGCTTCCTGCTTCCCCTGCCTGATCCCGCCCCTCCGGCTCCCAGGAGCGCAGGTAGGAGAGCCGCCGCAAATGCCAGCACCACATCGCACACACATTCCCCCCCCCAAACCTCCTCCCGGGACCGCGCCGACGACACCTTTAATTAACATCCTTTACACCAGGAACCCATTGAAGTCCAGAATACCTTAACATCAATGGTACCCACTCAACCATCTATGAGTGAGTGTCAAAATTCAAAAGAGAAGACATTGTTTAGGTACTAGTACATTGCTAATCAGAAATTATCCTATATTTCTATCTAGATGTGTAAAGGTACCATCACACGCCGCAATCTTTCCTGGCAATATGTGGTGATCTAACGTGCGCGCTCACATTTTTCGTTGTCGCCTCAGTTCGCCGATGGCGGCTTCACACACCACAATTTTGCCCTGAAGCTAAGGCGATGTGTCGCTCCGGAAATCACCTCACCTACAGCGGAACCAATCTTGCCTCATTCCATCGCCGCTTCACACGCCACAATCTCAAAGGCAATGTGGGCGCACATGTTCAGTGTGGCGAAGAGATTGGCGTGCCACAGTGGTTTACACCGCGCCCCATACACGCTCATTGGACTATGCAACAGCGTTACGATTGGTCAGCCTGCTCTGGAAGGCTGGCTAATACATGACGCCATTGTCTATCGGAGTTTGCACTGAGTTTGCGGACGGTTGTGTAGCTGAAGATGTGTGTGGTGCTGAACGGACAGCTCTTCAAATATGGCGCGGTGTCAACTGACAGCCAATGGGAACACCAATCATCTCAGACGGGGCGCGGACTACAGCACGCTAAGGCATGCCTACGGGAAATCATAGTCAACGCTCTTTCCATCACTATCGCCCTGTTACACGCCACAACACAGAAATATCGCCTTAACGATTGCGGCTGATTACTGAGCACTGTTCAGGAATCAGGCGACGGCCTAGGGGTGATTTATCGCCGTGAAATTCCCAGATCACACACCGCAACCGTGAGGCAATTTCACGGCAATTGCCCCGGGGAGACATATTGCCTTTATGATTTCCAGGCGAGATTGCGGCGTGTGACGGTACCTTTAAGGTAGGTCACCCAGTAGAGCCGCCTGACGAAAATACAAATCTCATGACATGAAGGCTCCACTTAATCACAGGTACTGACACCAGCCATTAGGCACATATACCTACATCTAGGACCAATTGTGTTCTGATGTAGTGTCATATTCCCCTAGGGGCACAAGGATCCAGCTAATTCCAAAGGCCTAGGAATCAGGAGTCTCACAAGCAGGATCCCCACGCTTCCACAGAACGAGATTTTTATCTACATGTTGTAAACAGATGAACATTTTTTAACCCCTTTTTTTAAAAGAAACTTATTTTAACCCCTTATTTTAACCTTTATTTTAATGGTATTTTGTATCATCACCAATGATAGTAATAAATGTGTGTGATATTCTTGATAACTAATGGAGAGCTTTTTGATTTAATTTGACCAACCATATCTTTTATTGGCTATTAATTATAAGCGTGTAGCGCTGGGCCTAACTACTTGATGTGCACATTATCAAGCGGTGGAATGTTGGCCAGTTCCACCCCAAACTCATCTGCTACCTCAATGCAAATTATAGTCGCCTAATCACATCACTCAGATAGTAATGCTGCTGTGGATATGGATGAAGACTACATATATTAATGCTGTAGTTAGAGGGGTTGTCTAGTGAAGATAAGTTGTCAATACTGATGAGCAAGCACTGCCATACTCATGTGCTCAATACTCATAACGAGCAGTCAGAAGCTTGGATGGACGCAACTTGAGTATCCGAGTATAATGGAAGTCAATGGGAAGATCTTCAGGAAAAATGCTCGAGTTCCTCATTGACGTCCATTATATCTGGAACCAGCGGTGTAACTAGGTTTCATGGCGCCCGGGGCAAAGATCTATATCAGCGCCCCCCCGCCAGAGTAGGTGAGGAGCGGGGGTGGGGGAGGTATGGGCTGTCAGCTGTCAGCTTCCAGCCACGCCGCCCTGCAGCCTTGGTTGAGGAGCGGGAAGGGGGGGAACGATGGGGGGCGGGGTTTGTGGTCCTGTCAGCTGTCAGCCCCTGCAGCCCCTTGGTTGAGGGGAGGGGGTTGGGGTGCTGTCAGCCCCGCCGCCCCTGCAGCCTTGGTTGAGGACCGGGGTGGGGGGCTGGGGGGTGGGTTAGTGCTGTCATCTTTCAGCCATGCCGCCCCTGCAGCCCTGGGTGCCTGAGTGAGGAGCGGGGGGGGGGGGCGTTGGTGCCGGCGCCCCCGCTCTGAGTTGCGCCCGGGGCGAAGGATCCGGCTGCCCCCCCTAGATACGCCCCTGTCTGGAACTCTAGCCACGCCCATCTGAGCTTCTGACTGCTTGTTGCGAGTACTGAGCACCCGAGCATGGTAGTGCTTGCTCATCCCTAGTTATTACCTATTTATAGGATAGATGATAATGTTTTGATTGGAAGGGGTCCGACCTTTGGAAAAAAGCAGGGCAGTCTTATCCGTATCCGAAGGGAATCACAGTGCGAATGCTCGACTGTTGGCTCTGTTATTTTAGGACATTTCATGATTATATCTGTTTTATCTATTTTTTTCTTCTAGATGTATCCTTATGACAGTGACAATATGGGTCTACTCCTCATTAATCTCCTTCCTACCGGTCATGCAAGGCTGGAATGAAATACCGGGCATAGACTTTGATAACGGCAAAGAATGCATCTTTGTGACCAACTGGACCTTCGCGATTGTTGCATCGTCTCTGGCCTTCTATATCCCATTTATGATCATGTGCAGTATGTACTTCTTCATCTACAGAGCTTCTCGCTTAAAGGCTACTAGGATTGTCTCTCAGACCCTAGACCTCCATTATCATCCAAACAGCAAGCGCCAAAACAACCTACAACTGGAGCATAAAGCCACCAGGACCATGAGTATCATCATCTCCGTCTTCGTCATGTGCTGGCTACCTTACTTTGTTTTGAACGTCTGGATAGCGGCAAAGGGCACGAGTTCCACCAGCTCGGTCTTGGTCAACAGTTTCAAGTATATAACATGGTTAGGATATTGTAATTCAACCATTAACCCTATGTTATACGCTTTTCTGAACCGAGACTTCCAGAGAGCTCTCAAAAAGCTCCTCATTTGTAGACGATGGAGGTCACAGGTGGACATCGGCGAGGACATGGTCTCCATTGTCACCTTCTCCAAGACAGCTCAAGATCCAGAATACAACATTAAGTTGCCAATGTCTAACTGTGTGTTAAAGAGCAAGCAAGCAATGAAGTGTCCTCCTAGTATGCACTACTAGTCTGGATGTTACACGTCTAGACCACAAAGGTCATCATCTTCCGATGTCCCAATGATTCTAAACAGTACGGAGCAACCATGGGGGAAGACTTTGCCGAAATCACATTTTATGGCTTGATTTTGTTGGAGACTACTGGTATAGGTGATGTAAATTGGATGCAAATCATTGAACTGAATTTTAATTAATTTATATAAATAAAAAGAAAATACCTTTATAAATAACAAAGAACCCAGACTTGGAATGTGTGCTCTGGAGCTGACACTATGACAATGACAATCTTCATTATTCTTCCACTAAGGCATTGGGAATGTATTCGCTCTTCAAGACGTTATCGCACAAGAAATAGAAAAAATGTTTACAAAATTGAGTTTAAATTTTAAAATTTAAATAAAATTGAATTTTTTTTTTATTGGTTGTTGAAACTTTTGCAGTTTTCGGACATTATCTCACCACAACTAGCAAAAAACAAGAGTTTTCTATAAATTGTTAAGAAAGTCTTTACTCCTATTTGTATCTTCACAGCACGTTAATGAAGGGAATGTGGTCCTGATGTTCAATTAGCCACCTGTATGTCAAATGTAATATCCAATATATACACTATATATATACATACATACAGCTACATCTCAATGAATTAGAATATCATCAAAAAGTTAATTTGTTTCAGTAATTCAATACATAAAAAGAAACCCATATATTATATAGAGTCATTACACACAGAAGGATCTATTTCAGGTCTTTATTTCTGTTAATGTTGATGATTATGGAAACCCAAAGCTCATTATTTCAGAAAATTAAAGTAGGGAAGAAGAAGGGTCTGAGAGATAAAATATGACCAGAGGCTTCACCTTGTGTGGTTGTGAGAGTCACAACCACTATAAGAGCAGATCACGGCTGCTGCAGTCCCCATCGTGGGGCATATAGAGTAGGGAGGGTGAAGGGTTAAACACTGTGCTGCCATATTCTACGAGACATCATAGGGTGAATATAATATTGATTTATTAGTCAGGTTTCAGGGCTCCCTGGTACCTTCCTCAGGATAAATCAATATATTCTCATGTTTCAGGGAGCCCTGAATTGTGTTCACTAATAAATCAATATTATATATCGCCGTTAATGTCTCGTGTAATATGGCAGCGAGGTTTTAACCCTTCATCCTCCCTACTCTATATGCACCACGCTGGGGACTGCAACAGCTGTGATCTGCTTTTATAGTGGTTGTGACTCTCACAACCACACAAGGTGAAGCCTCTGATTCCTATTTAGGTCATATTTTATCTCTCAGACCCTTCATCCTCCCTACTTTAATTTTCTGAGATAATAATGTCCTTTGGGTTTCCATAATCATCAACATTAACAGAAATAAACACATGAAATAGATCCCTCTGTGTGTAATGACTCTATATAATATTTGGGTTTCACTTTATGTATTGAATTACTGAAATAAAGTAACTTTTTGATGATATTCTAATTCATTGAGATGCTCCTGTACTTATGTTTATATACAAAATCATTTTTTATATTCAATGTAAAGAGGCCATGTGAATTATGGGTTTTGCTACTGACATTCATTAATGAGGAAATGTAAACCTCGGGGCTGCTGGAAACCTTTATCTTTAATGAAGACAGAAGATTTATACTTTTTCCATAAATTGCTGGTATAATGATGGGACAGATTGGAGCCCGGGGGGAAAGGCAGCAGATGAGACTATTAAAGGACCTGGTTTACATAAAGCAAATGGCACCCAAAGAAGTGTCTTCATCCACAGAAGACATTTAAAGGGCAAATGTGCCTAAGCAGCAACAGGCAAATAGTAGTAACCTCCGGCGCCAGTCAGGCCAACACGGAGCGGTCTATGGCTGCTTTCACACTACCGGTTTTTGGAATGTGGGTAACGCTTTCATCCCCATGGATCCCCCTGCTATTGTCTAACCTGATGCAACTGGATGCTCCCACACCGGTATTATCACTAATCCGCATCATGGATCAGTGATAATACCGGTAACGTGAGCATCCCGTTGCATTCTTATTTTAGCTGCATCCGGTAAAGGCCCAGGGACAACTGAGTTCTGGGCATGCTCAGTCCAAAAACCCGGATTGGGCGACCGGATCTGGTGGCATCTGGATTCCGCCAGATCCAGGTTCAATAGGGCACTATTCTAATTTAACCCGCATGGCCCCAGATCAGCAGTTTTGAGACGGTCAACAAAAACCTTAACAACTTTGTTTTTTGTGTCATGTAATAATCGTGGACACTCGTTTCCAGGAGAAGCAACTGTATGCACCCGCAAGTAACTGTGGCCCCATTGTAAGTCAATGGGGCCAAAAATGGATGTGGGTGCATCCAGTGTCAGCTGGATTCACATGGATACTGAAAACCGGTAGTGTGAAACCAGCTTTAGACCACTCCTGTCAGTGATTCTGCAGCTTCCACTGACATTGCAACAACAGAGCGGCGGCTTCTCTGCTCTATTGACCGGGGTCATAGCCGACTTAATGCTTATTGACATGCAGCTCCCCCAGTAAGGCAGTGGGGAGCCGGATGTCAATCAGCATGATGTTGGCAGTCATGCCCCTTCTACAGAGCAGAACAGAAAATAAGCCTCCGCCCTGTTTATGAAGCCATTGTATTGCTAGCAGGGGCGGTCTGTGCCGGCGGTGAACCGCACGAAGCACAACAGAAGAAAGATGACCTGTCACTTGCTATGAATGTGTATTTTTTTTGCATGGTGTAAATGCCACTGTTCCCCGTTGTTCTTCTTTTTTTCCTGTGCCCCTCTGTTTCCTGAGTTATGGCCAGTGGCGTAACTTCAGGCTCAGGGGCCCCGATGCGAAGGCTCCAACGGGGCCCCCAATTATTGCAAATCTTTAATAATATTAGTCTTTTTCTATAGGCCAAAGGGACTTTTGGGGCCCCCCTAGGCTGCAGGGCCCGGGTGCGATCGCAACCCCTGCACCTATTGTAGTTACGCCACTGGTTATGGCCCTTTCTTTCCTCCGGTCTTTTTATCCAAGAGGACGTTATCCACCCCTCTCTATTGGTGTCTTCTTGAAGACTAATCCAATATGGCTAAGAAGACTAGCTTTATATACAGGTAAGAGAGAGCTATATCTCAGGAATACAGGGGTCTATGAAAAAGGAAAACACCAGATTCAGGGGAATAGCAGCATTTACACCAAGTAAAAATATTATGTAATTTTGGCAAGTTACATGTCCTCTGTAAAGAACGACTTCCCACTACTCTACTGGTTAATTGTCCAAAATGATAAGTTATTTGCTCCAATTGCGTCCAGAGCTGTATTCACAATTGAACTACCTCTTGAAGTTGTCAGGACTGGGGCACAGACAGACCCTGAAGAACTTGAGGCCACATCAGTACCCAGGATACCAAGGCTGGACCCACTGAGCATGGTTCAATCTGGGAACTATACTTAAGGCGTTAAAGCTGTACTTTCATCTTGGGCATTTATGTACTATCCACAGGATATGGCATGAATGTCTAAAAAAATCGTGGTCCCACCATTAGGACATGCAGCTACCTCAAGAATGGAGGCACCCTATCCCTCATCCCGAAGCAGGAGTTAGTGAGGAGATGACCACATATGTTTGACTCTCCAGTCAACTTAGCGGCCAATCTCAGCCTTAGGGCCCCGTCAGACTGAGCGATCCTAACAGCAATACGACCTGCCTGGGATCGCTGGAGCATCGCTACATGGTCGCTGGTGAGATGTCTAACAGAGAGATCTCACTAGTGAGACAGCAGCGATCCAGCGGTCGTTGGGAATCTGTCGCTCTCAGGCGTAGTATTGAGATCGTTAGTCGTTGTCGCTGTCAAACACAGCGATGCATGCTGTCCAGCGGGAGACCAATGATGTAAAAATGGTCCTGAACGGTTTGTAACGATCAGCGATCTCACAGCGGGGGCCTGATCGCTGCTACGTGTCACACAAAGCGAGATCGCTGTTGAGGTCGCTGTTGCGTCACAAAACTTGTGACTCAGCAGCGATCTCGTTAGAGATCTCGCTTAGTGTGACGGGAGCTTTAAACCCTTCAGAAGCTCTTTATGGTTGGATAAATTGAGTATCGGACTCACAGTGAGCCAACTCCAAAAGCGTTTAGTTCACTTTGATGTAGAGTAAAAAGCCCCCATAATGCAATGCACGAAACTACGGCACAATGTGTGAGACATGGACATGGGATGGCATTGCTTCAGAAGACGTCTAAACAGAGGCCAGGGTCGAAGGCATTGTATAGTCTGGACAAAATCACTTAAGCGGCCGTCACACGCTACGATATCTTGAAAGATATCGCTTGAACGATGTCTGTGCGTGTGACAGCAAGATACGACGAACGATACATGATCAAATCGCAAGATCGAGATCTGAGCTCCGGACCTCACATCTTGCGATGAACGATTTAACGATCTGCCTCATCGTGGTGTATGACACCACGATGAACGATCTCCCAGCGGCAGAGCCTATGCTGGGAGATGGTAACTATGGTACACGTCGGGTAACCAAGCGATGCGCGGCGCCTAGTAACCCGATGTGTACCATAGTTACCAGCGATCTCGCTGGCCAACATCGCTGGTGAGTCTGTCTGTGTGACATCTCACCAGCGATGTGAGCGATATTGTAAGCGATCGCGCGTGCACGTGATCGCTAACAATATCGCTAGCGATATCGTAGCGTGTGACGGCCGCTTTAAGGGATTCCAACTACATAGAACGTAATAAGCATCAATTGTTACATTACTGATATAAAAAATGACAGTTGTATCTGGTAAGATTCTATGTAGAGGTGAGGGAGGTGAGGAGGAAGGGACTAGAGACAGAGATCTTCCCTCCTCCCTTTCCAATTACATAGAATATTATAAGCATCAATTGTTAAATTACTGACATATAATTTTACCAGAATATTTCCACAATCCGTCTCTTCCTCAATCCTCAATTTACTAAACTACTAGTGCATGCCCTGATCATCTCCCATCTCAACTACTGCAACCTCCTCCTCTGTGGCCTCCCTGCTAACACTCTTGCACCTCTCCAATCTGTCCTTAACTCTGCTGCTCGACTAATCCACCTCTCTCTGGTCTGAACACATGGTGGTTGGGACACATAATGGTCAGTACACCTAGTGGTCTTGGAGACCTGATAGTTGGGACACCTGATGGTCAAGACTCCTGGTGGTTGGGACAACTGATGGTTGAGATAACTGGTGGTTGGGAGACCTGATGGTCATGGAGACCTTGTGTCGGACACCTGATGGTCAAGACTCCTGGTGGTTGGGACAACTGATGGTTGAGATAACTGGTGGTTGGGAGACCTGATGGTCATGGAGACCTTGTGTCGGACACCTGATGGTTGGGGTTTAATTGCTTCTGGTCCAGCCAAAAACTGTGGAAGCTTAGAGTAGAATCCCATGACTTTACAAAGTGAATAAAAAAAATAAAAAAGCTGAGAATCCCTTTTAACGCTCTAATAGGATTTGTTCAGTGGAAGAAGTGAAAAACAATGTGTCCTACAAACTGTGATTTCTCAGTTCCACCACATAGCAAACACGTCTTCATTACCAATCAGTGTGACGAGCTGAGGAGAGCGGTGGGAACAAAGCTGAGGAGGACGGTGGGAACAAAGCACGCACCGCGCATTTCAGGCTGAAGGGTTGACGGTGGCACAGAATTAAACAGCTGGGCTCGTCCTCACGTACTCATCCAGCTGGAGTCGTCTTCCTTGTTCATAGCGGCAGATTGAGATGTTTTCGCTCCTTTTCTGATCTCTTTGAGCATTTTTAACAGGTTCCTTACAGGGCAAGCCTGGCCCTGTGTACAATTACTGCTATATCTTACCCAACGTTATAGTAAAACACATGGGGTTTAGTGTAAGAAGCTGATGCCTTATACTTTACTCCCAGTAAATGCAACAGAAAATTTAAAGGAATCTTCCTCAATAGCGTTTAAAAAGAAAAAAAATATATTTGTTCACTATTAAGCATAGCTGTATACAAAGGAATGGGGAGGAGAAGACAGAGACTATGCTTCACTGTGAAACCTGGGTGACTCTACATTTCTACAAAAAGTATGGCAGACAGGGAGAGTCGGGAGCAGGGGCGTAACTACAATATACAGTGGTGTTCAAAAGTCCTGCATAGGCACAGGATAAATAGATTTTTCAAGTTTTAAACCTGTTCTGTCGAATATCTTCGATGCTAATATGACATATTATATATGGTTTTGTTCAGAATACAATTTTGCATTCTCCCCCTGTAATATTTTTAGCTTTTGAAGAAGTTTTGCCTGAAATTATTGCAACAATATGGGAATTGAAAGCACAACTAAATATTGTACACCTTCAGATCCAAAATTAGGCAATCACAGATGAGGTTCTTGTGACCAATCATAACCTGGTTATGACAGCCAATCACTTTCCATTACATTGCATCACATCTGCTGCTTTGTTTGTTTGTTTTATCTGTTGGTCTATCTAGTGAATCATACTGTAGAGCTTTATGATGGGAGCCTTGTTTTATCTGTTGGTCTATCTAGTGAATCGTACTGTAGAGCTTTATGATGGGAGCCTTGTTTTATCTGTTGGTCTATCTAGTGAATCATACTGTAGAGCTTTATGATGGGAGCCTTGTTTTATCTGTTGGTCTATCTAGTGAATCGTACTGTAGAGCTTTATGATGGGAGCCTTGTTTTATCTGTTGGTCTATCTAGTGAATCGTACTGTAGAGCTTTATGATGGGAACCTTGTTTTATCTGTTGGTCTATCTAGTGAATCATACTGTAGAGCTTTATGATGGGAGCCTTCAGATTTTTGTCAGCAGAGGATCGTGTGTGAGTTGTGGTGCTACATGAAGGGGGTTATACTGGCCCCCAGATCACAAGGAAGGTCGGCTGTAATCAGAGGACAGTCGTAAGAATTTTGCAGAAACATAAGCAGTTTGGAATTACCCAGGACAGCCCCAGATCTGGTCGGCCCAGAAAGTCAACTAAAAGGGAGGATAGAGTACTGATAAGAACATCCCTTGCCAATGGAAAGCTCCTCACCTCTCCTCAGCTTCTACGAGAATGGCAAGAAAAGTGCAATATTGAGGTAGCAACATCAACTGATAGGAAGAGATGTTTGGAAGCAGGATTGAGAGGGTGCAAGGCCCGAAAGAAGCCATTGATGACAGCCATACAAAGACAAAGGCGAAAACTGTGGGCATTGAAATATTCACAATGGAGGAAGGAGGAGTGGGAAAAAGGGCTATTTAGTGATGAGAGTACTTTTTGCATGTTAGGAAATGATGGCAAGTCTTATGCGAGAAGGTTTCCACATGAAGAGACAAGCCAGAGTGTTACGCTTCTCTGTGAAACATACGATGAAAGTAATGGTCTGGGACTGTATGGCAGCCAATGGTGTTAGAAGGCTTCATATTGTGGAGGGTATGGTTAATGCATCCTATGGGTATGGTTAATGCATCCTTAATAAGAAAATGCTGCCTTCTGCTTAACACCTGTTTTCAGGGATTATATCTTCCAGGATGATAATGTTCCTTGTCACAGAGCTAAGACTGTAACGGAATGGAAAAAAAAAGAACAAGGTGGCTACTATTGACTGGCCAGCCCAGTCCCCGGACCTCAATCCAATTGAAAACTTGTGGCACAAGGTATCAATAGAGATATCTAAAAAACAGCCAAGGACCAAGAGAGAGTTGATTGAGGCTCTGATACAGGCCTGGAACCACATCATCACTCGTGAACATCTGCAGAAGCTTGTTCACTCAATGCCACAGAGATGCAAGTTGGTGCTCAAGAGTAAAGGCTGCCAATAAAGTATTAGAAACTAAAGATGCACTCAAAAGGCCCAGACTCTGAATTAAATAAAAAATTATAAATCTTAAAAAGTAAAATTTAAGTCTGTGTGAACTTGCATTGGAAGTTAATGAACTTAGAAACCTGTTCACCATTCTACACACTGTACTGGTGTAGGTATAGTTATGCTGTAAAATAAATTATCAAAAATGCGCATTCCATAACAATTTATACACTTGGGACATTCAAAAATGAGTATGGCACACAATGAGGGATTACAAAAACATATATGTTCCACCAGTTTCACTGTAGAGATGCAGAAGTATGAAATATATAGTTTTCTTCACGCCTATGGAGGACTTTTGAACACCACTGTATGATGAGCACAGAGAGAGGGGTACTCGGGTACCGGGATAAGATCGTGGCTGTAACGGGGAATCACGGGTGGTCGGGACCCGGTTTTGTGCCCTGGCTCTCATGGTTGGAGAGGGAAGGGGGATGTAGAGAAAGGTTGTGATGCCACCTGCGGATCCTGGTAACGATGATACCAGTGCTGTAGGCCGACAGCTGAGGTGATGGGATGCAGCTAAGTGTAGTACAGCTCCCCACAGGTGGAGCTTACCTCAGGGCAGCGATGATGGATGAGGGAGTAGTTGTTCTTACCCCTCTGATGATGCTGAGGCCTTTGGGGTGCCCTGGTCTGTTACTAGTAGATAAGGTTTGTTCCTTACCGGTACGGACAGGAGTTTACCAGTCTCTTCTCCTGCCACTGGAATTCGGCCCATTACCTATAGTGTCCTGGACATGTTTTGGAACTGAGGTGGAGGTGCTTCTTTGTGGCACTACAGCTCCCTTATTCCGGTCCCGTAGTCGTACGGATTGCAGCCAGGGATAGACCACTCACTGCCTTCGGCACCGTTATGGCGGTTTTGTCCCCAGACGTTTCCAGCCGACTCCAACCGGTCCTGGATCGCCTCCTTCTGTTCCGGGTCACCCTCCTAAAGACAGGTGCCCTCCTGGCAGCAGCCTTGTCAGGCACGTCCTCTCTGGCTGCCTTCCCAGCGCTGACTCAACTCACTGCTCTCTCACTAACTGTCACTTAAGTCTCCCGCGCTAACCTAGGCTCCTCCCCCTTTTGGACACACTGAATAATCAGTCCCTCTATACTAAGGTGGTCTAGTCCTGTGTGTGTGTGTGTGTGTGAAAACAGACTCTATTAAGGGGGAACCCCAAACCCATAACCACGGAGGCACTATCTGAGGAGGATATTACTGCCCTTAAATTATAGACTGTTTATGTCTTTGTCAAAGATTAAAGATTTGCAATAATTAAGGGGCCTATTGAAGCTTTTGCATTGGAGCCCATGAACTTCAAGTTATGCCACTGGTCGGAGTTACAGTTTAACCACACAAATTGCAAATAAGAGAGCGATAGAGAAAAAGTAATATCTTTATATTTTATGTAAAAATAAATATTTATTTTAATATTTTTTTTATTTATTAAAGAAAAGTAATCATTCTAACGCTTTTTTTTTAGAAAGTTTATAAAAATTAGAAAACTTTATTTTATCCAAAAAGATCGTAGGTTGCAAATGGCAGAATCCATCATTCCGATTGGAGAAAGGAAAAATCTACTCATTAATCCGATTCATGACGGATTTCCAAAATATGTAAGGCCGGCTTCAGACTGCGTGTCTGATCCGATCCGTAGCTGTCCGCTTGAGGCAGACAGCCGCGGACCGGATCAGCACACAGGACGGGGGGCTATTATGCCCTCCGATCCTGTGTGCAGCCGCACGCAGCTGAACCAGCTGACAGGTCAGGACCGCGGCGCCCGCGGTCCTCACCTATTAGCAGCGGGAACTGCGTGCGCTTGCACACAGGATCGGAGGGCATAATAGCCCCCCGTCCTGTGTGCTGATCCGGTCCGCGGCTGTCTGCCTCAAGCGGACAGCTACGGATCGGATCAGACACGCAGTCTGAAGCCAGCCTTAGAATTTAGCAAAATTGATTGAAATTTTGAGGAATTAACTTGCACCAATCCAACAAAATAATGATCAGCTGGCTGCCATTTTACTAGTTTTATTAGAGGTTAAAACAAAAAAAAAAACATTACCCGCACCCCCTGTTTCTGCTGCAGCTCCGAGTCCACTGCGGTCAATGCGCACCATTGACGTTGATTTCTTGTAACTCATTTTCTTTTGCCATTTTAGTTAACCATAGAAAGTCCATCCTCTGTTATGGCTTGTAGCACCTCCAATTGAACACTACTTCAGGCCTCATTTCTGAGGCTGTCTCATGGTCATGGACTTGGTCTTCTACTCCGAGGACATCCCGAAATATCCAAAGCAGCAAGGAAGAGAGGGAAGAGTGCTATAGAAATGTAATTTCGAAAAATGTTGACTTGTTCATCATTGGACCATTGGTGGAACAGAGTTTAACCCACTCGTCTCCAGCCTAAAGCATTCTCCATTTTGTGGCCTTTTCCTCTTAATGTGAACAGGGGTTGTGACTAGTGGGCGCTACCATGCTCAGGTGCCCGGTACTCATAACGAGCAGTTGGATGCTCAAGATGGGCGCGACTCCATTACAGAGTATAGTTTAATTCAATGGAACTCTTCTCATTGACTCTAATTATATTCGAGTGGTGCCCATCCGAGCATCCAACTGGTCGTTACAAGTGCCAAGCGCCTGAGCATGGCAGAGCTCACTCATCACTAGTTGTGACTTCACAACCACAAATTACCACGTCCTTCCGGATTCTTCTTAGGTAAGACCCTATTGTGCCTTTTTGTTTTTCCAGTTTCTTTTGCCTAATTTTCATAGTAATGTGATAGTAATGTTTTGGGGAAATTAACAATGAATGGTCTGAGCAAGGGTGTGGTCCAGCCAAATGGCTCTGGATGATATACCTGTCTATATGCATAAGTAGCTCCAAATCCAAATTAGTCAATGACGGTTGAAATTGTATGCTGCCATTGTGGCGTGAAAATGTGTCAAACTGATTGGAGGTACATGATTTGTATGGTAGGGTCTGGTAGCATTCTGATGCTTCTATCCATGCAGAGAGTGTAATGTCCATCCGAATTACAGGTAAAAAGGGGAATCCATAACAAATAAATACAAACTGCAGCCTCAGGCAGAACCCCGTGATACTCACCCTTTTAACCCTATACAGGGATCTGGCTTTCCTGCATGGTCCAGGGGGTTGCTGCCTATAGATGTTCTGCAGTCCAAAAACAGAAAAGTCACCAAGCAGGGTCAAAGTCGAGACATCAGAAAAGTACAACATTTTAGGCTGAAGAATAGTTCATAAACAGGCAGAGGTCCGTCCGGACAATCAATAATACAAAACATGATAATAACAAGTGAACCAGGAAATATATCTGGCAACTAGCAGCAACACACAGGGAATTCAAATAGGCTGCAATACTTCTTAATTGGCTGATGTCAGAGTTAATGACCGCAGCTGGGCAGCCACGCAACACATCCACAAGCACACTACTACATCACCAGCCCCATCTTGGGAATGAACACAGCAGAAGTCGCAGGAGCAGACTCTGGGGATGTGACACAGAGTACATAAAAATGTCCACTTTCTTCCATGCAGGATCAGTTAAAGAGGCATATGGAGCCGGTAGGAGCTATGCTACCCAAGAAAAGCCCCGGACGTAAGCGATGATATGCTCATGAGGCTGAGAAAATTAGAAATACCTCTGACATTACCAGGTATGAGGTGCCTGGATGTGAGTAGACCTATGACACATAGACAGAAATCGTTCTGAGTATCTCAGGTTCTGTTGGAGAGAGTGGAAGGTGCTTGGAGTAGAGTTATGGTACCTTTACACGCCGCTACCGAAAGGTAGAAACCGGCAGGTATCGGAGACAATTGTACCTTTTACCTTGAAAACACCGCGAAGTGGCGGCGTGTAATTCAGGTTGTACCGTCCTGTCTCTTTGGATACCTGTCTTATAGCCATGCTCAAAAACAAGAAGGTATAAACCCTATGGTGGCAGCGTGTAATCGGGGCACAGGTACGGTATTTGAGTTACCTGGGGCGTGCTACAGCGTCATGTATACCACGCCCCATCAGCTATCATTGGTGGAGACTACTGTGTACCCATTGGCTGTCCCTGCACAGGGCGGCATATTTAACGATCTGACCAGTCACACTACACATTTGCTATAGCGTAATGTATTAGCCAGCCTCCCTGCGCTGGCTGGCCAATCATGATGTTATTGCATTGTCCAATCACCGTACGAGCGTCGTGTAATACACAACTCTGGCACGCCTATGTAGTTACAGCGCACAATATGTACGCCCATATTCCCTTTTTGGAGCCCACTGGGACGGGGTACTCGGTGCCGGACCGGTGTACTGCTGGGGAATGTCACGGCGGTCCTGGTCCGGACCGTGTCCCGGGCCCACACAATAAAATGGGGGTAATTTACAGGGGATTTTTCACTCGTGACGCCACCCACTATATGCGGCCAGTAATGGGGCCGCCGCTGCTGCAGAACCTCCGGGGATGATGGGATTACAGCTTGGATAGAATAGTTCCTGTGGGCAGAACTGGGTTCCCCGGGGCAGTGGTAGAAGTAGTTAAAGTCTGTGAAGATAGTTATTTATGCTGCAGGAGAGTAGGGGTAGCAGTAGAGATGATGAGAGTAGAGGCAATGGCAGTATATGAGGGCAAGTGGGGCTTCAGCATAAGGATCACACACACTCACGGTTTCTGTTGTTTTCTAAGTCTTTACTTGCAGATGGTATATCACAATATTGTCCACGGAGTCTGTACCGGGTTGCTCCAACCCTGACCGGGTCCTTGGCTTCCTACTTAAGCGCTGTGTGTGGCCCTGCTGCTGCTTGTAGCTGAACTGCTGGCCCTGTCTCTGCTCACGGGTACCAATCTGCTGGGACTCTTGAGTCCTCTGTGTCACTGACCCCTCCGTGTTGCTTTGCTATGGTACAGTGAAGATGGTGGACCTTCACTATGCTGGTGTTTACTGTCCTGTCTGTCGCAGGCACAGCCTCGGATCCGGTATCCGTCTTAAGCGCCCCTCCGGGGTTAAGTTTAGGGTAACTCTTTGTCCCGGGGATGTTCCTCTATCTCCTTTCCTCAGACCTCTCAGGACCTCCACCTCTACTTGACGCTGCTCCTGAGGTAAACTCCAAACTAAACTGAACTAACTGTCACTCCTGCTCTGAGGTAAAAACATTAGCTCCTCCCACTAGTGCAGGTGCCACCTAAATTCCTCCCACTTTCTAGTGTAGTGTTGTGTGGGGAGTAAACCTGTGTTGATGCTTCTGTGGCACATTAACCCTTGGGGTGCCACATTCCCCCTTAGTTAAAGACAGTACTCTGGGGACTGTGGAAAATTAAAGAACAAACAATTAATGCAATTAATATTTACAAAGACTTAAAAGTAAAAATCACAAAAATCACTAAACTTCAAAAACAGTCCAAAAATTCAAAAAGCAGTCCTTTCGGGGGTTTAGTCTTTTGCCTCCGGGCTGATGAATATATACAAGAAAGTTTATACCACAACCAGTCCGTGGTAGTATGGTCCATAAAAATAAAATAAAAGGAAGAAATTTTGAAGAATATGCAAGAAGTTCATACAGGATAGTCTCTGTAGGTACTGGGCTTTTTTAACGTTGCATTAACTATGTACATTTGTTTACCGGGTTCAATCTATATTTACACAAACATATTTATATTTTACAGTTAACTTGACCTTTTAATCCCAGTACCTAGCTGGTAACTGACCTCTGGTACTACGCTCGGATCTGCGTAAAACGGGTATACTACTTGCATGTAGCCTATTGGTGCTGGTAGGCATGTACCTATTTGCAGTGTTTGGTACTATGTTAGATGAAGATCTGACTGTAGGACTGGCAAGTTCACTAGGACCAGGAATTGATTCTTCCTCTACGGGTTCTACTTCCAGTTCTTCAGGTCTTGGGACTTCTTCAGGTAACACAGGTTCTGGTGTTGGTTCCACCATTGAAGGGAATGCAATCATTGGTGCGACAACTGCTCCATGGTAATTTGGCCATGTTTTAGGGAAATCTCCTAGTACCGTGTGGAATACTTCTTCTTTTTCTTTAATAGGTTGGACCTGTACGGGTTCTGTTACTTCAGGTGTCTTCAGTGTTTCAGGACACAATTTTAGCTGATCACGAGATACGACTTGTGACGTTTTTCCCTCATCTTTGCTTATCAAACAGGTTTTAACATTGTCTAGGTTAGATGGTAAGACTGTGTATGGGACGGTTTCCCACTGATTATCCAGTTTGTCAGTGCGTCTCTTTCTCTTGAGAACTTGATCACCTTCTTGTAATGGCATTGCTTGAGCATGTTTGTTAAAGGTCTTCTCTTGTCTTGCTCTTGCTTGCTGAAGATTTCTCTCTACACATTCTTGAACTTGTTGATACTGTTTCTGACGTTGAGTATCCCAATCTGATTCTTCTTCTACTTCTGTATCTGGTTTTATGATTCCCATTTCTAGATCAATTGGTAATTTACCAGGTCTTGCACGCATAAGGTATGCTGGAGTGCAGTTTGTAGAACTCACGGGTACATGGTTGTATAAGTCTACCAAGTCAGGTAATTTATCTGGCCATTGGTTTCTTTCTGATTCTGGTAAGGTCTTTAACAGTTCAATTACGATATGATTCATCTTCTCGCATAAACCATTTGTTTGGGGATGATACGTTGTTGTGTGAATCTTCTTACAACCGTACATATTGCAGAATTCCTTGAATAGTTCTGATTCAAAAGCTGGACCTTGGTCTGCAAGGACTTGTTCTGGGTAACCATGTGGTCTACAGAAATGCGTCTGGAATGCTTTTGCTGCCGTCATCGCTGTCAGATCTTTGACTGGTACCACCACTAAGAAGCGTGAGTAATGGTCCACGATGGTTAAGGCATAGACATAGCCTGACCGGCTTGGTGACAACTTGATGTGGTCTAATGCGAGTAGCTCGAGTGGCTGCTTGGTTACTATTGTTTGAAGCGGAGCTTTCTGTGGATCTTTCCTTCTGAGGTTGCATGCGGCACATCTTCTGCACCATAGTTCAATGGATTTTCTCATGCCAACCCAATAAAATCTTTCTCCCAGGATCGCTTCTAACTTCTTCCATCCAAAATGACCTGCATAGTCATGATAAGCTTCTAAGACCATTTGAGTGGCTCTCTTGGGCACGGTTATCTGCCAGACTAGTTCATGCGTTTTAGGATTGGTATACGTTCTGCAGAGCTTCCCTTGATGTAGAAACAACTTGCCTCTATGTTTCCATAGCTGTATAGCTTCAGCTGGGGCATTCTGATCAGGGTATGCGCGTTGTTGCGTAAGCAGGTCTTTCACTAGTTTCACGGCTGGATCATTATCTTGGGCTTCGGCCCATCCGTAGTGTCTTACCAGGTTAAGATTTACTTCCTGCTTTCTTTGGTAGGTGCCGGGTTGATAGTCTTGTACCTTTGAACGATGAAAGGCCGGTAGTTCAATCTCTTCCAACTCTTCCGGTTCCTCTTCCACGTCTCTCAGGTGCAGCATCCGTGACAAGGCATCCGCGTTCCCGTTCTTGCGACCTGCTCTGTATTTGATGACAAAGTTGTAATTAGATAGCCGGGCTATCCATCGCTGCTCCAGAGCTCCTAGTTTCGCTGTATCCAGGTGAGTCAACGGGTTGTTATCCGTGTAGATGGTGAATTCTGCACCTGCCAACTAATGTTTAAAACGTTCAGTCACAGCCCAAACTACTGCCAGTAGCTCTAACTTGAAGGAGCTGTAGTTCTCGGGATTTCTTTCTGTAGGCCGGAGCTTCCTACTTGCAAAGACAATAACTCTTTCTTTGCCTCCTTGCATCTGTGATAATACTGCTCCCAGTCCAACGTTGCTTGCATCCGTGTATAGAATGAAGGATTGATGGTAATCAGGGTATGCCAGGATCTCTTCTCCCGTCAGTGCACTATTCAGCTTATTGAAGGACTCTTCTCTTTCCTCATCCCACCGTGTCAGGAAATTACAGGATGAAGTCTTCTTTGATCGTCCTACCAGAATGTCTTGCAGAGGAGCTGCTAGCTTCGTGAATCCTCTGATAAATCTTCTATAATAGCCTACCAGGCCCAGGAATTGCCTCACTTCTTTCACGTTCGTAGGTCTTGGCCAATCCCTTATCACGGTGACTTTATCAGGATCCGGTGCTACTCCCTCTGAACTCACGACATGTCCCAGGTACTGTACCTTTGGTTTGAGAAGGTGACATTTGGATGGCTTGATTTTCATGCCATATTTCGATAGGGCTTCGAACACTTCTGCCAGGTCTTGTAGATATTGCTCGTACGTCTTGGAATAGACTGACGTCATCTAAGTACAGAAGGACAGTTTCAAAGTTCTTGTGTCCTAGGCAGCTCTCCATCAGACGTTGGAAGGTCCCAGGTGCGTTGCAGAGTCCGAACGGCATACAATTAAACTCACAGAGGCCCATCGGAGTAGTAAACGTTGTCTTCTCCTTGTCGGCCTCGGCCACAGGAACCTGCCAGTACCCAGTAGTCAGATCAAGGGTGGAAAAGTAGTTAGCCGATTTTAATGCAGCTAATGACTCCTCAATCCTAGGTAATGGGTATGCGTCCTTATGTGTGATGCGATTAATCTGCCGATAACCTACGCACATTCTCATGGTCCCATCCTTCTTTTTAACTAACACTAGAGGTGCTGCCCAGGGGCTACAACTGTCTCTTATTACCCCTGCAGATTGCATCTCTCGGAGCATGTCTTTGGTGGTTTGGTGGTGAGCTGGTGGTAAAGGTCTATACCTCTCTTTTATAGGCTGATGGTTACCTGTGGGTATAGTGTGCTCTACCCCTTTAATCTGCCGAAATTAAAGGGTGAAAGGTTGAAGGGGTTAAAACTTAACCTTTATTGTCATCTCTTAAAAATGACTATAGAGTCAATAAAATATAAAAAAACTACAAATAGTGCAAGATAGCACTGTGACTGTCACCAGTGTCAGTGATATAAAAAACTATCCCTGTATAGTCACAGGGTCATAGTGTATAGGGTTACCAACCTCGCACCTTCTATTTAACAGTACCAGAGGTATACCCCTATATCTCTTACTACCTAGATCAAGGTCCCACTATCTCTTGTGGTCCTTAGGTGAAAGAGATATGTAACGAGAGCACAGTAACCCCACACTTCCCAAATTAGAAAGATCTCACCGGGTTGTCTCTTGTCGTTACCACTTGAGTCTTCCAACTCCATATGGTCCTATGACTTTTTCGACCAACGGGTTGCCGACTCAACAATAGTTCATTTCATACATGCCACCACGTCCTTCCTCCCGACGCGTTTCGTGTCAAACTCTCTTCAGGGAAGTCATGGTTTTCTGGAAGCAGGGACCGCTACACCGCTGCAGATCCCCCTTGTGGTCTATGGCAAAGTTTTGATGCCTGAAGCAGTGCAAAAAGTTTACATTAGTACACTGGTTACACTGCAACAATGCTCAATCCTGTTTCCCAATTGTAGTTACACCACCCTCCATGCCCTCACCACTGGTAACACTTACCCAGCCTAGCTGTGCATGGCATCTGTGGTTTGAACAACCCGCCGCGGTCATTTCCCGCTATTTATGACTGCTTCCATAGCAGTCACGTGTTGTTTCGCGTCGCCGGAAGTGACGCAGGTGCGTCGCCGTTTTACGTCGCTCCGGCGATGTGGAACGCACGTGCGTACCGCCTTACGTCGCTCGAGCGATGTGGAACGCACGTGTGTTCCACTTTACGTCGCTCCAGCGATGTGAAACGCATATGCGTTCCACGCTCCTTCCTGGATCTAACTCATTGGTTGGGAGTGAGTGTGAGGTATAATCACTCCCTCCAGGGGGAGGAGCCTCTCAGGAATGTGGGAATCACCTACTCACACACATTCCTTTACATCAGAGATCTCCTATCCACAGCGAGGTCTCTCTGTGTTTCCCAAAAGGGTATTTAGAGGATTCCTGTCGCATCAGTATACCGTATTACACTTCTCAATTGTTTTATACTTGCGTTTTGTGGAGTGCTCCTAATAGAGATTGCCCACTTCAGAGTCCATATTCCCAATCCAATCATACATTTCCCAGCGGCTGCAGACCAGGCCAAGGGGGGGGGGGGTTTAAAGGCTCACATTTTGAGATTATGGTGCATGATGTATACTTACAATAACCAAGATCTCCCAATTTGGCATAGTGGAGAGAGTTTGTATTGGGGTACAGTGAAGGAAGATAGGACCCAGAAACCGCACCAAAGTGTCCATTCCCTCCCCACTACAGGTATCCTATACACATTTGGACTATCCCTGCCTAGCCGTGGAGGTTGGCACCCAATGTACGGAGTCGGCGCCCCCACTCAACGTCGTCTTTCCCTCCTACACTTTCCCTGTTCTAGTGTGCCCCCAAGAATGGAGTATAGGACAGAGCTTCATTTAAGCCCCTCGGGGCTACTGTCCCCAGGGTAAAGATCCAGAAACATTCTTTTCTTAGGATTTTTCCGTCCCAGTCTCCGCCTTGTACTGGGGGGGGATGTGATCGATCCCAGTAAAACGCATACAGGTCTCGTCACCTCCATGCACTGCGTTCACATGGCGGCCAATGGGGTGTCTCGTTTGTGTCTTATATCCCCTCTATGTTCTCCAATCCTTTTCTTGAACTCCCTGATCGTTTTACCCACGTACTCCTTCCCACACGGGCACACTGCTTTGTAGATTACTCCCCTTGTTTTACAGTTGATGAAAGATCTTATCTCATATTGCTTACCATCATAACTGTTTTCAAAGTACTTAGTTGTTTCTACTGAGCTACATGCTACACACCTCCCACATTTGTAACAGCCCTTGAGGTTAGATCTCAGCCAATTTTTGTTATCATCATTTAAGAATGGACAGTGACCTTAGTCCATTCATCCCAGAAACACCTAGGATCACTTACAAAAAGGCGAGATCACTGAGAGATAGATTGGTGCACAGCCATTTTGATAATAACAAAAATTGGCTGAGATCTAACCTAATCTAAAGGCAGGGATAGTCCAAATGTGTATAGGATACCTGTAGTGGGGAGGGAATGGACACTTTGGTGCGGTTTCTGGGTCCTATCTTCCTTCACTGTACCCAATACAAACTCTCTCCACTATGCCAAATTGGGAGATCTTGGTTATTGTAAGTATACATCATGCACCATAATCTCAAAATGTGAGCCTTTAAACCCCCCCCCCCTTGGCCTGGTCTGCAGCCGCTGGGAAATGTATGATTGGATTGGGAATATGGACTCTGAAGTGGGCAATCTCTATTAGGAGCACTCCACAAAACGCAAGTATAAAACAATTGAGAAGTGTAATACGGTATACTGATGCGACAGGAATCCTCTAAATACCCTTTTGGGAAACACAGAGAAACCTCGCTGTGGATAGGAGATCTCTGATGTAAAGGAATGTGTGTGAGTAGGTGATTCCCACATTCCTGAGAGGCTCCTCCCCCTGGAGGGAGTGATTATACCTCACACTCACTCCCAACCAATGAGTTAGATCCAGGAAGGAGCGTGGAACGCATATGCGTTTCACATCGCTGGAGCGACGTAAAGTGGAACACACGTGCGTTCCACATCGCTCGAGCGACGTAAGGCGGTACGCACATGCATTCCACATCGCCGGAGCGACGTAAAACGGCGACGCACCTGCGTCACTTCCGGCGACGCGAAACAACACGTGACTACTATGGAAGCAGTCATAAATAGCGGGAAATGACCGCGGCGGGTTGTTCAAACCACAGATGCCATGCACAGCTAGGCTGGGTAAGTGTTACCAGTGGTGAGGGCATGGAGGGTGGTGTAACTACAATTGGGAAACAGGATTGAGCATTGTTGCAGTGTAACCAGTGTACTAATGTAAACTTTTTGCACTGCTTCAGGCATCAAAACTTTGCCATAGACCACAAGGGGGATCTGCAGCGGTGTAGCGGTCCCTGCTTCCAGAAAACCATGACTCCCCTGATGAGAGTTTGACACGAAACGCGTCGGGAGGAAGGACGTGGTGGCATGTATGAAATGAACTATTGTTGAGTCGGCAACCCGTTGGTCGAAAAAGTCATAGGACCATATGGAGTTGGGAAGACTCAAGTGGTAACGACAAGAGACAACCCGGTGAGATCTTTCTAATTTGGGAAGTGTGGGGTTACTGTGCTCTCGTTACATATCTCTTTCACCTAAGGACCACAAGAGATAGTGGGACCTTGATCTAGGTAGTAAGAGATATAGGGGTATACCTCTGGTACTGTTAAATAGAAGGTGCGAGGTTGGTAACCCTATACACTATGACCCTGTGACTATACAGGGATAGTTTTTTATATCACTGACACTGGTGACAGTCACAGTGCTATCTTGCACTATTTGTAGTTTTTTTATATTTTATTGACTCTATAGTCATTTTTAAGAGATGACAATAAAGGTTAAGTTTTAACCCCTTCAACCTTTCACCCTTTAATTTCAATATACTATTGGGCAGTTGCTTCAATCTATTGTTGTAGTAAGCCCTATACCCTGCTATCATTACCCTTTAATCTGCCCAAAATCTAACTGGTGTTTACTGAATATTTGTTCATATTCCTTCACTACCCGGTATACTCCATGCTTGTGACGGGGAGGTGTAGAACTGGTACCTACATGCAACTTTTAGCACCAATCCTCCAGCTTCTCCTCTGAGCCATTGTCATCCGCCTGACATGACGGGTTCAAGGGCTCGGCGGCTGTGATGTTATTGTTATCAACCGTGTACAACTTAGCCATGGTAGCATACTTTGGTAATGTGACCTCATCTTCTCCGCAGTTTAATAGGCGTAATGGCACTCTTCCCCTGTGTACGTCAACTACTCCTCTCGCTGTGAGTATGGTGGGTCTGCTGTCTGAGTACACGGGTTCTACCAGGGCTTGATAGTCTTGCCCCTTAATGCCTATTGCGGCTCTACACCAGACCAACATTTCAGTTTTGGGAGGAATTACAATGGGTATTGGATCACTTACTCGTACACTGCTGATCTCACCTCTGGAGATTTCTACCTGTTGCTTCAACATCAAGGCTTTGATCTCTTTGTGCAGAAGCCTCTGTTGTCCAGTTCTGGCAGTCTCGGCAATTTGCTGCAAAACACTTAACACTTCGGAAAAGAATTTCTCAATTACATTCATTCCTATCAGCATCACGGGTTCATGTTCTCGCCGGTTAACGTCGATGATTATAACACCCTGGTTCTGCAATTCTACCTTCCCAACCTGAATATTCATCTCTCTAAACCCGACCTTTGGTATTACCTGTCCATTACTAGCCCATACCTCAAAGTTAAAGTCATCTGGCGCATTAGTAATGTCTGAATTAGCCCAGTACCTTTTATAAAGAACATGTGGGATGGATGTTATCTGGGACCCGGTATCCAGCAAGGCACTAAAGGGAATGCCATCCAACGCAATAGGGATCACCGGTTTTCCTCCCACGAATCTGTCATACCAGGCTGAGGGGCCTTGAGTGTTCATTCCTGGGGAGCGGCCCGCCTGCCCAGGGCATCGTCGTTTAAAGGACACTCACGAGCAAGATGGCCTGGCTTCTGGCAACGGCAGCAAATGGGCTGTCCATCCGGTTGGTAGCGATCGCTGGGTCGTCCTCTTGCTGCTGGGTATCTTCTGGGCCTCATCCACGGGACATCCTCTTTGCTGGTCGCCAACTCGATCCTGGGTGCAGGCTTTGACTCTCGCAGTTCCTTGATGACCTTGGCCATGGAGATCACGGTGTCTGTCAGGGCATCTAGCTTTTGATTGATTGCGGCATAAGAAATTAGTTCTCCAGTCTCAGCAGCAGTTGCTGACATAGCAGATGTCGCTGGCGCTGCCGGCTGCTGAGGTGCTGCTGCAGTGTCCGGGACAGTTGATAGCTCCCGTTGCTCTTCCAGCTGCGGCAAACGGATAGCTCTATCTTTCAGCTCAGTAAATGTCATGTCAGGGTTCTGCAGCAGTATCATGCTTAACTGTCCTCGGTGGGAAGGGGAATGGAGGCCCTCTATAAATTGGTCAAGTAGCATTTTATCAGCTCCCGGGGCCAAAGCAGGTTCTGCCAGTTTAAGGGCTCTGAGTGCTTCCTGCAGGTTCAAGGCAAAGTCTCTGGCACTCTGTTTAGGTTTCTGGTGGCATGAAAAGAACCTCATCTTAGCCCGGGTATCAGCAGCAGATTCAAACGTTGCTTTCAGTCTAGCTGCTAGATGCTCTACAGTGTCCTTATCTGTGTCCAGCCAGGACTCAACCTCACGCCGTGCATTGCCCGTTAACTGTCCCATTATCATTCCTACACATTGGGCTTCAGTGAGGGGGTACATCACATAATACTCTTTAATCTTTAGCATAAAGTCAGTTAGTGTATTAGGCTCACCGGAGTATTGGGGCAGCCACATTGCCCCTGGAGTATACGGCATCAGGAATGGCATTATGGTTGCTGTTCCTTGCGCCGCTGCACCGCCGGGTACTATCGCTGGGTCCGGCGCTGCAGCTCCACCGGCTGTTCCGTCACTGCCTTGTGCATTGGGCTGCGACATCTTGGGCCCCCTTAGTTAATATCCGCCCTCCGTCTTCCGCTTCCGTCCGGATGTCTAACAAAGGTTCTGCTGTGCACCAGGGATTCTCTTCCCTTCCGGATGACGTCAGAGCGGTGAGCGGTTTTTTCTTCCCGCGCGTTGTGCGCTCTGCAATGGCGGATTCTGAAATTTACAGTACCTGTGGTGCAGTTACAATTCAGCTTGCCGCGCACCCAGCAATGGCGGCAGATTTTAAACAGTCATTAATCACGGCACACAATGCCCGGTACTGGGCACGGTAGATCCTGTTCGTGACGCCAGGTTGTGGAGCCCACTGGGACGGGGTACTCGGTGCTGGACCGGTGTACTGCTGGGGAATGTCACGGCGGTCCTGGTCCGGACCGTGTCCCGGGCCCGCGCAATAAAATGGGGGTTATTTACAGGGGATTTGTCACTCGTGACGCCACCCACTATATGCGGCCAGTAATGGGGCCGCCGCTGCTGCAGAACCTCCGGGGATGATGGGATAGCAGCTTGGATAGAATAGTTCCTGTGGGCAGAACTGGGTTCCCCGGGGCAGTGGTAGAAGTAGTTAAAGTCTGTGAAGATAGTTACAAACAAAAACTTACCGATAGATCCGCTGCACACCACGCTATATCTCCAAAGGGGAATGCCATAATGGCTGTGTGAATTTATTGCATCATATAATAAGAATCATGGAAATATTTATAAAGCTACTGAAAGCTAGCCCTGATCTAAATAATAATAAATGTGAAAGCATTGGTTGATGTCATAGCCATGAAATCATAAGCCCAGTAACTATTTACAGAGTTCTTTCACTATACTGGGTCCTAATCTCACCCTCATGTCTGCAACCTGGAAGTGTGAATGGAAAAGTGTCCTAATGCAGTTAAAATCATGGTCTTAAAGAAAATGTCTCACCTGTGTAAATGTGCTCACATTAGTCACTGGGCGGGGTGCTGCCCAAATATAAATAACTATATATATAACAGTATGGGCGCACACCTCTTATAGTGGGTGCAAGCTTCAAAAATTACATATAAAAACTTACTGATAGATCCGCTGCACACCACGCTATATCTCCAAAGGGGAATGCCATAATGGCTGTGTGAATTTATTGCATCATATAATAAGAATCATGGAAATATTTAACTATAAATATAACTATATACCGTATATACTCGTGTATAAGCCGAGTTTTTCAGCCCAAAATTTGGGCTGAAAAGTCTCCCCCTCGGCTTATACACGGGTCATATACGGTACATGGTGAGGAGGGGGCTGTGTCCGGGGCTGTGAAGGCTGCAGGAGGCGGGGGGAGCTGCTGTATGAGTGGCCCCGTCACGTGGGGCCGCTCATTAAATATGCACTGCTTCCCCCTGTCAATCAGCGGCAGGGGGAAGCAGTGCATATAGCCCCCAAATGTTGGCACTCGCCCCCCCTTGTAAGGGCCCCCCCCGCTGGTTATATTACCATCCCGGTCTTCTGATCAGCGCCGCTCCTCGGTGCTCCGTCCGTCCGTCCTGCTACATCCGGGATCTCCGGCCGTCGCAGGCATATGACGTCATCGCGCGACGGCCGGGGATCCCGGATGTAGCAGGACGGGAGCAGCGAGGACGGAGCGCCGAGGAGCAGCGCTGATCAGAAGACCGGGATGGTAAGAGAAGCGGGGGGGGCCCTTGCAAGGGGGGGCGAGTGCCAGCATTTGGGAGCTGCTGGGTACCCCCAGAGGGCTGCTGGGTACCCCCTGGGGGCTGCTGGGGACCCCAGGGGGCTGCTGGACACCCCCTGGGGGCTGCTGGGTACCCCCAGGGGGCTGCTGGGTACCCCCTGGGGGCTGCTATATGTACCCCTGGGGGCCTGCTGTATACCACTGGGGCTGCTGTATACTACCACTGGAGCTGCTATATACTACCACTGGGGCTGCTGTATACTACCACTGAGGCTGCTGTATACTACCACTGGGGAGGCCTGTATACCACTGGGGGGGGCCTGTATACCACACTGCTGGGGGCTGTATACCTGTGCTGGGGTCCACCCTCGGCTTATACACGAGTCAATAGGTTTTTCCAGATTTTTGGGGCAAAAGTAGGGGGGTCGGCTTATACACGGGTCGGCTTATACACGAGTATATACGGTATATAACAGTATGGGCGCACACCTCTTATAGTGGGTGCAAGCTTAAAAAATTACATATAAAAACTTACCGATAGATCCGCTGCACACCACGCTTGCACCCACTATAAGAGGTGTGCGCCCATACTGTTATATATATAGTTATTTATATTTGGGCAGCACCCCGCCCAGTGACTAATGTGAGCACATTTACACAGGTGAGACATTTCCTTTAAGACCATGATTTTAACTGCATTAGGACACTTTTCCATTCACACTTCCAGGTTGCAGACATGAGGGTGAGATTAGGACCCAGTATAGTGAAAGAACTCTGTAAATAGTTACTGGGCTTATGATTTCATGGCTATGACATCAACCAATGCTTTCACATTTATTATTATTTAGATCAGGGCTAGCTTTCAGTAGCTTTATAAATATTTCCATGATTCTTATTATATGATGCAATAAATTCACACAGCCATTATGGCATTCCCCTTTGGAGATATAGTGTGGTGTGCAGCGGATCTATCGGTAAGTTTTTATATGTAATTTTTGAAGCTTGCACCCACTATAAGAGGTGTGCGCCCATACTGTTATATATATGTGAAGATAGTTATTGATGCTGCAGGAGAGTAGGGGTAGCAGTAGAGATGATGAGAGTAGAGGCAATGGCAGTATATGAGGGCAAGTGGGGCTTCAGCATAAGGATCACACACACTCACGGTTTCTGTTGTTTTCCAAGTCTTTACTTGCAGATGGTATATCACAATATTGTCCACGGAGTCTGTACCGGGTTGCTCCCACCCTGACCGGGTCCTTGGCTTCCTACTTAAGCGCTGTGTGTGGCCCTGCTGCTGCTTGTAGCTATACGGCTGACCCTGTCTCTGCTCACAGGTACCAATCTGCTGGGCAACTTGAGTCCTCTGTGTCACTGACCCCTCCGTGTTGCTTTGCTATGGTACAGTGAAGATGGTGGACCTTCACTATGCCGGTGTTTACTGTCCTGTCTGTCGCAGGCACAGCCTCGGAACCGGTATCCGTCTTAAGCACCCCTCCGGGTTAAGTTTAAGGTAACTCTTTGTCCCGGGGATGTTCCTCTATCTCCTTTCCTCAGACCTCTCAGGACCTCCACCTCTACTTGACGCTGCTCCTGAGGTAAACTCCAAACTAAACTGAACTAACTGTCACTCCTGCTCTGAGGTAAAAACATTAGCTCCTCCCACTAGTGCAGGTGCCACCTAAACTCCTCCCACTAACCCTTGGGGTGCCACACCTTGTTGTAGCGGCGTGTAAATCAGGGATGGTGCTCCACAGAAGGTAACCTGCGGCACCCGTCGGCACTTCCGGGGAACGAAAATACCTTCTGTGGAGCACCTTGTGGCGGCGTGTATTTGCGGCATCAGGTACCGTTAGCAACCGTTGAAAACGCAAGCGTGCACGTGCGGATCCTACCTGTTGCTACCCTCGGTAGCGGCGTGTAATGGTACCATTAGGGTGAAGAGCTGAGGCTTGATTAAGTCTGAGGAGGCCAGAAGGTACCCTGTTGAAATGGCCTGAAACATGTACACGAGTCAAAAAGATTGTTATTAAGTCCAACTATATAAAGTTGTTGAAGCAGTGTTCAACATGGTG
This sequence comes from Allobates femoralis, assembly GCA_033576535.1. NCBI lineage: Eukaryota > Metazoa > Chordata > Amphibia > Anura > Aromobatidae > Allobates > Allobates femoralis. The sequence continues at coordinate 40,815,332 of JARQOC010000003.1, forward strand.
CTTCCATATGAAAGTTTGAGTAAAGTTACTGAACAGTTCTCCATTGTTGTGATTTTTCCTGGCGGCATCTCACTCCTGACCGGGTCAGTTGCAGAGGACAAATGAACAACACTTAGGGCCCTTTCACATCAGCGTTTTTTCCAAATCGCGGCAGATGCGGTGAAAAAAACGCATCTGCCGCGATTGCCGCATACCGGCTGTGGTTGCGGCGCAGTTGCGGTAAACGCCATACAAGGTATAGGCGGACTTGCGGCAGGTGCGGTTTTGGCACTTGCGGCAGGTGCGGCCGCGAAAAAAAACGCGGCTGACAGCTTTTTTTTCGCGGCCGCACCAGCCGCAAGTGCCAAAACCGCACTTGCTGCACCTGCCGCAAGTCCGCCTATACATTGTATGGCGTTTACCGCAATCGCGCCGCAAGTGCAGCCGGTATGCGGTAATCGCGGCAGATGCGGTTTTTTCACCGCATCTGCCGCGATTTGAAAAAAACGCTGATGTGAAAGGGCCCTCAAGTACTTGCATTGAGATTTTTTTTTTATCCCATAGTGATTTTCCGAGCACATTAACGTTCCGTCCCTTCAATCCCCCCTTGGTATCGGTGGCCAGTCTCTACCATGCACATTGTATCAGATTATAATTTACCGATTACAATAGAAAACAGTGGAAAAAAATATTGGTCGGGCTCCGGCTTACAGAGCGCGCAGCTTCACTCCGTCTTACCAACATTGAATTTTCCGCTGTTGATCCACAAATAATTATATGTTTTTTTTTTACTATTTTCTGCCAATTTCTGTGTCTTCTGCTTCCAGCTGAGCCCTTAATAAGACTGATGTATGGAGCCAAGCCTCCACAGAGCTGGTGGGTGTACTCAGCGCCTCCATACAATGGAAAAGTGTCAAGAAAAATTGCAACAAATGATGATTTATATCAAATACTGAATCTGAATATCTTTTATCAAGTTATCAGTTAAATTACATTCCAAATGATTTTGATCTATTATTTTTACATTTTAGGATTCAATTAGCAGCCGGACTATAAATATTGAAGCTCCCCCCCCCTCCCAGCAGGAGATCACAGCTCTATAGCATCTAATTAATCAACAGAGAATATTCAAAATACTCTTCTCTTTTTGAAGATGATGAATTGCCTAATTCTAGTAGTTTTGCACTTATTGATAAGAAGTAGGGATGAGCGAGCACTACCCTGCTCCAGTGTTCGGTACTCGTTAAGAGTAGATGGACAGTGGGATGAGTGCAACTCGAGCATCCAAGTATAACTAAGGTCAACGGGGAACTGTAGTGAAATATGTATCTCAGGGACTGGACACTAGACCAGTAAGTGGTTAAATCCCATGTCCATCCACAAGAGGTCACAACCTGCTTTATATAAGCACACACTAACTTCGCAGTCACACTGACTCTGGTCTCCCCAGGGGGCATCCTGCCAGCAGGGCAATAAATTCACACATATTGGGAGCCTCAAAGAGGAAGAGAATTGATAAGAGACGAAGCCATCTCCAATAGTGAACTTCAAACAGACCCACAGATGGAAAGCAAAATCAGGAGACCTAGTCAGAAGACAAAGAACATTTTAACAGATAATATATGCATGGCTAAATGAGTGAGTGTCCAATGATAGACCCAGAAGTAGAATGTTAAACTAGAAGGCCGGTCTAGAATCTGACCCCCACAGTCTGAGTCTTTATCTGGGCTCTCGCAGCTACAGCCCCTTGTCACAGAGATGGGTCAGCCAAAGCTGCTGTGATCATCATTCCAAATCCCCTGCTCTCCCCATCGGGCAACAGAAGTCGAAGTTTAGGTTTCTGTAAGTTTTCTCCTTTTTATTTCATTGTTTGCATATGTGTATGTCATTTTATTATTTCTATTTTTTATATCTTTTATTGTAAGCACTGTACTTTTTATATTAAAGCTTAAAACTTTAATAAGTCTGAACCTTGTATACTCTAGGAATTCACAGCCCGAGGAAGGTGTGATTTGTTGATTGTCTGATAAGTCTTAGTTTAGGGGAACACATCGGCCCCCCCAAAATCTGATGGGTGGTGGCAGCGTGTGTGAAGCGGGGTATGCGGTCTGAGTCGGGGTGTGATTGATGCTCCCTTTCAGCATAGGACAGACGTCAAGTGCTGGATTGAGTGAGAGGAGATTGGGTTGCGCCTGCAAGGGTTAATCTAAGTCATGTGCTGAGAAGTGGGTGCGTGACAGGGACTCAACTCAAGCATTTTTTCCAGTAGATTTCCTGGAAAATGCTCGAGTTGGCCATTCACTTCCATTATACTTGGGTGCTCGAGTCACACCCATCTAAGCATCAACTGCACTTAACAAGTACCAAGCATGGTAGGAGGGGCATAACTACAACAGGTGCAGGGGCTTCAATGGCACCTGGACCCCGAAGCCTAGGGAGACACTAAAGTCCCTTTGGCCTATGGAAAAAGACCATGGCTATTAAAGATTTGCAATGAATGGGGGCCCCATTGGAACTTTTGCATCAGGGCCCATGAGCTTCAAGTAATACCACTGCACAGCAGCGCTCGCTCATCACTAGTAAGAAGGCTTACTAATAGGATTGCTGAAAGCAGTAACCGTCATTAAAGAAAGCTGCAAACACATTTCCACTTGGGCTAACAACAAATAGGACCTGAAGCACAGTGCTTACAAATAGGGATGAGTGAGCGCTACTATGCTCTGGTGCTCAGTACTCGAAACGAGCAATTGGACGTACCGACAGGCTCGATTCCGGTACAGAGCATGATGGAAGTCAATGGAAAATTCTAGCATTTTTCTGGAAGTTCTTATGGAAAAATGCTCAAGTTGCCCGTTGGCTTTCATTACAGTAAGTACATGAGGCGAGCCCGTCCAAGTGTCTGAATGCTTGTTTGGAGTACCAAGCACCAGAGCACGGTAGAGCTCACTCATCACTAGTAACAAGTCTTACTAAGAGGATAGCTGAAAGCAGTAGCCGTCATTAAAGGAAGCCACAAATACATTTCCATTTGGACTCATAAAAAATAGGTCCTTACACATGGCGTTCCCAACTAGAGATGAGTGAGCACCACCATGTTCTGGCTCGGCACTAGGCAAGAGCAATCGGATGCAACAACAGACTCGACTCACTTACAGAGCATAATAAAAGTCAATGGTAAAATTGAGCATTTCTCTGGAAGATATTCTGATACAATGATGAAAGTCAACAGGCAACGCAATCATTTTAAGTACATGACATGAGCTCATCCAAGTGTCTGACTTCTCGTTTGGAGTACCAACCACCCGAGCATGGTAGTAAACCTTCTTACTAGTGGTGAATGAGCACTAATCAGCACTAGAGGTGAATGAGACGTTCTGCGGAGGGGTCCGCAACGTGACCGCAGCGGCCGCCAGCTCCTATCTTTATATTGGGAGCGCACGGTGCGGCGCTTGACAGCGCAGGACCGTGCGCACCCATTCACTCCCATATGCAATCTGTGCGCAGGCACATGCCTGCGCACAGATCACACAGTCTCGTCCGCACCAGGGACGCGACATGTTGGGAGTGAATGGGTGCGCACGGTCCTGCGCTGTCAAGCGCAGCACCGTGCGTCCCCATTCTAAACATAGGGGCTTGCGCTGGCTGCGGTCACATGGCGATTCCCCTCCACAGAACGCTGCGGAGGGGAACGCCAGTGTGAAGGCAGAAGAGGGTAGCTGAAAGCAGTTGCTGTCATTAAAGAAAGCTACAAACACATTCTACTTGGGCTAACAAACAATAGCTCCTGACACACTGCGTCCTCCACTAGGGATGGGTGAGAACCACCACATTCTTGAGGTCAGTACTCGGACACACCACAGGCTTGACTGATGTACATACCATAATAAAAAACTATGGAAAACTCAAGCATTAATCTAAAAGATCTTCTGGAAAAATGCTCAAGCTGCCCATTGGTTTTCATTATAGTAAGTACACGAGTTGAGCGCGTCTGAGTGTCGCTCGTTTGGAGTACAAAGCATGGTAGTGCTTGCTCATTAATGATGGTTTCTGCTTTCAGCTATCCTCTTATGAAGCCTTACAACTTAAGAAAGCTGCAAACATATTTTCACTAGGGCTAATAAAAAATAGGACCTGACACACAGCGATCGCAACTAGGGATGAGTGAGTACCCCCATGCTGTGGTGTTCGGTACTCAAAGCGAGCAGTCAGATGCTCCGACCGGCTCGATCCTTGTACAAAGCATAATGGAAGTCAATGGGAACTCGTGCACTATTCTGGAAGATCTTGAAAAATGCTCAAGTTGCCGGTTGACTTCCATTATCGTAAGTATATGAGTCGAGCCCCTCCGGAGGTCCAACTTCTCGTTTGAAGTACCAAGCACTATTCCTAACCTGTGGTTGCTGGCCTAAATACTCCTTAATCCAGTGTCCAAGTGCCATGCACCATTGATAAATTCTGTGCTTCCACTAGGCCCAAACTATAATATTCTGAGGTACCATATTCTTCAAAAATTAAAAGAGGTATTCCAATCTCCAAGCACCTATCCCAATAAGTAGTAGGTGTAATAACGGGTTAGTAATGTTGGGTATCTGATTGATGCATCGACATTACTAACCCCTGACTTGACGCCAGTGGACATTACCCAGCTGGCATCAACCCCAAATACCATTAACTCATTTGCCAGACCACCAGGTAGCAGGAAAAATCAGCGCAAAACATCAGGAGTGGTGCATCTTATAGAGGCGCCAGTTCTGGGGTGACTGTGACCTATATTTAGGAAGGGGAGGCACACAGACAGGTGCATGGACTCAGAGACACACGGTACTTATCAAAACACGGGGGGGGGGATGATTCCCATTGTGTTTAATTAGCATACATGTGAAAACAGACACCACACGTCCCGGACACACGGATGTAATGAGACATGTACCTCTGTTTCCAGTAAAGAACTAAAGTCTTGTTATCCAAGTGGGTGGTGTCCTCAATGACACACCCACTTGTCAGACAAGACTGGATATATATACAGGGGAGAGAGGGCATATCTCAGGAACGGAAAGGCGCAGAACCAAAAGAAAAACATCGCCAGATTCAGAACAGCGACATTAACAAAAATATGCAAAAAAGACAGGTCGTCTTCAAAGTGGTCAAACCTAATCGTAATGGACATTTTGTTATAGATCAGTGTAGGCAGGCAAGGTATGATCGGCACAATTGAATAGTATTCCATGGGTGGGAAAACAATCATCATCTTCCAGATCAGTCTTCATTAGAAATGCCAGTCTGAATAGATAGCCTGCGGGGGGGGGGGGGGGGGGGGACACATGCAGGAAGAGTTGTCATAAGGACATTTTTCCTTCGACTTCAGTCACATAAGCTGCAGTGATGTTAACATGTTCACAGTCCTTTTTTCATCGTTTTCCTGCACACAGTTATATAACACTTATGTAGATCTGCACAGTGTGTTCATGGCCCACAATAAAGCTCTTCACACTCCGCTGTATGGGACGGTTCACACCTCAGGACTAAGCACCAGCCGTCCACCTACACATCACCCACTCTATACTTTTCCATTTTACACGTGTACGGTCTAAATTCATCTTTTATGCCGATATCTCCCGATTGTGTAAACTGTCTCTTCAGAGAGGAAGCAGGCTTGCGCTCTAGTGCCACCTATTGGAAGTATCAACCCTAAAAGTAAAAAACGACCCTTGGCGAGAATCTTTCCCCTTAGATCCTGATTGTGTATATAAAGCTCATTGTGTGGTGTGAGCGACTGATGCACAGAACTGATGCTGAGATCACACAGAGTGTATATGCTGTTTATTCATTGATCCGTCTTTGGTGCAGTTTCGGCACCAAAAACGGATCCTCTTTTTGCAAAAAAAAAAAATCACAATTGTATCATCCGTTTGTGTTGCTTTCCTACCCTCCCGGCGATCCCACGGTGAGCTCCGGCAGAACCTGTGAGTAGTATGAATACATACAGGACCTGGTATCATGTGACTGTCAGCTGAGTCACATGGTGCAAGGTCCTGGAAGTTCCAACCCGACTACCCACAGGTCCTGCCGATGCCCGGGAGGAAGACATCACCAGAGTTCACTGTGGGATCGCCGGGAGGGTATGAAATTGGATGTTCGTGGTGCAGAAAGATGGGGCAACAATTGACGTTCATCATTTTCTGGATCCGCTTGCTGCACCAGTACCGCAGCAGTCAAAAACGCAATGTCTGCACAGCGAATGGAAAATCCCACACACTTTGCTGCAGATGCAGCCACTGATCCGTTTTTGGTACAGTTTAAAAACAAAGAAAAAAAAGTAGCTCCACAAACGCTCCCCCATCTTAATCCTTGTATTCTGGTTTCTCATCCAGGCCCTTTGTCCCTCAATGTATAATGTCTGTCCCTCCGCCCTGCAGTAACTTGTGACAGAGCGGCCGGTGGTGCAGAGCTCACAGGCGCCAGCGCGTCCTGAAATAGGAGAGTGTATCAGGGATAACATGTCTTTATGACATTTCTCCCACTCGAATCCCAACTCAGACCCGTATCGTTACAGAGCGAAGGACAGAAAAGTCACCAGCTCTGCTGACTCCATAACTGCAGAGTCTAGACCAGAGGTCCCCAATGTCAGTCCTCGAGGGCCGAACCAGTGCAGGTTTTCAGGATTTCCTTACTATTGCACAGGGATTAGAATCATTGCCTGCTGTGCAATACTAAGGAGATCCTGAAAACCTGCACTGGTTCGGCCCTCGAGGACTGACATTGGGGACCTCTGGTCTAGACCTTCTCTGCTAACATCAGCACAAACACTGCTCTGCCATGAAGCTCCCTATGGGCACAGCTTCAGCCGTGCATCACCGAGCATCGGGTGGAGTGGTGTAAGACCAGACATCACCAAGCAAAATGACGAGCATTGGATGGAGCAGCTGTATATCACCAAGCACAATGCAAAGCATCGGATGGAGCAGCCGTACATCACTAAGCACAATGCCGAGCATCAGATGGAGCTCCCCGTATATTACCAAGCACAATGCCGAGTGTCAGATGGAGCAGCCGTACATCACCAAGCACAATGCCGAACATCGGATGGAGAAGCCATACATCACCAAGCACAATGCTGAGCATCGGATGGAGCAGCCGTATATCATCAAGTACAATGCCGAGCGTCAAATGGAGCAGCCGTACATCACTAGGCACAATCTCAAGCGTCAGATGGAGCAGTGTAAATCTGCCACCACAGGACGTGAAGTGTTCTGTGCAGTGATGGATCACACTGCTTTATCTGCGCCTGATGGAGGAGTCTGGGTTTGGTGAACTGAAAACAATACCCTCTGACTGCATTGTGCCTTCAGTAAATCTGGTGGAGCAGGGATGATATTATGAGATGTTATCAGGAGTCAGTGTCAGCTCCATCGTTGCAGTGAAGGAAAATCTTAATTCAGCACAAGACATTGAGGACAATTGTAGCATCCAGCTCTATAGGAACAGTTTGGAAAAGGTGACTGAACGTGGTTGGGGGAGTTTGGTGTAGGAACATGACCAGCCGCACAAAGCCCAGACATCAGAATTGTGGGCTCGGCCCCTCCTCGTCACCTCACAAATGTTCTTCTGGATGAAGGGAAAAAATCCCACAGAAACCTCCATAATCTTGTAAAAAACCTTCCCGGAAGAGAAGGAGCTGTTTAATTTATAGTCGATCCCTCTGCAAATATCTACGGCCGCAAGATGGTGCGATAGCAGAATCTATTTTATTATATCTTGACTCCGTTTTGTGAATGTCTGTATTTCTGTCTCAAAGTGTCTGTCCTCTGTGAAATGGAGGACCAGTGTGTATTTTAGGATAGGAGACACTTAACTTAAAAACAAAACCTAACAACGAAGTTAACATTGGAATGAGGAACCTGAGAGGTGTGCAAAAGCTGCTAATGTTCAGCCAATAGGATGTGTATAGGTTAATGCCAAAAGAGAAGTTGACCAATGATTTTGTTACAATGTATGTCCATGAAATACCTATAAGTTTGAGATGATTATGTAATGAACACTGGACATTGAGACAGAGAGCTGCTTCTTCTGATAAATGTCTGTCTCATAGGGGGCTACTCCGATACGTACATGCTGGCCTCTATAATTCAATTAGGAGCACACACAGTCTTAAGGACGGGTTACAAATACCGATGCTCCAGCGACCCGATCAACGATCGGTCCGAACCGGGATCGCTGGAACATCGGTATGTGATCGCTGGTGAGATGCCAGACAGGCAGATCTCACCAGCGATCACCCAGCGGATCCTGGGATCGGTCAGGATGTCGGGTGCACACTGGGTGCAGCGGGAGACCAGTGACCGAAAAATGGTCCTGGCCATTCCGCAACGGTCATCTGGTTGTTGCGGCATGTCACACACAGCGACGTCGCTGCAATGTCACAAAACCTGTGACGGTGCAGCGTCGTCGGTAGCGATGTTGCTGCATGTAACCCCAGCTTTATACATCCTGTAAGTGCAATGTTGAGGGTCACATGTGCTGCAGGACCAAATGTAAACTCATGGTTCAAGATAAACTGTTTAATATTCTAAGTTTTGGGTTTATTTTCCCTCTTCCCGACTCCATCCTCCGGTAGAGGAGCCCCAGCCACCAACATATATAGGAAATGAAGACACGACCAATAAATAAAACATTTTTTTTTATTTATTATTAAATCACTTAGACTTGAAAAAAGTCCCATAATGTAATGCACTTGAGTGTGGTGGATCTGTAATAAGTGCTCCATACGGCACCAACCCAACGGATTGACTGTGCTTCATAAATAAAACATATGTACATAAAACAAGCACAACGTTTACCCCCTTCAATGATCCACAAGCCTGGAATTGCTGGTTACAAAACTTGTAGCATGTAAGACATAAGAGGAAACCATCAGAAACTAAAAACTCCTGAACAGATCACAAAACGTACGAGAAACAAAACCGCCATCGAGAGGGAACGGTGTCCGCCGGCGCAGCCGCGTCCTTAGTGCAAGCAGGACTTGTGCAGATCAAGAGGACTGAGATACAGTAAGGCCAAGAGCGGGGCCCCGCATGTGCAAAGCAACAAGGGACATGACCGCCCGGGCGCCAATGAGGCGGGGCGCCACCTGCCGGCGAGAGAAGAGGATTAGAAAGTCACTAACCTTCATAGGATCATAGAAAGAGTGCAGATAAAACATTTATAAAGAACAGACGAAAGACTACAAGGGGTTAAACCACCCAACATACCAGAGGGAGGGGAAAAATTTGATCTTTATGTAGAATCGATTGGTTGTCGGCCCGAGCAGCTCCATCCTCAAATCTGACAACACCCTACATTAAGGGACTAAAACCAGATCAGTGGTCACTAGCGCCACTCAAGCCCACAGGACGTGTATGGTATTGCAGCTTCTGTCCATTCAAATGTATAAGGACTTTTGGGGCACTTTTGTATGGGTTTTTTTTTTGCATTGCATTAAAATCTCTGTACAGTTGTGCCTTCTTCCCCCTCTGCAGAGTACTGAGCGTCAGTCAGTGAGCTCTCTCTGACCACAGTTTATAACCCTCACCTTTCTTTTTCCTCTTCTGAGCTCCTCTCGGCTGATTTTTGACCATAAAGTTCAGCTCCACCTTCATGTGATCGCAAATCGGCACAGAGGAGCCAAGAAATGATAGATAAAAAGAGTTAAAATCCTTTTGGTGAGGTGAGCTCACTGACAGTCTCTCAGATAACTCAGCAATGTCTATGGGGGGGTGTGGTGGTGGGGAAGGGGGTGTGTAGTGGTGGTGGTGGGAAAAAAGGGGTGGAACAAAAGCCAAAAATGGTGAAAAGTTCATAAAGAAGGACTAATGGTAAAAATAATTGTGTACTTAAGTATGAAAAAAAGAAAACAAGAACAAGAAAACCTCAAAATGTGTCCGTATACCATTAACCGTAACAGAGGATGCAAACCGTAAACCATAGACGTGGACATCTTTTTTCCTTTCTAGTCTGGACAGGGCTCTTTAAAAGGTAATCAGACATCAAAACATGGAGACACACGAATGCACCATGGGCGGACATCGCAACGGTGACTCAGGCAGATACAAAGCGTGGGACAGAGTCTAATTCATGAGACTCACCTGCCAATAATCCATCCATCTCTCTCCACATCAGATCTGTCTAGACAACTCCTTTATGACTCTGTAGAGCCATCAGGAAGCTTTGGAAAAGACCCCAACTGTTCCTATAGGAGCAGATCCAATTGTGCCCTAGACCGGGAAAGATCCCAACTCGTCCCCTAGGAGAGGATCCAATTGTACCCCAGACCAGGAAAGACCCCAACTCTTCCCCTAGGAGAGGATCCAATTGTGCTCCAGACCGGGAAAGACCCCCAACTATTCCCCTAGGAGAGGATCCAATTGTGCTCCAGACTGGGAAAGACCCCCAACTATTCCCCTAGGAGAGGATCCAATTGTGCTCCAGACTGGGAAAGACCCTCAACTCTTTCCCTAGGAGAGGATCCAATTGTGCCCCAGACCGGGAAAGACCCCAACTCTTCCCCTAGGAGAGGATCCAATTGTGCCCCAGACCGGGAAAGACCCAAACTCTTCCCCTAGGAGCAGATCCAATTGTGCCCCAGACCGGGAAAGACCCCAACTCTTCCCCTAGGAGAGGATCCAATTGTGCCCCAGACCAGGAAAGACCCCAACTCTTCC